>WUAM01000089.1:112644-180262 GCA_024336885.1 Actenoides hombroni
TTAAGTTTTTTTCATTTTTTATTGACGTGGATTTCGCAAAGCACCCCTCTTTAAAAAAAAACCCCCTTTTTTTTTTTTTTTCTTCCCCCCCCCCCCCCCCCCTTCTCTTTTTCTCTTGGATTTATAGCTACTGTTCTTTTCTTGAAACATGGCTAAAACACAGGACCTCCACAATTGTCCCCACCTTACAAAAGCTACCTTTTTTTAACCGCTTCCAGCATCATGTCCCTGCAATTGCAGTGTCACTATTGTATTTTGAGGTTTTGGGGGGGGTTAGGGTTTTGGTGGGGTTTGACATAAAGAGGGAATAAACATGTTTTTGTTATTATTGTCTCTAAACCAGCCTGAAGGCCGGGCTTCATTAGGAAGCAAAGGGGTTGAAAAGACCTGCCTGCAGCAAGTTACTTGTTGCCTAGTGACACCATCAGACCTATAAACTCAGGCTTGACTCCAGATCTCTTAACCCTCTAGAGTCCAGAATCTGCATTTTATTTCTGGTTGATTCCTATTTAGATCATTAAAGAATATGCATTTTTAACAAAAAACAGTACTGTACCACTAGAGGCCAGTAAGAATCAGAGAGAGATGGATGGACAGTTTGCAAGTGAAATTAATAACCAATTAGTTCTTTAATATAGGATTGAGATAAATGTTTATGTCCTCTTCCAGCACAACCAAACCTTGAAATGCCATAGAAAGATAACATGTAAATACAAGTGTGAGGTTGTTTTTGCTAACAACTTCCTGTCAATGAATGATGAAGTGAGCATCCTCTCCTAGGATCTGGCTTGACTTCTGATAACTGATAATACATGTTTCTTTCCTAGTCATATGTGTGATAAATTGTCTTCTGCAGTTTTAGTCCTTGGTCATAATGTGCCCATTGTTGATGTGAGCAAAATTCCTTTTTTTTCCTTTTGTAGAAGTTAGAAAACTTAGTCAACTCCCACCTAATTAATGAGTGATATGTCCATTTGCTGAAAATTGCCAGGGGAAGGTTATAAGACAAAGGTGTTTTATCTATGCTTCATAGATCCATTATTTATGAACTTTCACAGGTACTAGTTAGATGTAGAAGCTAATAGTAAGTAATCAGTATTTTTATAGGATGTGCTTTCATATCAGAATAACTTAAATAACTTCAGGGTTTTGGTGTTTTTCCTGTTGATTTAGTTTCAGGTTTTCTACTAAGCTGTATTTTGAAAGATTGTAGAACATATAGAAAGATAGCAAAAAGTTCATAGCTAAACTGCTGTCTTTCTCCAGACAAGTATCTTTGAAAGTGACTTTTAACATTACTAACTGTTGCAGCAGTTAGATTTGGAAATTCTTTAAATTTGAAATAAAAAATCACGCTTAGTGAGAGGTCTTTCAATTAGTACTGACAAAAGCAATGATATTTAGAAAATATATCTTCTGTTGGAAGAATACATACTTGATGAACATAACAAATTGCAAAATTAAGTTTCAGAGGTAGAGAAAGGTACCTATTGGGATACCTTTACCAATCTGTTCCTGTTCCCTGCAGAATATCTGAGTTATTCTATTATTCTTTGCTTTAAGGTAGTTGACAATGGGGAACTCACAGGCCACATACCCTCAACTACCCACAATGAAGATAACCTCTGCCCTCCATTACCTTCCTTGAGCCTCCTCCTGCAGGATCCTTTGCCCTGAAGTGCTTTTTCCCTCTCCTGAGGGACCAGAGGACTTTGCTCCCTACATGCCTCTTCATTAATTTCCTTTCTCCACTGTTTCTTGCTCAGCACTTAAACAGAAAGAAGACTTCTGAGCTTGCTAGCAGGATGGATGTGTATGAAATGGAAAACCTTTTCAAGGCCTTCTGTGGGGCAGAAGAGCTTTCAGATGTGCAGATATAATGTACATTTGGGAAGAAATTATTTGCAATTTGGTAGAAAGGACAGGATTGCTGGTTGTTTGTTGTTGTTTTGGTTTTTTTTGTAGTTGTTGTTGTTTGGTTTTGTGTTTGCTTGGGGTTTTTTTGGTGGGTTTGTTTGTTTGTTTGTTTGTGTGTGTGTGTTTTAATTTTGTTTTCCTGAAAATTTCTTTCCTCTGTAGGATTACTCAGAAAGAGCGAGTTTCAGTGGCTTTCCCATGCAAAGAGAGGAGAATGTCTGGTCCCTACCTTACTGCTGGCAATTGCACAGCTGAGTGAGTTTGGCACTGATGCTGTGTCAGAGTTAAAAAGCCTCTGCTTCACCATGCCAGCTCAGATTTATAAGATACATAGGAGCAATCATTTGATGGTATAGCTGCAATAGCAAGAACAAGATGGACATAGGCAACTTTGGAAAACCTGGGAGCAATAAGGAAAACGAATTTTTGAACCCACCTCAAACCTAGTGGGGGGGGTGGAAATCCAAAGTTTTGGCCTAGACTCACTGAAAAATGAAATATTTCTCAGACTAATTTTTTTATAGAATTATCTGACACAAGTGCTCTGAGCTTTCTGTAACCTAATGCATTTCACAGATGCAGGTCAGATAGTAACTAATGGAAATTAAACATGAAAGATGTGATAAACTGAAACTTCTGCTTCATGAATTTTATTTTCTGCTTTTGTAGCCTCTTCTTTTTTTTGGTACCAACTGGTTAGTAATTAAAATGTGATTAGCATATAATGGTAACTGTTAATGTGGAAGCACTGAAATTCTTTGTCTGGGTGATTGCTTTCTCATTAGCATCAAGAATTATTGTGTGTTTTAACTGCCAGACAAAGCTTAGGAGGAATGAAATGCTGAAGTTTCCTTTGAAATCGTGGAAATTGATTTCTGTGTCACACGATTTGGACCTACAGAAGGAATAAAAATGCTTTTCAGTGTCTAACAGGCAGTCATTAGGAGAAGTGAAGACAATTTCTAGGATTGTGATGGGACAAGGCAATTCAACTGCGTAAGGGACAATATTCCAGTAAAAATAGATATTTTTCTTTTTAACTCCAGAAATCGCGTTACTTCCAGACATCGCATAGCCTAGTTTGCTAGACATTCAGAAAGTCAAGTACCATCCAAAACACAGAGAATAGCTGGTAGAGGTTGTATTTCCAAAAGACTGATATTCGGAGTATTTTCTTTATGGCTGGTCATCAACACAGATAAAAATTCACGTTGGAATAAGTGTAGAGAAACCTACTGACAGGACTTAGGGATGAAGAAAATTTCTTAGGAAACAATGCTAAAAGACTGTGGTTAGTATAATTAATTAGGATAAATGTGTCAGGGAAGGGGGAATACCATTCCCTTCTCTAAAGAGAAAATATCTGGGAGGGTGAAATGCTGTTTAAGCTAAAGGAAAGCATCAATATAAATTGATCTCAAACACATTTAGCCTGTAAACTGGAAGAAAGCTTCCAGGCATCAGCAGTAGCAAAGTTCTGAAACAACCTTTGTAAAGAAAGCAGTGTGGACACAAAAAAAATCTATATGGTGCTTCCATGGTATATAAAAAAGATATTAGGTTGTGTTTGCTTACTAATGCAGAAGCCAGTGATGGATTACACAAGAAAGTCTCTTCAACTTCCACTTTTCTGCATACTCTTTAAAGAACTGTTGTGTAAACTGAATGAAAGTGTACTGTTAGGTGACCAATGATATTTCAGGTTAAATAAAAAATTCTTTAACTGCAAGAGACAACATGGTAAATGTTCAAAAGAGAAATTACTAGTTAAAATAATGGAAAGAGTTTCAGAATATATCATTATTCAATAAGTAAACTCTACAGCTATAACAAATTTGAGATGTTATTTAAATATTTCCTTCTCAGGTTTGTAATTTAAAAAAAACCCAACAAACTATTTATCAGGAAGCATCAATATTAAAATACAGTTTTCCAATTAGGTGCTTTGCACTTTGTCATGATTATTTTACCTCTTTCCTTGGCTACATGAAACATTCATTTGACATAGAAAAAAATTATTTTGTCTGAGAAAAACAACAATTTTCAGTTTCTTATTTTATCCTGCAATAAGGTATCCATAGGGTACATAACTGAATCTACACTGGGTTGTTTTGTGTGTGTGTCATCCCAAGTTTACACACACACACACACACACAGACACACACATTATTTAAATAAATTACTACTAAGTTATCCTAGATTTTAAAATGAAATAGTATTTTGAATCACAAATTTCTTTTTAAAAACAGACCATTTGACAGATTCAGAACACCTTTTCTAAGGACAGGAAAAAAATAAAAAAGATTAATCCACATCAAGTTTTTAAAGTTTGTTTTATGAATTACTTCATTCCTGTGAAATACCATTTTTATTGCAGTGTTGCTAAACGGCTCTATCTGTATCAGTGAACAACTCACGTTCCTCAAATAGTTCTGCCTTTTTTATTGTCTGGACCATCTGCTGTGCTGTGATCAGCTACTATTTTGAGCCTTTTCCCTTTAAGTACAAGTTTCAGATTAAATTAAGCCTTTGTAAAAGCTGAAATTATTGCCAAAGCATGTTCATAAGTGTTGATGTGCTTTTGTGTTTTTTTTTTTTAAAGCCTTTTCAGAAGTTTCAGGCAGTAATGATAGCATATCCCTTCTAATAATAGCAGCATGAAGGACGGAATGATATAATCATTCCTGAGCTGTCTCTGAGGATGCATTTTAATAAGTTTGTTACAAATCATTTGTTAAAAAAAAAAAAAAAAGTTAGCTGAAAATAATTACAAAAATCTTGAAAAAGCATTGTGGTGAAAACCTATCAAGGAGTCCAGTTATTCATAGCATCATTACCATAACAAATAAAAAGCAAATAAATTAATGTTGGGGCACCAATTATCATGCATATCCGATGGCACCCAGCCATTTGAAAACCTGCACGCCTTCCCACACAGATAGTAAATTGTCTTTCATGAAGACTTTTGATGGATGTAGTAGATGACACATGAAGTATACATGTAACCCAGTGCCAGCTCTCTGGATGACCTGACACTACTAATATCACAGCTTGTAAGGAGTCTACATTGTTCAGCTTGGTGATGTATGGGGATGGGTGAGCTTATCCATATACTGGAAACTTTATAGCCTGCTGAGCTTGGCACTTGGCCGGGACTAATTTGCCATCATTCTTTTGCTCAGTACTATTTCCTACATCTGGGTGAGTTCAGGTACTTGGCTGAATACTGAGCAGTGCAGATGCACTCGTAGTAAGCAAAAATCTTTTTCATCAGATAAAGGAAACTGAGAAAAATGTACTAGTTTGCCTGCTTATCCTTGGAAATGTGTACTAGTGTAGATATGCAGCACTTGTAACCAGAAGAAATGGTTATTGTAAATCACACTTATAGTTAATGTCCAACCCAGGGGTAAAATGATGTCAGCACAATTGTCTTAATGAAAAGTGCTTTTATTTTTCTGCAAGAGTTTTATTTTGCTACAGGTTCCCCTCAGATTTCTTGAGTACATATAAATGTGTTGATTGTCTTCTATTTGATACACTAATCTAAAACTCAGTGAAATAGTGCCTGTAAATGGAGTATATCCAGTAGCTCTTCCCTTACTTGAAAGCTGGAATATTAAAACAGTGAATTACCTAAACAATATCAACTAATGCTTCTTTTAGCTGTCTATGAGCACTGAAACGTAGTGATAATCTATCCCTCACTACTTAAAAACTTAATGCATTGTGTCTTGGTTTATTTACCCCATTTGTGAAATTGTCATTGAATGTTTTGCAAATAAAATACTTTGTCATTATGATTTCAATAACTTAGTGATGCACAAAACCATAATTTTACCTATTTTCCTGATATATGAATAAACACAAAAAAAATCCCAAGTGGGCAAAATATGCTAATTAATGTGCTACTCAGTGTATTTTTAATATACATCTAAGTATGCTAAACTACTTCAGCATGTGTCAGTAACACACAAGGAAGATCAGTGCATTAAATCCACTAAGTGACAGGGTGTGGGGTTTTTTTGCTAGTATCTCAGCTCTGTTAGTGCTGTTGTCTTTCTACTCACATCTAATACTGTTTCTGATGTTTCTGTAATTCCACCTACACCTGTATGTAACAATGTGCACTTATGTCTTCCAAAAACCTTAATCTCTTAACACTTAATCTGCTACATAACTTAAGCAGGTGTAGTGCATGGCAGTACTTGAGCAGGTAGCTGTTGAAGAAAATCAACACTTCTGCTGTAAGTAGAACAGTTGTGTTTATAAGATGACTCTTAAATACTTGTGTTTCTAGATCTGTACTCCATCTGAATGGTGAAACTTCTGAGAAAGCAATGCCTGCTAAGAGCACAGCTATAAGCTCACCCCATTTTGGCTGATACCGTTGGGTCCCAATTGCAGGGATTAATTAATTAACCTGATGCTTTGCATTTTGTGATAGTGACTATTTTTTGTGATCTTGAATCAGTTTTGCATCAGTTCCAGCCACTAGAATTTCTTCAAATGCTTCAGCATTTAGTTTTAAAGGTATCCTGGCAGAAGAAGCACTTCTTTCACATGATAGCTTCATATCATGATAGATTTCATTAACATTGTTGTTATATATAGTGTAAAATACTGGTAATTATTCTGGCAGATATTCTGGTTCTGGCAAATTACGTTTTGCCCCAACTAAATGCTTCATACTTTACAAAGTAGTTAAGGTCTTCAAAACCAGGTTATTAGATATTTTCTGTGCATAATTTTGACTGTGCAAAAAATGGGATAGATATAGATTTTAGGGCTGTACAGAAGAAAGAAGGAGCTCTTCATATTCCACGTTTCCCATGTGACCTGTTAATCTCCAGGTTTTCTTTCTGTTTGCTGGTGGTTTTGAGAGATAATAAACAGATGATATCTAAGCAAATAGCAATGAGTGGCCCTTGACAGCTTTATTATGGCTATTATGTTATGGTACATTAAGTTTTTAATGAAATAAAATATGGCAGATTGCCAAATTATGTGATGATAATTTCAGGAAGCTGTAAACAGGTTACTCAGTAGTTCGTAATTGCTGCAGGTAATTTAACATCCAGGAAACTTCCACCCACTGACAGTAATTAAGATCACATTTTGGCTATGTGTGTTGATTACGAGTATCTGATCGAGAGAATCTCTTTCATGTGGCATTTTACACTTAGTATTTTACTCTGCTGGCAGCAGATTTTGCCTTTTTATTTCACATCATCGAATGTGTCAGTGTAAAATATTGTAACAATATGTAATCTACCTGTGAATAACTTCGCTGCATGTGACTGGAGTTTTACTGTCAGAGAAAGCTGTGATTTTGCTTAAAATGAAAATTTCCTTTATGGGGCTGCCTGGTATAAAGCAGTTGTCTGGAAAGGACACCTTTCAGGGCTAGTTCAGCCAGCACAAAGCCTTTAGCACTTATAAATCTTGCATTAAGGTTGTGTGGAAGAAAGTGGCCAACCCAACAGGTGTGTAGGGATGCTGTCAAAATAATCAGAAAATGCAGGAACTTCTCACCTGCCGTGGGGCCTGTGTGGAAGCCGTCTGCAAGAGGACTGGCAGCAAGGTGCCAGATCCAGCATGATCTAGAGGGAGCATCCCCAAGGATACGGCTTTGAGAACACTGATAGCAGGGAAAAGAAGGCAAGTTTGAGACTGGGAAATGGCACACCTGAGCTGACCATTGTAGTCTGGACCACTGCCCCAAATTGAGCCCCAGGAATCCCCATGTCAGTAGTGTTAGGTGAACCTTTGAAACCCAAGTTGGGGAAGAGGGTAACTGGGTTACCATGGTGGAGCATCCGCTTCCTTCCAGACTTGTGTAACTTGCTGGAGTTGAAGCCCACAAGAAACAGTGCTGCTGCATTGCCATGGCAACGGCAGGGACCTGTCAACACCTCTCTCCCTAATAGTGACAAATGGTACTTATTACATCAGCACTAATTTCATCCGATCCCTTTCAGATGAAGATACTTAGTCCTTGCTGATCAAATTGTGTCACTGTAATTACTGAGAACAGACCTTATTAAATGACAGTGCTCCTTACTCATTGCCTCATCTCATGCCGAAGCTTATCGCTTTCCTTACTTTTGGTGGTGCACTTGGATGCCCTCAGGGCACACTTCCCATCCCAAAGAAGGGACATTTTGCTTAGGTCACAAACAGTGTAGGTGATGGATAGGAGGCTGCATCTGGTTCCTGTATTTTAATATATGCAAAAAAATTAGAGCCAGACCTTCAAAGCACATGAAGCAAAACTGTTAAATACATGTGAAAATGAACAGTGCTTGCTACAAAAATATAAAGTACTTTTCTACGTGTTTGTTGAAAGTAACCTAACTTTAGGTTAGGCTAACTGCATTTATTGGATAGGACATGCTGCAGTTGTCTTCTTATTGCACTACTTGATGTTCCAGGTTTAATAAAAGACTTAACAAAATACAAGTGCAGAAAAATAAGTACAGAAACTCATCTAGGAAGGAGAAATTTAGACTGGAAACCCAGAGGATGAAAGCTTTTTTCTGCCATTTTACTTCAGGCTGGCATCATGTGTATGAGTTTCCTCCACCACCTTCTAACCACACAGAGCTCTGCCTAGTCTGCAATAGACTGGGAAGCCCTGTGCAGTGAAGACAGTGATTTGCAGGGCATCAAGAAGCTCCAGTCATGGATCAGGACCCCCTTGCCACAGATAAATTTGAAAAGATGATTTCTGCCCCTGTGAAATTTTGAATTTAAATTGGCATTATGGTTTTCCTGCTCTGTCTGGCGGTCTTTGAGGCAATTGTTTTTTGCAAGCTTGCACGTTCACTTTTTGGTTTATCCCGAAGATGGAATGGCAGATTTTAGTTTGATGCCCTTCTGATAAACAAAGTGATGAATAGAAGAAGGCTTTAGAAAAGAATAGCCTTTTGTTGTGGAGTAAACAGAGAGGAAAGGGATATTACGTAGCATCCAAGCTACCACTCAAATTCTCATACTGTTTTGAAAAATATAAGTCTGAAAAAAGTGTTATAAGTTGCACAAGTCACTGGGCAAAGAGACTTTTAAATAAGGATGCCCTTTGTTTCTGCCATTGTTTGCAAAAGGAAGATTACTTCTCTTTTACAAATATCATATGATGTATACATCATATGATGTCATACATATGTATGTGCAACTATTATTTTTCACAATATTATCACCCTTGAGTTATACCAAAAAAAAAATCAAGATTAATATTTTTATATTGCTTGGTCATCTCATTAATTGACCAAATCACGCAAGGCTTCTATTTCTATGCTTTTCGAGGCTATATAATTCTGAACATCTTCTAAGGAATTATAATGTTCATTTTGATGTTACATAATAAATAAATAATAACAAATACATTCACCTTATCATCAGGGAAAAAAAAGCAAAGAAAGTCATAAGGAGGATGAAGGTAAATTTAAAATCATAGCAACTAATTTATGCTACAGCTAGCAAGAAGTAGGTGGTGCTGAAAGAACTCCTTCCCAGGGATAAGTGCATTGTCGCTCATTTCAACCTTTATCAGAGACCTTCTAGCAAAGTTATAGTTTGGGACAATTGGAAAGTGTTTCGTTAGTCTCAGGATGATAAATTATGTATGTCTGATTGCCATTTCAATGCTAAAAGGTTATGTTGTTGGGTTGTTGGGTTTTTTTAATTTACATTGGAGTTTGGTCATTTCATAGACTTAGAATAGACTATTTCACTTGGAAGGGACCTACAATTGTCTAGTCTAACTACCTGACCAATTCAGGTTAAGCATGTTGTTAAGGGCATTGTCCAAATGCCTTTTAAACATTCACAAGCTCGAGGAACTGACCACCTCTCTAGGAATGCTGTTCTGGTGTTTGGCCACTCTCTTGGTACAGAAATGTTTTCTAATGTCCAGACTAAACTTTCCCTCAAACCATTGCCATGTGTCCTATCAAGAAGAGATCAGCACCTCCCTCTCCACTTATCCTCCTCTGGAAGCCCTAGAGAGCAACAAGGTCACCCCTCAGCCTCCTTTTCTCCAAACTAGACAAGCCCAAAGCCCTTAACTGCTCCTCACAGGACATTCCTTCCAGCCCTTTCACCTGTTTTGCTCCCCTCCCCTGGATGCATTCAACAACCTTCACATCTTTCTTAAATAGTAGGGCCCAGCATTGCACAGTACTCAAGCTGAGGATGCACCAATGCTGTAAACAGTGGGATAATAATCTCTTGACCAGCTGCTTACACTGTGTTTGATGCACCCCAGGATGTTATTTGCCCTATTGGCTGCCAGGGCACCCTGCTGACTTGTACGGATCCTGCTGTAGACCAGCACCCCCAGATCTCTTTCTGCAAGGCTGTGCTCCAGCCACTCCCCTCCCAGTTTATACCTGTGCCTGGTGTTGCTCCATTCTAGGTACAGAATCCATCATTTTGAGTTGTTAAATTCCATCCCATTAATCATAGCCCAGTGCTCTATCTAGATCTATCTAGATCTTTCTGCAAGGCCTCTTGTCTCTCAAGAGAGTAAATAACACCACCAAACTTGATAAAGGTGCATTCAACTTCTGCATCCAGATTGTTGATAAACGTGTTGAACAGAATGGGTCCTAGAATTGAACCCTGAGGAAGACCACTGGTGACTGGTTGTAAGCCAGATGTAGGCTCATTCACTACAGCCCTTTGAGCCCTGCTTTTCATCCAGTTCTTCATCGGGTGCACTGTGCACCCACTCCTCCCGCAGTCCAGAAGGATGCCATGAGGAGCAGTACCAAAAACCTTACTAAAATCCAGAAAAATTGCATCTACTTGTTGAGTGATCTTGCCATAGAACAATATTAAATTAGTTAAACAGGACTTTGCCTTTGTAAGCCCATGTTGACTGTTCCTGATTGCATTATTCTTTAAATGCCATGAGACTGGTGTAAATGTGGTAAGGGAGAGAACTTTATGTTTCTCCAGAGTTGTTGTCTGAAAATTTGAAGCAGCAGTGCTTTATGTGTACTTATCTATACTTATGTTTTATCTAGTGCTTTTTTCTGCAAGGTCAACACTTGCAGAATTTTTATGTAGCTCATTTTCATTCATGTTAAGGAAATTTTCTTATAAGTAAGTATACAAATATTTCAAATTGTTGAACACTATGGACAGATTCCATGCCTATCATGAATTATTTTTTTTAATCTTCATTTAATTACTAGAAAATAACAGTGGTATTTCAAGGCAATGGCATTTGGTTGGTCCTCTGGGAAAATGCAGCCACAAATCATCTCAACACAGGAGTAGGTCAAATGGTAATAATCAAGTCATATTCATAACTCATTGGAAATAGACTATTCTGAAATTGCTACCTGATATAGAACTAATGCCTCATTAATCAGAAATACATCAACCTAGGAACACTAGTTATGTCAGCTAGAATTATGAATGAGATGGCAGGAAATGCCATGTACAGTGTAACATTTAAGTAGGTGCAGTCTTGTGTAGCTTCGTACATGCTTAAAAGGACTTGTTTTCATCATGGAAATGTGGTATGAACCTAAAAGTGTGAAAAAAAAAAAAGTATTGTGTGACAAAGCAAAGTATGCAGCTTTACATCATCAGTATAAATAGCCTAAAAAACCAACCTTATTTAGGGTATTTCCCAACACAGTGAATTACTTAATTTCAAATGAGTGAATACCAACATCCTCCCTGCAGTAGAACTCACACTGGAGAAAAGAGGGAGCTTAGATAGAGCAGAAATGACCATGGGATTATGTTGGTTTTATATATATATACACTCACAAACACACTGATATATATTTGCCTAAACTGACATGCATGTAGTCAGAGCTTGCTTTTTCTGTGTTTTGGGCAGCGTGCAGTTGAGCTCTTGTATGCGAGCCAACAACCTATTGTGTTCACTTATGCTGAGTCTAATTTAAAATCCTCAACCATTTAGCAAAACTTCATCTCCAGGCTCAGGAAAATTATGCGGCTGCTAGTTCAAAGGGAGTGGAAGTCCAGATACCTTAGAATACCATGTCATGGTCCAGCTGTGATAACTGCTCAGAGAAATGGAAGTAATACTTTTACATGCAATAGTCTGGGCAGACAGACTGCGGGAATGCTAGTCCTGAAGTCATTTTGCTGGTCAGTGTTTCAGACCCAGCTCTGAATTGTACTTCTGATGTCCCTTAAATATGAAACATGTAACCTACACATGTGGATTTCAAGCAGAAAGTTGCATTTTTATCAGGGCCTTAGAAAAATAAAAAAAGGGTTTCTCACCCTTAAGCCCCTTTCTCTCATAGTTTCCTTATAGACATTTTGGTGACTAAAATGAAAGTAAAGCAAAGTTACCTTGAGTCTCTAGTTACATTACCTATGCAATATCCCTTATTTTTCACCTGTGAAGTTTTCTAATCATCCAAATTTCACTGAGTACATGTCCAGAGTTACTTCCCATCACAGAGTGAACAGTCTGAATCCTTTATTTCTCGTGACTCTCAGGATCTTCAGCTGAAGTCTGAGCTCTTACACTTGGTTCAGGCATTTGAACCCTGTACCAAAAGAGAGCAACCAGAGCCAGTTTCACATCATCACACAGCTGTGGAGAATTGCTGGTACTTTTGTCCTTAGGAAATCCTTATGGTCACAGTGTTTTCCCTTTGAAGACCATGTACATACATAACGTGATGCTTTTGCATTGTTACGTTTGGGCTGCTGTGAAATTTTTTCCCACTTTTAGGTAGCTCTGGAATGAATAGTAGGGAATAGGACTCTTTCATGGATTTAGCTTTTATGCATCTCACACATCTCAAATTCTTCTGAGTTTTCCTTGTAATGTCAAAGACGGGCTTAGAAAGAAGAAACATTCTTAAGATGGCAAAAGTTTTGAAAGGCAAATGACTGATTAGGTTTATGTAGAAATTAAATGCTTCAAGTAGTGTTTATGTACAGACATCTCATAAGCATTGCACAAAGACCTTCTCACAGCTGTGCACAGGTACACGCAGTGTAGTTCTTCCACAGTCTGTGGCTCACACAGGGACTAGTGTTTCCAGTTTACTGCTGAAATTCAGCTATCTCTATTGTGTCAGCTTTTGAAAACACTCTCAGGTTATGTCCAAACTGTGGCATGACAAAAGTGTTTCTGTGCTCCTGTACCCGGTGCCTGCCCTGGTGTCACTGACTCCAAATCAAGGTGATATGCAAGTGACTGTAATTATCACCTTCCACCTGCCTTCAGTGGTCTTTCCTTGGAAAAGAAGCTCAATAAGGACCTTGAAGTGCAAAATAGCATGTGCCTACTGCATATTCTCAGCATAGTTTGACGTGTCCTGTGGTATAAATCCTTCTGTACAAGAGAAAATTTTGTTTTAATAACAATTCAGAACTATAATTGTAGTTTGAGGACTGAAGGAAAATATCAGCTGACATAACAAAATAATAGAAAAGATGTAAAGTTTAGAACTACTGTAAGCTAAATACTGTCACTTTTGGTTTATTTGAAATATTAATATTTTAAAACCAGTTTTTTAAAACCTTTTGTTTTAAAACCACAGGAAAATCATTCTAGCTTTTAAACATTGATTTGGCAAATTCTTCCATTTCCCCAAAATTCCCTATATATGGGTGGAAAGACAGCACTGTTATGGACATGTAGTATTAAAACAACATAAATACTATCCTGATCCTTTTACAAAATGTAATCAATTTACTAATTTATTTTTAGTCTCAATAACAAAAGTTATTATGTAGTTGTGCCATGTTAATATTTCCATCCTCCTGCCAGTGCAATGGCTTCAGAAATATCTTTACCAAAAATTAAGACTTCTCTAATTAAAATATTAAACTTCTGAAATTCCTGCAGTATCACAATTCTTACATATTCATGCTTAACTATTTGCAATGCTAAGACTGTATTGTTTTGTTGGTTTTTTTGAGATCTGGCTGCAAGTTAGTTTACTGGGAATATGATAGTATTTTTGGTAGAAGGAGGAAAAGCAAGTCATTTCTTCTATATTGCTTCTTAGGGTAGTGTCTTTGAAACTGTTGTTCTGCTTGTCCATCCTTTGATGACACATATATAAATAACTTTTAAGTACTAGTTCTAAAATTTGTGAACTTTGTTTTAATTTTTGTAGCAATGGTTAGGTTTTTTATAAACCTTTATCATCTTGGTGCCTAATAACTCAAAAAGTTATGGACACTGTAAAAATTCAGAAGACCTGCTGGTTTTCCTCTTCTCTTTCCCTGTGGTAGCATATATCAACTTAATATGTGCTTCATCTACCTTCTCTTTATCAGCAGCATTTCTGAGAAAAAGACATTATGTTTGGCAAATATGTATTTATATATAGATACACAGCTTAGTATATGTGGTAGAAAAAGGGAAGCAGTGAGGGTATATTTAAAAAAATTAAAAATCACATACAAAAGCATTCTGAATATGCTGTCGTTTAACTGAATTGACAAGATGGCTGACACCTTTTATCAGGGTTTGTGCCCTTTATATGTATTGCAATATAAAATGAATTTTATATCACTTAATATGTATTCGAATATGTTAAAAGTAGTCTTTTATGACACAAACATTATTAAATATATCCTATTGTTGGGGAGCTAGAATTAATAATATTGTAACAAATTTTAACAGTACTTCACAAAAGAAATTATGCTACAAGGCCTCAGCTGTTGTCATTTTTTCTGCCTAGTCCTCAGGATAATCTTAGGAGCATAGGTTCCTTTTGTTTCAGGCTCTGCATTGCCTGTTTTGTGCTCCATGTCATGGTCCAGCTGTGATAACTGCTCAGAGAAATGGAAGTAATTAAATAAATGTGTTCTTAAATACTAAATTTTGGGATTCCATATTCATACACCCTTATGCTGATGCCTAATTCAGGTGTTGTAACTACTAGCAAGTAAGTTAGGTAATGTCTAAGCAGCTGAAGAAAGTAACCAATATGTGGCTGATGAAACATGACTCTCCGTGCAGTTAGCTGAAGAGAAGTAGGTCTTCCTGTTGATTTATATACCTATGATGCATTACCCAAATACGTCACTATGTCCCAGTGTCAGAATAGCAGCTTCAAATGCATTCCCTGCATTTAATATCCACAGCCCTTCCAAACAAAGCCCTTCCCCAGAGCAATTCATGTTTATTTGAAATACTGCATTTTAGGAAGATTTCTGTGCTGCAGTACAAAATGGAATATGCTTCGCTGCTGGGTTTCTCAGAGGCATTCCTTTGTGCAAGGAAAAGTTTACATGCAGAGGCAATGATTATTCTCAGCAGAAAAGGAATTCAGGAAAGAACAGAAGCTTCTGGTCAAAACATGCAAAAGGCCTCAGTAACAGGGAAAAATGTGTCTGACTTTTAAGTTCATGTTTAAGAGAGATTGTTTCCAGCTCTGCTGCTAAAAGGTAAGTGTACATCTCACAGACAACTTTGACCATGCTGGGAGAAGGTTCTGCTGATAGCCTAGAGATAGAGGTCAGCCAGCCTAAGGGAAGCCATGCCTGGAAGTGAAGGCAAAGAGATTGCTTTTTAAACAACCTACTTTGCCCACAGGTACATAGGATGTGGTCTGTGATGAAGCATAAACTTACAAGTAGAGAGGAAAGGAATCAAAGAAGAACTTTAAATTGAGAGAAAAATATAGAAGATACCCACTGATGAATGACTTTACCATGACTTAGAGATATGAGCTACTTAGCACTCTCTTAAAATCATCTTAAATACTTAACATAAATGTTAAACTTAAAATAAATCTTAAATGAACATAGAATTACTGAAGCATATAGATTGGAAAAGTATACTTAAAAATATACAGTTAAGAATAATTATGCCACAAAATTAAACTCTAGATGAGTTTTGGGCACTCTAAAACTCAAATTAAGTTGTCTAGTTTAAATCTAATTCTACACCATTTTCAAACCTGGTAAAAATCTTTTTGGAAAAGAAAGGAAAAGAAAAAACTTTTTATCTTTAAAAGAGAAAAATAATGAATAATTGCAAGTAAAGCATCAATTCTAAGACTGTGGGATCTTGCTAATGCATTGTAAGCAGAAAATAAAACAGTCAAATTGGATAAATAAATTATTTGTTATAAATTATTTGCAGGGAATGGTGCATCCTCTAGTTACCTGTCTATCTTGCTGTTCTGCATTTATAATGGCTTTTTCTGCTATTGTTGCTACAGAACATCTTCATTCTGTGAGGGTTTGTTCTGATTTCTCAACCAGGTGAAGATAATAATTCTGGCATATTGTGTTCCAGTTAACAAATGAAAAGCCACATGAAAGACACTACCCACACAAATAAATGAAAAGTTGGTCATTCACTTAATTGTACAATAGGAGGGGATGGTAGCATGGCTGAGAGCTGAATTTCTGTAAGAATATTCATGAAATGTTGTAGTGACGACAAAATTAAGCAGATGGCGGTTGTTCAGCATTTCCCCCCCCACCACTTTGTGAATGGGTCTGTCAGTGCATGCTGGAGAGTCATCCAGTGGCATTCTCAAGCCTGGGTAGCCAAGTCAGACACATAAATCCATACCTCGGTGACTTTAGAAATGAGGGGTTTAAACATGGCAATTGTAATACTCCACTCTTCAAAGTCTTGTATTCATATGTCAGCATCTAGATAGCAGTTCACAGGTCAAGGTACCCCAAGGATCATCTTTGTGAGTCTGGACCATGAGTACAGCAGGATTGCTCGTTGGTCATGTTTGATACAGAACAATGGTGAAATACAACCTTGAACAAGCTGATAAATGTGTGTGTATCTGAATTATATATATATATTATAAATATATATAAATTGTGTGATTAAATTAAATGTCTGTCCTGAAGCTCTTCTGATAATGGCCATTTTGATTCCAAAGAACTGTGAGAGGGAGGAGCAAAGATGTGGTATTTTATTTCTACTCGTGAGAAGGACCACATAAAGATTACCTGTCCTTCTCTAATTTATTTTTTTTTATATTTTTTTTCCTAGCAGACTCAAAATGGCTTGTGCTGAGAAATCTCATGTAGAGATTGTGTAATAGAGTAGCCCAAGTTGGAATGGATCTCAAAAGATCATCTGGTTCAACTTTTGTAAGAAAGACAGAGTAGTTGAGATTATCTAGCATCCTGTCCAATCACATGTTGAAAACCTCCAGTTACAGGGACTCTACCATGTCCCTGGTGGGACTATTCCAGAGAGTAACTAGCTTGACAACTAAAAACCCAGAAAATATATTTTGTGTTTTGTGGCCAGTCCTGACTACCTCTACTCAATACTTGTTGATATTCCTGTGTGAGCTGTTCATATTTGTAATTTCATGTGTTCTTGGAGTGAAGATTGGGCTTGAAGGAGAGTCAACATCTAGGTTCAATTATAATTCTGTGAAGAAAATCATACATGTACTGAGTTTGATTTTCCAGAATCAATGTGTGACAAATATAAATAGTTTACAACTCCTCTACAAAATATTGCATATTGCCCTAGATTAACATTGTTTGGAGGTCATCTCATGCACTGCTGGTCAGACAGAAGTGCAAACATAGTCACAACATACTCCATAAAAGAAGGGCATTTGGTAGATACTGGTATCAGCATTTGATTCCAGTCTAATTGTAGTTTTCCAAGCAAGAGCCAGTAAATCTTTCTTGCACATACTAGCAGAATGAGTACATTTGAAATAAGTAATGGATAGATGAACAGAGAAGAGAGACGCACATGTAAGCACATCTTTAAAAAAACTTTCCTTAAACAAGAATAATTTCTGAAAATTTAACAAATTCTGACATATCTTAGATATTTAATACCATTAATGCTATTCAGAAGTGTAATGAATCACCACATAAACAGGGTAACACTGGTATGGTAGACTTAGATGCACTTGGGAATAAAAAAATAAAGACAGAGCTTTTTGATCAGACTAACAGCTTGGAAGCAGCTTCAGGAAGAGTGCTGATAATCACATCTGACGGTTTGAATTGATGGCTGATGGCTTGTAAAGGGCAATGCACTGGAGTGATTTCAGGGAGCTTTTAATAACGCTTAGAAAATGATCAGGCTGCACAGTCAATTGCTTTGTAGATGCCAATATTTTTTCTCCCTTCCCAGTAAGCTCAAATCATAGAAAAAAAAATATTAAAAAATCAAATGTAAGCAGAGAATTGCATACTTTGTCAAGATAATCACAGTATCCAGAAAAAAAAAACAACAAAAAGTCAGATTTAAGGAATAAGCTTGATATAGACAAGGAATAATTGTAATTTGCACTTGAGATTTGGGTGCTATTTATGGATTCTTCTAGGATCCATTTCCAGTTTATTGTAACACTGTGGTAAATCTTAAAAAACTGCTAAATCCTAATTCATGACCAATATTGAAGACACAGTCTGAGATTACTCACTCACCTGTGAACAGTTGAGCCCATTTTCTTTAAAAATCAGCAGGAGATGACCTAGCTTTGTGAGTTGTTATTGTCCGTGACAATACAAATTAATTTTGACTAGCACTTCATAGTATTTAAATATTTTTATGGTCATCCATTTTGCATAGTTTACAACTTTGTTGTGATGATTCTGAGAGTGGAAGAATGCTGTCTTTCAGAGGAAGGGCCTTCAGGAAAGGCCTTTTTCTCAAAAGCTAACTAGGAAGAGTCCATTATAGATTTCAGTTTTCGGGGAATTGATTGTGAATATTTTTTCACAAAAGCAATGCATGCTATCCAAAAATCCTCTAGGAAACTTCAGAATGACCCATCTAACATTTCATGTCATTGGTTTGACTAGATAAATATGATATTTTACAGTCTGTTTTCAGACATGCTCTATGTCTCTGCAGCTTCAAGAAAACTGGAAGAACAAGCCTCTGTTTGTTATATTCATATTTTCCTGACGTTCACATTTACATGTTGGTGATGAGATGCATTGCATTCTGCTTCATATCATGCTCACCTGCACTTCCAGCAGACTCAATGACATTTTTTATTACTGATCAATAGGTGTTAATAGAAGGCTTGTGAATAGACTGGAAATATGTTTTAACTTTCTCTGGTGGTAAAACTGATTTTTAAAAAATAATACTGATTTTGTTTTCCTTTAATTTTATTTCCTAATAGCTTGAAGCATAGGGTCTTAGAGTCATGAGCTAGTTGTGGCCATTGACTTCAGTCAGTGGTTTAGGTACTGTTTTCTGGCACAATGATTTATGCAGAGAGAACTCAAATAAAAAGAAGAGAAAGAAGAACCTGTAGTGTTTTCTTGCTGATCAAACTTGTACAAATAACCATTCACCAGTTTATTCCCTGTTACCCTAAAGGCAGATCTTCGCCTAGTTTAAGTTGTTCTTACACCATCATACCCCTAAGACCTACAGTATGTTACACCATGTTATTATTACCACATGGGAATCTAGCTGCTTCCCTATTTGCCCAGAATTTCTCTTCTACTTTTTGATGCAAAAAAAATAGTAAAGTCTTGTCTTTAACTTTCCACATTTCTTCATTGTTCCTTACAACAGTAAACCTACCACATCAGTGTATGTTCATTTTACATGACTCAGATCTTCCAAGCTGGGAAATTTACATTAGCTTATTAGTGGTTTTGTTGATGCTGTTACCGGTAGATATAAAAATAGTAATATTACACTCCAAATTTCTACTTTTGGAATAGTTTAAAGGGCAAATTGGTATATTTGTCTATTGATTACATTTCTTAAAGGACAGTCCCTTACATATACGTAACTTGTGATTAGTATGCTTTATTCCAACTGTGTCTTAAAAGTGTCCAGAAATCAAGACAACTGTGCTAAGAACAGCAAGCCTAATACGTGTGTGGTGGAAATGTTCTGTTGGTTTTTTTTTCATTGACACTGTGACAAAAATAGCCACCACATCCAAGGCGTAAATGGGAAAAGAAAACAAAGGTTTTCACTGTGTACCAGCTCCTCTGGTAGATTGACAAACCCTGCAGTTTTGCGAAGTGTTCACAGTGCATGAATAGAGATATTAATTTTTATCCTTCTTGTGCATACAACTCACAGTATAATCTTCATGTGAAGATCTTATCATTATTTGCAAGAAGTACTAGATGGCATAATTTTCCATTTTCTAGGTGCATCACTGTTAACTTACTGCAAATAAATGCAAGGACTATTTCAAATTAGACATTCTTTTTTTCTGTTAGAAAATGAAGGTCCTCAACCAAGTTCCAAAAAGGTTTTGTCCTTGTAATTCCTTGAATTTGAAGAAAAATAAAATTGAACTTTTGCTTTATTCTCAGATGTTAAATCTTTCACAGTAAGAAACTCAGTTCAAATTAGGACATAAAAGCAAGAAATAATTGTGGCTTCCACTAGAATTTAGGAAAAGAATTACCTGGGTCATCAAGTTCAGTTCCATGAACTTAAATACATAGTACTGAACAGTTCACAGGACATCTATTCTTAATGTCCCTCAAAAACACAAACAAAAAAACGCTTCCTAAAATGATCCAAAGACTTCTTGTATACAGAATATAAAGTTACCAAGAAAACCCCAGAACAAACCCAAACAAAACAGCCCAAAACAACCCAAAACAATATGACAAAGTGAAGAGGAGAGATGAAAAAGACATCTCCTACAACCATCCAGTGGCAGGGTAGCACTCATAAAAAACACTTCCAAGTAATGCAGAGAAAAATAAAAAGCCCAGAGGACCTTGCCAGTCTAGTTAATACCATAATTCTTTATTGTTCCCAAATTAGAAGATTGTCTTTAACCCTGAGCATGCAAACAACAGATGCCAACTAACCACTTCAGGTTTTTCTAGGCTTTTCCCTTCAGAATGTTGTTGACTTTTTCCCCATCACCTTGCTGCAATGGGAAACAACCAGCTCTGTGCTTAGAAGACAATAAACGCATCAAAGAAGACTCTGGGGGCAGAAATCTTCCTGAACCCTTCAATTAATGATCAGAAGATCTGAATCATAGGATCAACAAAATACAATTCAATACATGATGAAAAACATTAACAAATACCAGGGTTTTGTTTTAATTTAATGCCAAAGCTTTACTTCAGAAGCTTTCTGAACTCCTAGATTATGTTGCACTTCCATCCCTGTCTCAGACTCCATCTTGAAACAAGTAGATTTCCCTACTGGTCTGTTTGGGAAGCTCTCCATCTTCTCTCAATCTTCTAATCTTCTCCAAACGTCTAGACTAAGTTTTATTAATGGATAATTCAAAGCCATTAATCTCATTCTAGTAATGCCCTTTAAGTTGAATAATTCTTCTCTCTCTTTCCCTGGTAAATAACACCCAAACATATTTATTTTGTTATTTATGTAATATTATTGCAACATTTATTGCTACCTTTATTTTGGTAGTATAAGTAAACTAACTTTTTAAAGTCTTGTAAAGAGTAGATTCTTTTTCTTTCCTAAGCACTTAAATAGCTGATTTGTTACTGTTATTTGAAATGCCCTTTGTGAGCAAAATCAATTGGGATTACACATAGTATCTTAAATGAGCTCTCACCTTCATCTTATTCAATGGCACTACAGTTTCCCTATGTCTACCAAAACTCCTTACCTGTTTAATCTTAGAATCATATTATATTCTTTCATGGCTATTTCTCACTGGTATTTCAAAGTTGTCCTATTATCCATCATTCCATCCAGATTCTTCTCTTGCTTCATCCCTTTAATTGATGGACATCTATCTCATTTAAAAACAAATGGCAACACTGAACAGAACAATAATGCTGCTCTTAAAACCAAGGGGAAAGAACACAGACAAGGTGGAGGAGGGTATGTTCATGTTGTGTATTCTGTCAGCCATTATAAGTAAAATTGAGAAAGGCACATTTGAGCCTCCACTTTGGGATTGGTCATTTCTGTAAAGCAGATACTATGGGCACAACGTTGTGGTGTGCATACCTGGCATTGTTGATGAGAACTGATCCTGTTCCCAGCTTCCCTAGATTTAACAGAAATTACTTCAAGCCCAAAGAGTGCAATTGAATACCCACATGTCCAATTCTGAATTTAAGTCTAATTTTCATCTCTGGGAGCACAGAAAAATTCTGGGCTGGAAATTGTATTTCAGAATGTGTTTATTCTCATGTTTATTATACAATAACAAGGATCAAAAATAAATCAGTGATTTCATAGTTTCAGAATAAAGCTTTCCCACATCGAGGGCCAATGCTAAGAGTTAATATTCACACCAGGCATCAAGGATGTATGTTGAGAAAAGAAATTAAGCACAAAGTATTTTTTTAATTGTGTTTTTGCACACATTCTTAAAAAGACATCTGTGATCACTTGTCAAAAAAAATGTGAATTGAACCAATGTGAAAAAATGAGCAAAATATGTCTTTTATGTTAACAAGAAAATTAGTTTTAAGTTGAAAACCAGGAAAATTTATGCTTCCATAAGTCTGAAAGAATGAAAAAAAACCTCTACTAATTTTCTGACATAGATTAGGTCCTAATCCAGACTGAAACCAGGAATTACAAAAGTTATAAGGAAGACTATGAAGAAGATCTAGATGTAAAATTAACATACATTTCTCATCCCCACCCCTCCAAGTTGCAGAAGAAATTTAATTCATGATTGGCTCACATTTTGCTTGAATCAGGCTGTCAGCAACTGTTGAGAAGAATTCTTGTTCTCTGTGAGCAATTTTACCACTACATGCATTTTTGATATTTGCTCTGTTCATCTCTTGAAAGGTGTTGCTTCTTTCCAGCTTCTGCCTCTTTATTTTAGCATAAATTGTTCTGATATTCTTGGCTGATTTCAATACTTTTAATCTGGTCAGGAATCCAGAACTAACAGTATAGTTAGAGAAATGGCTGCTAATGTGTTCTAGGAATTTCTTTCTTTACTTAGAAATTTTCTAGCACAGGAGGGGACAGATGTGTCCAGCACTGTGCAGATAGTTAGTTCCATTATTAAATTTTGACTAATTCAAAATAGAAACCAAAGGCAAGTGTCTTCAAATTGTTTGCTGGCTTCACATGCAGAAGCAGATGCCTCCGAAGGAAGCTCCCCAATAGTGCTGCACATCTCAGGTGCCTTCCAAGCTGCTCAGAGAGAAGATGGGACAGAGTTTCAGTAGTAGTTCACTCTAATTCTGCCACAGCAAAGCGTATAATTCCTACATGTCTGCAAATTTTCGTAGGAAAGACAAATGTTCTGCTTTATTTTTTAAAAAATCTTTTAAACTGTTTTAACTCTCCATTTTTCTTTCTGCAATTTACAGTAAAGTTCCTATACCCACTTTGCAATTTCTGTATGAACTATGGTATCTTTTATGAATATCATATTGTTTAAATTTTCCATCTTCTCAAACATCTTTTCTGTGTCTATTTTCAAACAGTTTAGTTTTCACCTTCTGATAGGGTATGCTGTTATGTTTTGACCTGCTAATTTATATGTCTTCTCTCTTATTCTTCAGGCTGTTGTTATTTCTCTTTAAAAGCCCCTTTTCACAACCAAAGGCAGTTAGCTCTTAAGGCTACCACTAGAAAACTGGGCTTCCAGCTCTTGAATCATGCTTGCATCTCTTTCCTGAACCCTGTCAAATTTTCAACATTATTTTAGTGAAGTGAGAGTTACTTTTTTAATATTTCTTATTTTTTCCCCAGTTGTTTTGATGGAAAAAGTTTCCATAAACAAAACAGAGAAAGCTCCACAGTTATGAAAGCTTCAGCTCTATATTTCCTAACTAAAATTTTAATTGTTTTCTATGTCTCTCTGGCAGATAGTGAGACTTCACTGAGTTCTGCCCCCAAGTTTCTTGTGTGTGAATGATTTTTCCTGTTGTTAACTTTAGTTCATATATTATACATCTCATCTATATTTTATCACGAAGATGGACTTTCTATTATTTATCACCTGCATGAGGATATGCACGTGCACACATGCATATATTGGATACTTTCTCACACAAAACTAAAGACTAATGTATAATATAACTGAGGTTATATTCTAAGCAAATATTGCTCCAAGAAGATTTGTAAAATACTTTTTTTCAGCAACTCTAATATGTACCACAGGGTACAGTCTGATACGAAACAGATGATCCTCTCCATGGAATACTATTTTAAACTTGAAGAAAAATTAATTTAAAATGTTATCATCAGTATGTTCTACTTCCACATATTCCAACTTCTTCAAAACTTACTGTCTTTTAAGAGCTAGTATTGACCTTAAATATAAGTCATATTGTAAAAAGAGACAGGATTTTTTTATAATTAAGCACTGGAGACTTTTTGAATTCTATACACTATGTATTATGGTGCAGTGCTAAACTGGGACTAGAATACATTGAGTTGGCCAGGACTGTCCTGAGCAATCATATTGTCTTTCATTTAAGCAGAGTCTGTTGATCAGAGGACAAGCTATTGAGAAAACATTAAAATGTTACTCCTCAGTCAGCCTTCCCATACCCAGTAAATCTACGGGAATTTTGCCTGAATAAGGGGAGACAGAAGCCTGAGTCTTACAGAAAATGTTTGTTATTCATCACTGAAAAAAATCTCAGTTTCCCTTAGGCAGTCTAAAATCACAATCTTTCCTTATAATAAAAGACCTATAAGAACTTTAGCAAACAGAAATTACTGGGTACCTGTTATTTCTGTAACCCAAGTATACTGAATGGTGGTTACACAAAGGTTTCTTGTGCCACTGATACTTGAGGGTTACTGATATAGAAAAAGCAGCATCTGGGCTAAAAGACAATGCTATATTGAAGTAATGCATTTTATCATATTCTGTCCCTAAAAAAAGTAAGTTCAGACTATGTTTGAAATGGTGTTAACCACATAGCTTGCCTCTGAATGTTCAGGTGCTTGCAGCTTCTATTTAAATGGGAAATTATTCTAGGAAAAGTTAACTAAAAAGCATCTCACAAATTGAGTAAGGGTAGATTTTAATGTTTGTTTGGTTTTTTTTAAGTAGAAAGAAATTAATTGGTGAATAGCTGTTACTGTTGGTAATGTCACTTTCTTTCCCCATGCCTGTTTTTTTTGTTTGTTTGTTCTTGATGGCTGTATCTGTATAGTAGAATTTTAAAGTACTTTTTATAGAGACTGGGCAGGCTTGCAGTGCAGAGTCCTAGCCACCCAAGTGAAATCGGGTATCTCTTTCTACACCTACCATGTCAAGGATATATGCTTCAGAATATGCCACAGAAGAACCAGCCAGGTAATAGAAGAGTTTCAGCTTTAATATCTCATTTTGGAAGATTAGGTCAAAGCTAGTCAATGTAACAGGTTAGTCACACAATCAGATCACATCCAACCATTTACAATTAATTATTCAAGCCTTTCTTTGTGCTCTTGTCAATTTGAACAGAGGAGCTGTCAGCTGTTGAGTTTCTCTTGAAGACCAGGCTTAGATCATTATTATTGAAGTGCTCCTTACTAGACTCTGGGGCCAATGTTACTGTCAGAAAGAAAAAAGAAATGAAACACAGTGTATTGACTTTTGTATCTTTTGGATATCATTTATTTATTTATTTCCCCCCCTATCCTATGTGTTCTTTGCTCCGCAATGTGCTGTGCTTTGTACAATGCTCCCTTTGCTCCAGAAAGAATGTAAAGTCTACAAGGCTCGATTTACAGAGATTGCATATAAGTTCCACCTTTTTAATGAAAATGCTCTAGGGAGGGAGATACTGTGTCTCGACTGTGGACATGGCGTAGAATGCAAATCCTAAGGTCAGTGATACAAACTCTTGGGGCTCTGCCTAAGAGGATTGAAATGAAGAAAAATTGGCTTTCTCCTGGGAGATAAACACTGTGAACTATGAAAGCAATAATGTTGACCCAAATAACAGTTGCTGAAGAGATTGAACCAATGCAGAACTTGCTTAGTATAAATGCCATACAGCTGTCAGATTTTGCTACACTAATTTTCATTTTATAAGATTCATTTATGGCTGTTCACATCCCTAAGCCATTGCCTGCATAAAAAATATACCCAGATTAAAGTTGAATATCAAGAAAAGAGAAGAATAATAGTTTTAGTTCAGAGCTTTTTCTTCATAACTTTTTTGCTTCCTACTTTTGGAATATAGGGATAATTATTTTTCAGTGTTCTTATCTAAGTGACACTAGATTTTTTGGATGCTCACATAACATGTCAAGTCCCCAAAAGTGCACTGTGTTTTCTCAGGAAAAAGAAGTACATCAAAGTAAATTGGGTGAATATCCTTATTTTAGATTAATTTGTCCAAAAAAGAGTTCTTTTAGACCTTATGCATTTAAAGCACTGTGTAACAGAGAGTCACACTCCTTTCAGTCAACTGTCATGCACAAGTAAGAACAACAGACCACAGGTATGTTATTTTAAATCCATTTTAAGACATATTCTGCTGGTTTAAATGAAACACGTATCAAAAGTTCACAGGTTTCATAATGTTCTTCTACTTAAAGGTGTATTTTATCCCCATGTGCTAATCCTTTAAAGATAAATTCCATGTATGCAGTTGGCAATTTTTGTTCTACATCTATAGGTGTGTAAGAGGTCATGGATGTTTCTGACTTAAACTGTGTTCACTACAACAGTTGTACTACACCAATCATTGGTGAAAAGTGCACCTTGAGATTCTGTACGTGTTGGGTGTACTGAATGTGGTGTATGTGTATAGGTATTTCTGTCAGGTCAATCCTGTTTAGGCAACTATGCTGCTTGCATTTTCTGGGAATGCAAGAATTGTCAACTATATAGATCTTCATGTATAACTGTTACTAGCATGGTCAAGGCCATCTGTGCTAATGTTGTACGATACTGACAAGGAAGACTGCTTATGGTTCAGACAATGCTGGTCTCCGTCTGCTTTGACGTTTTGGTTTTGTTGGGGTTTTTTGAAATCTAGTGCTATGCTTCAAAAATAAGCTTTAGAAGTGGAAAAAATGTTTTGTGTGACTTTCAGCCTAAAATGTTTAGAATATGGGTTTGGAGTAGTTTGTTCTAAAACACCTCTGTTTTCTTAACATTCATCATTTAAAAGATAAAAGAAAACACATTATATTGGCTCTCATTGCTTAATAAATGGTGCCATGCAACCATAAAACAGAACTCTAAGGGTTAACAAAACAGATGCTTTTCATCACTTGTAGAACTAATTGCATCTTTAAGTACAGGAAAAGCAGAATAATGTTTAACACAGGCTTGCCTGAAATGTTAGTCTAGCCAAAGGCTATATTTTCAAAGTAATTTATTCTAAGGTATTCATACAAAATGAGCAGCAGTGCAAACAAAACAGGTACAGTGTGCTTGCGTACACTCTGCAAATTGAAATAGAATAGTAGTAACATTTAGCTCATACACAGAGCTTTACATATTCAGACTATGTCTTTGTTGTGTATCTACATAAAGGGTTGAATAGTATCTGGCAGGTCTTCAGGCTCAGCATGTAAAGTGCAGAGTAACAAAGGATGCTTTTATACTCAAAGCCCAGGACTGGGATACAAGATTCCCAAATCTGCCACAAACATGAAAGACAGGGTTAGGCAAATCAATTAGCTTTACTGTGCCTCAATTTCACAATCAAATAAAAATAGGCAAATGATGAAAATTGCCTGAGAAATGTATTTGGGGATATTTGCACAATGTTCCTGATATCTGGTCAGACTTCCAAGTCACAATTCTCTGAGCAGTAGAGGGTAGGTAATAAAAGCCCTTACAATACTTAGATTTTTTTCTAAAGGAATGTTTGTTATGCTTATAATAATATTTTTCTTTGTGCTGACAGTCTAAGGAAAGCAATAGTACAGAATCAAAGTAATCTTTATGAGAAGGTCTGGAACTGCACATCCTGCCTAGCTTTATCTCACATATATCTTTGAAATTAAGTTGGATTGAAATACCTCATAATCTTGAGTTGATGCTCAGCATAAATCACACTGCGAAGTTGTACTTACTGAATCCTTTTTATTGTTAAAAAGTTAGTTTGCCAAAGATGTCAGCAAAGAGCCTAACTTGACGGAGCACAGAAAATAAATAACATGATAACCGTATCTATATATTACATTATAACTCACATTCGAAGTGTTTCTGATTATTGAAGTGTTGTAAGAATTATAAAACATTGTAACACACAAAAAGTGAGGTTTGCACAAATATTATGCTAAATTCCCATATGCTGATGCAATATAGTCTACAATCAGATTCTCAAGTATTGCTTGCAGTTATTTCAATTTAAAATCAGTGTGTGCTTTTTGTTTAATTTTATCGTGGGTTTTTTTTTTTTTCTTCCAGCAAAGTTGATTATATGTGTGATTTATCTTGTATAATACTTAGTTACTATTTTTCTAATATTTCTTTATGGGGTAATTTCATTGGATCAGGGTCCACAGGAGTTCTTTTGTTTCGTTATACAGTACAGAATGTTCTTTACATACCTCTGTACTGTCAATCCAGATGCTTTATCTATTCTGTTTAAAACAGTGCTTCAACAGTTGTTCTTATGCTATGTTGTATAGGAACCCAATGAAAATTCTGTATGTTTGTATGCTGAGGAAAATGTGTATCGAGTCCTAAAAGATGGCATTAGCTTGTCAGGCGACTATTTTTAAAAAATGATAAGTGTATGAGTGATAGAGCCAAAAGAAGTTAAACCCACAGAATGCATGAAATGGAGCTCTGTGTTTCACCTGCATCATGGAGAAGGATAAACCAGTGATAGAAGTTCCCATCAAATTCCATAGCTTGGTATGTTCAGAGTGGAAATCAGTATATAGGAGTGAGGGCAAGTTTCTAGAAGAGAAGTAATATACAACTAATTGTAGGGGAAATTTTTGAAATTATTTCTTTTTTTTTTAAGGAGCTGTTAAAAAGTGACTCCATAGACTTAACTATTGTCATGTTAAAAAAGATAGAAATGTACATCATTAATTGCTCTTTTATTCCTTTTAAAAATTATTCACTCTCTCTCCAGGGGACTGGCCAAGAGTCTCCAAGGGAAATTATTTAATTTAGCTCTAATTCCTAGTGGAGCTACTTCCTCTACAGTGAATATTTTGAATATATTTTATCCAAACAGCATAGGTTTACTTTTTCAAATTGAGCAAGGAAGATACTAACTCCGTGCCAGGTCATTACCCTAAAACCAAATTACCTTGTTTAGGTTTCCCTAATTTTACACTCTCAAAATAAGTCATTAGGTGAAAACACTCACTAGAATGTACAATGTAAGGCTTTGTCTGTTAGTTACTGCATTGCCCTTAAATACAAATTCTAAATGTTCAGATGTCTTGTGAATCTTTGAATAGATTTGTTCATGAAGGGAAGTGGGTACTGCTCTAAATTTCTCTTAAAACTGTTCCTTCAGGTTGAGATGCTTCATTACCTTCAGAGTTACCTGCAGAACAAATGTGGTTAAACATGTGAAACCACAGAGCTGCAGCTGCTCTAATTAATGTAGCATAATATTGATTATTTGCAGCTAGTCAAAATAATTCTGCTGTTTGTGGCACTTGTAATTCTGTGTATGTGAAGCTGTGATTTATTCTGACCATATTGTCTGTAACTGTACATATTCTACATATACAATGACTTCAAAGCTATAAACTATTAAGATGCACATCTGATGATGGTGACATAAACCAGCTGCTGTTCAGGCCAAAGGAGATGGAAGTTTTCCCTTTACTTAACAAGCTTGTGTTCAGATTTACATGCAGATAGAAGGAGAAACAGATTATGTTCCTTGATATTGTGAAGAGTAAAGCATAAGTTTATCTGCACTAAGCCACTGGTCAGCTCCAGGCTATTTATTTACTTGGGATGCACCAGCAGAAGCCTGAGAGAGAAATTTTAATCCTCCAGACAGCTCCATATATCATGGGCAAAGCCGAATCCTCTTTAATCAGAGCCCCTAAAACTAGCTAGTGATTTAAAATTATCTTCTTTCTTTCTAGCTGAAATAAGGTAGCTTCTACAGCAATGTATGCAAGAACTCAAATAATCTAAAAATGCAGTATTAAAGATTATGGCAGTTTCATTTAATATCCTGGAGGACTGACAGTTAACAACAGCAGGTAGAGAACTGTAGCTGCTCATGCTTAATATATTCATAAAAGATTGAGAAGGTCAATAATTAAATATAAATATTATGTGTTCAGTCACGTTTACACTGTCCAATCATAAAGTAGTAATAATTAACATAACCTAGTCTGTATATACAAAAATACAACTTCTACCTTTATTTATTCTTCTTTTAAAAAACGAAATCCTGTTTATTCCTCCTTTATAAAACCTAAATAGTGCATACATAATATAAGTGGAACTGGTATGAATTTCATTGGCATGAAATACAGTTTTGCAGTACCAGAAACATGGAGGCGTTAATAAAATGTGTTCTGATTTGTGTAATTTGTCCAACAATCTGGTTTCCAGAATGGCCATTATCATAGTATACAAACTTATTCAGAAAATGATAGCACTGCACATATAATAGCACTAATGCTCACATGTCTTTTCTTATTCTGTGATTACAGAAACACAAATGAACTCAAGTTACAGCTGAATTTAAAGCAGCTAAAACCATGAATACAGATACCACCTGCTTTCAGGACCTGCTTGATTTTTGAGCATTGTGTTCTGGCATCATTCTGTCTGAATATGAACCAACATGATACCACTACTCTTGTTCCTATGGTAATGCTGTAATTGACTCAGCAGATAATCTCTATCAACTCAATTTATAAAGCCAAAACTGTAGCTTCATTTCCATCCCTCCCTACCCCCCTCCTCTTTCTGTCTTTCAACTTTGCTTTCTTTGCTTGATTTCTTTTTTTCTTCTTTCTTTTTTTTTTTCTTCCTTTTTTTCTTTCTCTTTGTTTCTTTCTCTCTTTCTCATTTTATTCACCTTCTAGTTCTGTATGCAAGAAATAGGCAGGTCTTTTAGCCTAGTAATACTGCATACAGAACAGTAAGGAAAATCTGGAACCTGTAGCTATGGCAAATTCTCAAATTATAAGAGACAGTAAACTGTTTTGGAGTGGATAAGTAAACACTATGGTATTCATATTTCACTATAAACATTTTCTTTGGAGAGATGCAGAAATACATATTTGCTCCCTAATATTCCTTAGAGGTATAGATGCCAAAATAATAATAATTCTGGGATAACTGTTTTCATGTTTAAGCATACCTACTTTAAAGGATCAAGTGGGAAATATTTCATTGCTTTGCTCCTTTCCTCTCCTGGAGTTTTAGAGGCATGTTGGTGATGGTTGAATTGGACCTCCCGCACTTGGAGCAGCTCTGACCTCCACTGGCCAAGGGGCAGGTTGCTGATCAGTAACAGATTTACTTGTGTGCCCTAATTCAGATTGAGCTGCCACCAAAATAGATGTTTCTTGAGGAGGGACCGAAATGAGGTAGATGATGTGAGAGATGTAAAGAATGATGATGTAAGAAAAAATGTGTCTTAGTTTTGAGCTATCTGTTTTACATAAATTTTTCAAAATTAAGAATCCATCTATGTTACAACTGGAACCATGTCAGACCATAGCATTGGGAATGTTTATAAATGTCCTTAACTTTTTTCAGAGAGATAACTTCTGTTATTTTTATTGAACTTAGGACAGATTAAGTGTCTACATAAAATAGAAAAATACCTCATGTGAGGCTGCTAGCTTGTTTTATAAACTTGCAAATTTAATTGAGGGGGGGGACTGGGGGGGGAAATCAACAAACAAAACAAGCAGAAGGAAACAGGAACTCTGTCTGCTGTGGAACTGCATCTCTGTGAGATCTGAGGAGCCTAGAACAATAGATCACATATGGCAGCAGCCTTCTTTGCTTCAGATAACAACTTCCTATGGTTATTATGCTTATTTCTTTCCTTGTGTCAGCAAAAAAACAGGAAGATCAAAGACCCTAATTCCTCATGACTAACACTGTACTATGGTAGTAGTACTTCAGATTCTTTGTCACTGCATTTTTCTCCCAGAAACTGAGTCATACTCATGGTGGCCTCTCCAGTTATCAAACGCCAAATCTATGAAAGACAATAACCAAGATATGTAATGCAAATAGGTATCTGATTCTTCAATATGTGTGCCTGAAGGATGGCTGTGGCAACACGAGGGTCCCTTAACGTCATGTAATTGATTACAGAAATTCATTGTCCTTGGTCTGTCGGGCAATGCTGTGGCTTCCCTCCTGCTCCCCTTCTCCTGCAAGTTATCTGCAGGTTGTGCCCCAGACAGGGAGAGGGACAGTAGGCGACACACTCCAATGGTGCAATTTGTAGACTTCAGAGCTGAGGGAATATATGAAGCTAAAAAAACCCAGTTTTATCCTCTGTAAAGTCTGCTAGCAGGGCCTGTGAGCCTGGCTACATCCTGGGGTGGGAGTGGGGGGAGGTTGTGCTGCTCAGAGAAGTGTAGTTATGTTTTGACCATCTGCACCACCTACTGGGAGTAACACCCCAGGTGTCTCATGTAGGTTGAGTACATTATGTGATTGGTACTTGGAAAAGTGAAATCCTGGCCTCCTTCTTATCCTGTATGCCTCTCTTTCCTCATCTAATCTTCGGGTTGCGTATCTAAAGCATTCACAGGACTGTGACTTCAGGACACAGTTTAAGCATGGCTGCTTCTAGCACATTTTCCATGCTCAGAGCAGCAGACTGTTTTGCTTTGAGAATGACGTTGTAGTAGGGCTATAAAAATGAGGTATAGGTTACTTTCTTCTTTGGCTCTATGGGGAGGTTTCTTCCCTTGCATGCACTGGTCACGCTAGAAACTTGCTTAGCATAAGCAGTTATATCCAGGGAGGTGACAACTACAGCTGATAAAAGTTTATTTGTTCTGTATTATCATTTGGCACATGATTAGCACAGCCATCTGTTCTCTTAATTTCTATCAACCCAATTTAGACTGCAATAACATAATGCTGTTAGATGTTTCCAACAAAGTGAAAATCAAATATGATTTTTTAAACCATCTTGAGGATAACATTACCCCTATTTAAAGACTGGGGGAAAAGGGCATGATAAAAGAATAATTAATGTTACACTTTTAAGATATTCTCATTTTCATACAAGAATATTATGTACTAATTTGACAGGAAAGTGTTCACATTTTCTTATGAATTATACATGAGAACAATTTCACATAGGAAACTAAACAGAATTACTTTAACTTATTACTCAGACTGGTAAAATTTTATTTTAGTCCCTGATATTATACAGTCTAATGGAAAGCATTAAAAACCTTACATAAGAGCAATTTCATAATCGTTAATGTGACCTCTTCTCACTTAGAGAAATGAACACATGATTTGCTAATGCAGCTCAACTTTAATGAAGTCACTAGGTTATTTAGGGCACTAGTCAGCAGATTATAAATGAGGGGTGTGTTTCTAAAATGTCAAGGGATTTGAGGCTTTTAATTCAGGGTGGTCAAGCCTAGGTACGGTATGACCCATTTTCCCTTCCCCTCTTCCCTGTTTGTTTTCTTTAGGGTCTTACCACTTTAAAATACGTATCTTCAAATAAAGTGGTTTGGTGGTACCTCAGATGAAGATATAAATTTAAAGTTTCAATTAATGAACGAAGTTAAGTTAAGGAAAGACATGTTGATAAAGTATGCAAACTGTTCAGACATTGGTATAATAGCAAATAATGATTTGGCTTGGTGAGTTGCGTAGGGAGATTGGATTGTATGATAAAGGGCTCTGGTATGAACATGTTGTTTTTCGTACAGCCAATTCTAGTGTCAAGACAGACAGACAATATGTTTTATTTACAGAATGGGGGAACAGTTGAAACAAGTTACTGTTGATAGGAGGACTACTTTAATTCCTAGATGCATATGTTGAAGGAAAATTGGTATAGAGGAATGACATTTTGCATTTGCTATTACCAGAGCCATTACTGAATTTATGTGCATGATCCAAACTTGAAAAAGAACTTCAAAAAGTTGCAAAGGCATTGGGCAAAAACTACAGGAATATATCAAGATATGAATAATTCACAGTAAATGATTTAGGAAGTTCAATCTGTATAACTAATTAAGGAGAAATATGGTTTAAGAGGTAATTTCCTCATGTTCTGTAAGTACTTAAATGGGTAGAAGATTTCTGACTGCAGAGGAAGTCTTTAGTGAAGCCACAGTAAGATCCAATAACTGAGGCCAAAGACAGATAGACCACAAACAATATACTAACTTTCAAAAGTGAGAATAATTAACTATTGCAATAATTTACCCAGGATTATCACATGCTCTCCACTTACAAATCTTTAATCATGACTAATGTCTTTTTAAAAAAGCTATAGCTTCACTTCCATATATGGACTTGGTGCAGGAGTTGATGGGTGAAGCATGAAAGGTGAGAATAAATTACTCTAATGGTCTTTCTGGTCCTTGGATCTATTTTTAATTTTTTTTTTACAGTCTCACAGTAAGGCAAATGTATGTATTTATGACAGATGGGATGTTGGAGGAAGAATTATGGATTCCATTCTCTGTTTTTCCACTGACTTGTGTACATTGATCCATGTATCTCAGTAAGCTTCCCTGTAAAATATGTAAACTTTGAGCAGTAGTATGTTACTATGCTTGCCCACCTCACCAAGGCAAAAAGTAGTAAGGGTTCCTAACATCCTTCGCACTTTTTGAACAAAAGACATACTACAGATATTGGACCAGGTTTTCAAAGGCATCAAGCACTGAAAGTCAAAAAAGATGTAAGCATTCAAAAGTTGTCACTGAAAATCAGATGCTGAAATTATTATAATCAAGTTTTCAAGGTACTAATACAAACACTGCTGAGGAGGAATAATAAATGGGAATTATGAGCTATATTTTGACAGTTTTCTTTTTAATTGTTGTGAAGGAGGCTTCTGTGTCTTTCTCCCTTGAAGCCTGCTAACAGCTAAACAAACAAAAAGCATTAGTTTCTCTGAAAGGATGTTGCACTTAAAAAAATCCTTATTTGGCATATTAAGTAGGTGAGTAAAAAAAATTAGGCTTTGTTAGAGCAAAGCAAGAGCAATTAAATTAAACGTACTTCAAGAAGAAAACACTTCTTTAGATCAACACGGTAATAAGAGATTGTCGATCCACATCCTGGTGCATTTCTGAACACTTTTTGAAGTACAGAAGGCAGAACACTCAACACTTTGGCTTTGTCACTGCTGACAGCCTGTCGGTTTTAATGAAAATGCTCTCCATTTAGAAGATGACAGAAATTACATGCATTTCCCCTTTTATTTTTCTGCCATCTTTTCTGTCTCGCGTTTTTACAGTAGAAGGAGGGGTTGGTTATTAAAGCATTATATAAGCATGCAAAATATGTTAAGAAGAAGAGAGGAGAAGAAAAAGCTTTAGCCCTGCAATTACACAATGGTTTGAAATGTATACTGTGGGATAACATCTGATGTGTGGCAATAGCTATTTACTTTTAGTTATCTTTCAAGAGGGTGAGGCAAAAATCTCTAGATAATGCTTTAAGTGAAGGTTTTACTATCTGGTTGCCTGAGTAATTTCCAACAGGAAGATGATCTAAGCAGCATTAGATAGCTCAAGTATGTTTATAACTTCTCTAGAAAATATAACAAGATAACACTGAACAATTTCTTGGCTCTGCACAGCTTTCACAAACCTTTTTTATTAAATGGCAGGCTTTTAATAAGCATGCTCACTCTCATTGACCTAGATGTATAACTGCATCTGAGGAAACTCACTTCCAGGACTGAGGAGGGAAGGCTTCACTTGAAAACATAAGTCAGTACCATGGGATCTGGAAATAGCCCACAAATCTATGCAGATTTTTCAACCTGGCAGTGTCCACTCCACGTGTTTCCCCAGTTTTGATTCCAGAGTGAGTGTTAGCAGTAATAATGCATATGAGGTAGAAATACCGAGGAAGCAAGCTTTCAGCAGTTTTTAAGGAAGCTCTGAATTTGGTCTGCTAACTTAATTTCTGTTACAGTTCCTTCATGCTTATCCTAAGAAGAGAGACTAATTTGATTATTAATGAAGGGCTATCTCAAAATTGTGCAGCTGATTTGGAAATAGAGCTTTAGAAAAGCATAGAGAAAGGAATTAATTTTTAAACTTTGGACACATTGATATGACCTTAAACTTCTTCATACTAGTAGTTTTCAACAGTGTGACTATTTGTAGAGTTATGTACATTTAGCAAAGGTGAAATGGGATCCCAGAAAAACAAAGCTACATGAAGCCATTGTACAAGGGGCACATTTCTGCCTCGCAGGTGTTTAGGTTCCACTTGCTTGACACAAGTACACATCATGCGCAGATTTAGTGGAGGGACCAAAATGGTCACAATCATCCCATTATGTGTTTCTGGTCCTGTGATGTGATAGCAGCTGAGTACTGTCTCCACCACAATCTACCCTTCCACAGTTTGGTAATGGAGTTACATACTAGCCTAAAAAGTTTGATCTAAGTCTTGATCGGGCTGTAGAGGACATGTCTGCATGGTGTACATAGTGTTGGTTCAGCAGCCTGGCAGCCATGCCATCCGAGTGGCATTGCTGTGGGCAAGTACACATCTGAACTGGCTGTGCTCTCTGAAATACAGAGCTGGTTAATGCTCACACAGCTGGAAACGGAATCAAGAAGAGATTGCCTTTGCTGCATAACCATCATTAACCCCAAGTAAAGTCCCTAAATGCGATTCCCATCTCCTGAAGCTGTCATTTTAAGCTGCCTACAGACTAAGGAAGATAACTGTGCTTTAATTACCTGTAGTCCTTGTAACATATTTCTTGGCAAAGGGAGATTTGCTTTATAAATATTTCAGTAGAGCAGAACCTGAATGACACAGAAGTCAAACCCATGGCTTTCACAGCAAAATTCTAAATATCCTTCTAATCTAGAGTTAGGGGTAAATGTAAACCTTGTTAAAAGGGTAAAAATGTGGAATAGCTATGTGATGATGAGATAAAGTAGAATGAAACAAGTGTTTATGTCTGAGTACTTGGGGACTGTGAAAGGAAAAGGAATAAACACTCAGTACAGGACATTACATTATATCTAGGAGTTACAGTGTGAGAATCAACCAAAAAGCCCCAGAGAAGTATGCACTGACCAACAGGAAGTACTTCTGTGTGAATGATCATGAGCCTGCCCCTCTGTGAGGTGGTAGGATTCTCCTTGTTGCAGCTTTGGATCTGGGCTGTATGACTGACAGCAGGTGAAGAACAATCCTGTGATTGTTGAAGTGGTTCTTTTGGTGATTGCCTGCACACTTGCAAATGATGCTTTCTGGTTGCTAGTAGGTAGCTGTTAGCTACCTGGTGTTTGTAGAAAACCTCATTAACATCTTGATCAAGACAAGCTATTTTGTGACTAGCAAATACATAACTTACTAGTAATTTAGAAGCTAGGTAAAACATGTTTTATTGGTTTAATTTATTCTTATTAACTGGCTATATAATTTCCTCCAAATATTACAACTAACACATAAAAATAGAAGATGCAAGATAGCTTTACTTTTTTCATGTAACCTTTTCAATGCCATATTTCAAACACCTGGCTGTGAAACTGAAATATTACCTACTTAGGTGTTTTTCCTATTACATTCAACAGTATCTTTGTCTATAAGTAATTTGTGTTGAAATGCAAGCAATTAAATTTCCAGAGGTACATGAAGCCAATATGGTCTCTATATAAGAAGGAATGTCCCTAACTTGTAAACTCTTCTAGGCTGGAATATAGTGTTGCTCATAGCTGAGGAGAGTGCTCATTATCTTCTATAAGCAAGTAGCTCAACATCTTCTATGTCTCCATTCTGGGGATTTATTTTGTTAATTTACTTCTTAGTAATAACATACACTATTTTATCAAACAAGTTACTTCAGAAGGATACATGCAGTGTGGTTTACGCTTTTCCAAAGTTGTGACCTAACTGCTTCCATACTTGTGCCTTGACCTTTCAGAAGAACAGGGTCATCCAAGACAAGTCACCAGTGTGATTATTTCATAAGCCAGTATGCATACAAGGATGATAGAGGTGGGCTAATGTTGCTTTATTCAATATTCTCTGCTCTAAGGGTCGGTCCTGTCCTGTGACATTAAATGGTTGTTACTTTTTTTTTTTTTCCTCATTTCATTTAGATTGTCATTTAAAGGACATTGCCTTCTGTAATGATGGCCATTTCCTTTCTGTCTTTTCTCTGCTGGACAGCTTTCCCACTGATGCATTTGTGAGCAAGCACCCTGACTACACTTAATTAGTAAAAAGTCATTGCTCAAATAGAGCTCTGAAGAAAAGGAAACATTTCTTTCCTGTGTATTACTGAATATTACTTTATAATAGGTTTCACCTTTGTGTACTCTCTCCCCTAATTTGGGAGCCAGGTATATTTTATAATACATAAGTACAGGTATGTATGTTGTGAGAGCTACCAACTACTGGAGAAAAAACAGAAGACATTAAAAAAAAGACATTAACATTTTTTCCAGTGTAAACATTTTAGAAAAGCATACATAGTTTAGACTGCAGTATATTTTAAAATGGAACGAGTGGCCGGGTGAGGCCATGGAAGTACTGAGCTGCAGAGAGCTCAGCCCATTTTGTGGAGGCCTGGAGTGTATTAACACAGAGGAAACATGGACAGAGTGGGGTGGGACTGTTTCTGACACTCCTACTGTTTAGCTTGCAGCTAACACAGGTGTGTACAACTTCACTGGGGTCAGCAGTGTAGGCAACACCAGCAAGGCTGGTTTTTCTGTCCTTGTTTTCCCATCACACCTGCAGCAAGCTGTGGACCAGGGCCATGCAGTACATGGCTCATGGACAGAATCCTTTAGCAAACACATCCCATACTCTTGGAGTAAATCTCCTTTTGTGAATTTCTCTTGCTTTCACTGATCCTTTTAGTTTTAATTTTTTTGATCCTTTTTTCCCCCACTTCCTGCTGTTTCTGGACAACAAAAGACACTTTTATTTATATTGTATAATTATGTATGTCATCCCTCACCATCTCTCTAACATGTACAGCTCTTCTTGTGAATTACTATCATATCATTCTACTGTTTGAATTAAACTGGATTAAATTCTGCATTGGTTCTTTACCTTGTATTTTATTTCAGATGCCTCTTGGATATTGTTTGTTGATTGTGATACGGACCATGGCACATTTCTTTCCTTCATTCCTCACATTTACTTTACAGATCCCTACATTTTTTTATAGGAAGTGTGCATTAATTAATGTCTTTATGCACTTGCAGTGAGTACTTAGTAAAATTATAATTGACAGCTTCTAGACTGGCAAAAAAACCTACAGGGTCCTCCAGGTTGTGTTGTCCATCCTCCAGTATGAACAAGCAGAACATGGTAAAAGCCTGCAGATATTTTCAACACTGCAAATTCTTGTGTCTTTCAGGACCTAGATTTCTCATCACATCCACGGGAGCCTTGTATATTTTAGATGTACAGAATGAAGACGGACTGTACAACTACCGATGTATCACAAGGCACAGATACACTGGAGAAACACGACAAAGCAACAGTGCAAGACTTTTTGTATCAGGTACTCCTTTATGTATCATGTTAAATTAATTATTGTATATGCCTCTCTCTAGTGTGCTAAACTGGCAAGGCAGGTGCTTGTGCCTTTATGCACTAACAACCGAGTCGTGTATCAAATGGAAGGTAGAAGTGGTCAGCTGTGAGCTGCTGCTTGCAAAATTAAATGTCCCATTCTAAAATCTTTTTTTCATGTTTTCTACCTCCTACTAGATATTTCCAGAAAGCCTGTAGGGTGCACTGGCATTTAGTACAGTGATTTTCAGTAGGTTTAGAGTACTTTATAAAAGCAGTGTGGAAGGGGTTCAGTGGAAGTATCTAGTCAATTCACTTTCCTTTGTAACCAAAGGAGCAGAACACTTTTAGGGATAGTGTGTCTGACCTACTTCAGCTGCCCACTCTGGGATGAGATTAATTGCCCTGTGGGGCTTACTTCTCTGTTAACCATAGCAGGAGCTCAGAACTTTTAACTCAGCTGCAGGTATTTCCTTTGAAAGAGTCTCAGGTTAGCTGAGGTGCATCCTTTTCAGTCATCACACTCCTTTCCTGGGGAAAACAATGTGTTCCCCTGCTTCTAGGAGGGATCTCCAACCAGAAGGGGCACATGACCTGTCCCAGACCACCCAGGGTGCTGCAGGAAGACAGAGGGGCTAGCTGGTGGCTGTCCTTGGGCAGAGCTAAGAATCCTATGGGAAATGGCCTTGTGCAGAAGATAGGAAAATGAGAAGGTAGATGGGGTATTTTAGCTTCTCCTTGTAAATAATATCCTGATTGTTGTGTGTGTGATGGACTGTTGGTTTCCCCACTCATGCCCCTCAAACATTTAGGGCTGTCAGTACAGTGCTGCTCAAATCCCACCTTCTTCCCATTTTGCCTCAATGAGAGGAGATGCCAATTGTGGGTGAGGTGAGAGGAGGAGCAGACCCCAGGCCTGGGTTTGGAATTTGCTCTCAAATATCTATATATAGGATTAGCTCTTCTCTCTCCTCTTCCTCTTCCTCATTTTCTGAATTCCCTCTGTTTACAAATGAACAAATCTGCAACTGTATTCCCACACCAATACAGTTAGTTAATATTGTATCTCAGACTCTCTCTTCGTTATCCCTGTATCCTTGCCTTACAGAAGACATGTCCACCAACCCAGTGAAAGCCACACAGTGCTTTTTATCCTTTTCACTATTACTAAGATGGTCTAAAGATCCTAACCCTAAAGATCAGTCAGGGTATGGCAACCTTCACAATATAACCGTCTGTGGGGCTTGACCTTGTACTCTTTTGGTCTTTTTGTCAAAAAAAATAATAATTAAGTAGTTATTAGGTCTTAGCTCTCCACTCTCTGTCTGAGAATCCTGGGGGAGACACAAGTGGGCTCAAGGTTTTGCATTAGTAACATACTTCCTGCACTCCTCCAAAATGGTCATTGCTGAAGGATTCAGGACCCCTCTGAACACACAAATCAATACTTAAATACACTAATGATTAAAAAAAATAAAATAAAATAGTGTGATTGTTCAGGTTAGAATCACTTACCAGACAGATCCATGAGTTTCTTCCCTTGATATGTGTCCCCTGTGGGTAAAACTCTTTCCTCTGCTTTTCCCAGCCAGCTGGAAGAAGTAGTTTTCCTGCACAATTATCTGCCTGCTTTGGTCTTATAAGGATAGGCAGGGTCCTATCCTTCTAGCTGGATCCATAATATGGTCTGCTTCCGTATGAAATCATGCTAAGGCTGAGCCAGTAGTAACATAAATAAAATCAGTCTTGTATCTTGGTTACCACAGCAAAATTTCTAGTTATTTCTCTCAACTAAAGGGGAAAAAAATGAAGGCTCTGTCTTGTTGGTAATTCAGGAGAAGCACCCTAAAAGATGTGCTGTGTCTGGAGTTCCCTTTTCTATTCTCCTCCACAGATCAAATAAAAAAAAAAAAAAGAGATCTTAACTGTGTGCAATAGCTGGCTTTTTTAGTTCAATGGGGTTAATTATTCTCTATTAGAGGTATAGCGGTCTCTGATTTCCAGTCCTGTTGGTCTATTAAAACAAGTGCAGTGATTATGAGCAGTTTATCTCTTAATATTTCTATAAGGTTTTCTATTTTCTTAACTGGAATTTATATTTTAAAATAGTGAGTCCTTTAGGAACTGAGATCAGAGAATCCATTAACATGGTTATGAAAGGTCTGCTTGCTTAAGACCTACATTTTTGCTTGATTTTACTTCCATAAATTTTCTTTGCTTATTTGGGGATTAAATAATTTGTGACAACTACTGATCATAGTCTCTTGGGTACATTTGTAATATGAATTAAGCTTCGTTATTGCTTGAAGGACTGAGAAAGGTAATGTGCATGAAAGCAAATACGTAAAATCATTGGTATGCCTATGACCAAAGCAAAGTTCCAAATTTCATTTGGAGTAAGAATATCTCCTTGCAATCATGTGATCTTTCTAAATAAAATTAAAACCAAAGCCATTAACATTCTGCAGAATTTTCCTCTAGTGCTCGTTACAGTGTGTTTAAAAAAAAAAATAAATTGTGCAGCCATCAATCCCAGCTACCAAAATCTTTACCATTTTTTCACCCAAACCCTCCAAAAAATTCTTATGATTTTGAAAGCACAATAGGTTTCTTGCTCTGTCCTTCAAATAAAATTCAAAGTAGAATATTTTAGAACAGTATTTGCCTCTGGTTTTCCACTATTGTCCTTGCTAGAAGTCATTTGCAGCTGAGTGTTAAAGCACAGTAGCATAATCATTCAGAAGAGTCCATACCATATATTGGAATTGGATTATGTTACTTTGCTACTTGCCTCATTGCAGGTTATTGCAAATGAACCCTGGGATTTCTTTTGTGCTTTTTAAAATTATTTTTTATTTTTTCCCTCAACTGGAATAGACAAAATTTTCCCTCAACTGGAATAGAAAAAAAAAAAAAAATAGACAAAAATAGACAAAAAATAGACAAAAGCTCTAAATAGGAGTCTGTTCCAGGGACGTCCCCAAGACATGTTTTTACCATACTTTTAAATATATAAGTACAGAGTGCAAGAAGGCATGTCACTGAATTTGTATTTTGTGTATCTTTGAATACTTTTTAAATATCTCTTCTATAAGAACCAGATCAAGACTTCTTGAGCATGTAGGCAAATCCCAATTTACCTGTTCCATGGATGGGACTCCAAGTTGGGCTGCTCCTGCCAAGGCTCAGTTTGAGAAAACAAAAAGTGAAGAAAGGTGAACCTGGGATAGAAGGGTGAGAAATGGTGGCTGCAGAAGGGGGCTGTGCCTTCCATGGCATCTGCTACTATATCCCTCAGCTTCAGAGGGCAAGCCTGCTTGACTTCACGAGCTTCTGCCAAGACACAGGGGGCGCAGGAGGGCAGTGTCTCCTTTGCTGGCACTGTCAGCTTGTTTGAGGTGGCTTCACACTTTGCCTGGCCCCAGCATTGAAGCATATGCAGTTCTCTGAAGCAAGTTAGGAGGCTATCAGAGATATTTAGTAACCACAACTTTTCCTTACCATTACTTAAATTCCTCCCTTGGTGGCTCCCATCCTGTTTTGAAGTCCATGCAATACTTTGTATTTTTGTACTTAAAGGTTTGCAAATGAGACCACATACATCCTTCACAAAGTCTTTTGAAACTGGAGACAATACGAAGCTCCTGTGAGTTTTGAGTAGGAATGCAGAGACAATACCTTTAAAAATCTGTTCTGCTTTCTTATTATTTATTACTTTCAACTGAAGAAATTGATTTCATGTAGATGTAAACCTCTTAAGAGCCAGAGCTGTAATTTCTTGAATGCTTATGTTTTCACTGAGTTAATTCCTCAGGCTGCACAAAAGACTCTGTGCACTGAAAACATAGATGCCTGATGATCCAAAAGGTGAGAAAAGACCTGACTAATCAATTAGTCAAATTGACATTGGCCTTCCTAATAGCAACCTGGTAGATTGTGTTTTCAATAAGCCAGACATAAACAACATGAGAAGCTCAAAAATATAGCCCATCTTGATGCCAAATATGGACCTTGAGGCTACTGATGTATACAAAATCTTTTGTTTAACTATTGATTGACACATTTCTAATGAGACAGTAAGTTTCTGTAAACTGAACGTGGTTTTATCTTCAGTGGCTCAACTTCTTGCTGGTATCTAGAAAGCAGAAAAACTGCTGTCGTAAGCTTTCATTGAACTTCACAGGTTCACACTAGGTTTTACCTAGATATTCACAAAAAATTTATTTAGTACATTTGTTTGCCATCACAATTTTAGTTTCTGTATTGATGGTATAACTTTCATAGTGCCTCTAGCTACTTGATCTCAAGTATACCCTCCAGGTGTGGATGAAGTTCATTAAGATATATCTAAGTTAGTTTTAAACTAACTAGCTCAGGTACAGATTACACTATCGCTTGAGTAGCTTGAATTCAGCATGAACAGTTTCTTTCACCTCTCCAGCTCCTAAAAGGAACCTGCTGCAGTTGCCCTGTGAGCAGTACCTGAGCTAACTAAGTCAAAGACCACTTGAAATTATCAAAATGGTTGCTATCACACCTACATCCAGGCAACTATGATGTAGTTATACCCAAAAAAAGATTGGTGTGTCAGATAGGAATAAAAGGATATGATCAGCATACGGAGTTTCTTTGTGAGACAGAAGTCTTAGCAAAGTGGGTGCATGTGATGAGAAAATACTTAGATGAATCTTTGTTGATTTATTGTTCAGTATCTATGCTACAGTAGCTCCAGGATGGGCTTCCATCATACTGAATGCTGCACAAAACTGTAAATCATGTCAACCTCTTCCTCCAAAAGTTTTTAAACTTAAAAAGTTGAAATCACAGAGAACTATTTCTGGTGGGGTACATGCAGCTCTGGTGAAGGCACTTTGCCAGACTTCTGTGATATACATAAATATATGCCAAGTACTACACAAGTATGTTGGTCTGAGAGCTGTTTTTCTCAGTAAGTCGAGCACAGAAAGTTGGAGTATTAAGCTGTAAGTTGGCCTTGTCATGTTAAGTTATTTTTACAGAGAAGAAAAGGCTCGTCTGTCAGTTAGACTGCAGATAGAAATTCCTGTGTCTTTGCCCATTTCTCTCCTGCCAGGGGAATAAATCACTCCTTTAACTGAAAGCTTTCAGACTATCTAGAAGCCTGGAGAATGTGTTGGCTTCATTCTAGTTGAGTAGTGCAGGGATAACAGTAATAATTGTTAAGACAACACATTTCTGGCTCTCTATTCCTCTGGTAGGGGACATAAAGTTTGACCAGAGAAATGGTTGCCACCTGGAAAAAATCCAGTGAGAGGGTTTCCAAGTAGTCATGAGATGCTTCAGTAGTACATACTGCTGGATCCCAGATACCACTGCTGAGATATTAGAGACTGATGTCTGGGTCACAGTAGCAAACTGTAGTACATAAAACACTGGGCTAGTAAGTCAAAAAATGCAAGATAAAAATTACTTAGTGAAGGAAAGAAAGTTTAATGCTCCCATTGAAAACTGTCGTTTGTTCTTTCAGATCCAACAAATTCAGCTCCATCTATTCTAGATGGGTTTGACCACCGTAAAGCCATGGCAGGACAGCGAGTGGAGCTGCCTTGCAAAGCATCAGGGCACCCCGCACCAAAGTATCGTTGGCTGAAGGACAACATTCCCTGGGAACCTGACAGCAGGTTTCGGCAGACAGTTACAGGTCTGATGATTGAGAACACACGTCCCTCGGACTCAGGCAACTACGTCTGTGAGGTGTGGAACAACTATGGGACTGCCGAGATGATAGGACAACTCTATGTAAAACGTAAGTCCTGAACTGAACGAAGATCTCAAGCCACTTCTTGACTGGGTGTTTGCATCAGGGAAGATGTTACTGTATCTTGTTGTACCTTCTTTGTTGTTATTTTAACATAGCAATGCTTGGACTTCTCAAAGTTGTGGAATAAGAGAAATTAGGTTCTGTGGAGATGAGTTAGTTTGACAATTGAGTGATTTGCAATTTCTAATGTAGCTATATAATTTATTGCATAGCGGATATGTAATTTAAAAGCTTGAATTGGATACTTAAAAAGAAACCACAGAAGTTCTCATTAATAAAGCTGCCAAACTCTCACTGGCATGACAGTTTGGTAATATTGAATACTCATACTTCCCTCAGTTGAGTATTCATGTGTGAATATTCTGAATGTTTCACAAATTCTACAAAAGTAATTATTACTCAGAAGCACTGCACTGGAAAAGTGTTATTCTTCTACTGTTTAAAAAAAAATAAATAAAAATTTACTGGAACAGAAATAATGCTTTGTGAAGTAACATTTCCACCTATACAGTATATCTCGCAAACTGAAAAGGGAGAAGTTTGTGAGCAATTCAGGCCATACAAATGTCTTCACAGTTAATTGCGCATGATGTATTTGGGCAAAACAAAAATTGAGATCAAAGATCAGTTATTTGTAAATTATAATGGAGGAGCTTTGCTTCTAAATGTATTCATAAAAATTAGCTGAATTCAGTTTGCCTTGTATGATAACCAAGTCAAAACTTCCAGAGACATGATGTAGTCATACTGTAGTGATACCCAGTGCCTGGTGATACATTTTACTTACTGACTCAGTGATCAGCCAGCCAATAGATATCTTCTGGATCAGGTTGGCAGAAAGCAAGAGTTGGCAAAGTTTTACCCTCCTCTGCAGTGGAGGATGTGGTTCGCTTTCTTGCATTATCGTGTCTCTGAGGTGGTGGTGGTGGTGCGGTTTCTTAAGGCTGACTTGAAAATGCTGCAGTCCTCACATGTTGAAACAGAAAATCTAGGGAGCCCCCGCCACCCCAAAAAAACCCCACCAAACAAACAAAACACTTCCATGTGGACAGAACAGATGAGTAGCTAAAGGCTATCTATGTTAACATTTTAGCATGGATCTTCCATCCTTAAAAACTAATCAGCTGGTCTTTTGTATCTACTGCAGTTCTTATCAGGGAGTGGGTTTAGAACACATAAATTGGGTTCCTTTTGCAGGATATTAAACCAGAAATTGAACTTCTGGAATGCATCTAATGCACTAGTTCAAAGGTTCACACTGAAATAATGTAAAGTATTGCCCTTCCCTCCTAAGATATACATAATGCCATTGTTATGTCCTCAGCACCAACAGTGTTACTCAATAGATTTTCTCCTACTGTTCATTTAGGCATGGGATTATACCATGTGTTGACATGTGTTGATTAGGTTATCCCTCTAGATCAATGTTTTATGTCATGGATGTTAGTGGCAAAAATGTTTGTTTAAGCAGACACAGGCATCTGTTATATGATTGGTTTTGTTTTGTTCTGAGAAGGGTATGGCTGTGATTTTTGTTGCTCTTCTTACTTGAGGATTATTTTGTTACTTGCACAGAAATACATATGTATACTTAATGTTTTCTATTTCCCTTTCCCTCTACCTTATTTGGATTTAAATCTTCAGAACCACTAAAAGCCACAATCAGCCCACGGAAAGTAAAAAGCAGTGTTGGAAGTCAAGTGTCCTTGTCCTGCAGTGTGACAGGAACTGAGGACCAGGAACTCTCCTGGTATCGTAATGGTGAAATCATTAGCCCTGGTAACAACGTCCGGATCACTGGCATCAATCGGGAGAATCTTATTATGGATGGCATGGCCAAGAGTGACGGTGGAGCTTACCAGTGCTTTGTGCGCAAAGACAAGATGTCCGCTCAAGACTATGTTCAGGTGGTACTAGAAGGTCAGTCACTACCTGTTTAACAATTCTGGTCTCCATAAGAATATGTATGTCCTTTGGTCAATGTTGTACAGCGAGGGACAGTGGACCCTAAGCAGGAGCAGAACTGTCAGTGGGGCTTATTGTGCCCCACTCTGAGCAAAATATAATGGAATGAAAACATAGATTTGAAACAAAAAAAAATGCATCTCAAGCAGTCTTCCTGACTTTTCTTTTCTTTTTCTTCTTCTTCTTTTTTTTTTTTTTTTGGTGTTGTGTGAGTGTGAGCATCAATGGTGTTGGTGATAATTTTTTACAATAGCTTTTCAGCATCTTGTGGGTCTGGATTTTATGGTTGGCATATTTGCTGAAGGCTTGGAGATCATCATAACTATGAAACAATGTTTTACATGATAATCAAGTAAGGAAAGTTATCAATTTGTACAGAGCCAGTTCACTAATAAGGCTGTAGTGCAGTTGTAGCATGGACACTATTTTTAGATTCTTTATAGAAAAAGAAGAGATTACCTGACTGGACCAAGTTACCTCGGCAACCATCTCCCATGACTAAGAAAGTCTAAAGAGCATATTGATAATCTATCATGATGTTGAGAGAGTGAAGGTTATCAGAGAGCAACAGCAGGAAAGATTTCAAAGACACTCAGGTCTCACTGGGAAAATAATGTCTGCTTTCATCTCCAAAAAAAAGCCTGTCACTTGAATTAAAAAAAAAAGAGGAGGAGGACTGGCAAAGGTATGTAGTGTGCACACTCAAAGATTTATTGGTCTTGTATTAGCTTTCTTTCAGGATAAAAAGCTTCTTTTGTTGCTGCTGTTTTGTTTTCTGAGAGGTGACAATATCTAACACAGAGCAAAGGAAAGGAAGAGAGTCAGAGATTAAAATAAATAGATAAATAAATAAGAACTCTTATCACATAAACAATGGGACATAAACAAAAGGGAAAGGAGGGCAGAGGACAGAATTATGAAATCATATAAAATCAAATGATCCTCCAGGGATGATGAGGTCTTTCAACAGCCTGAGATTGGCAAGGGAATTTTTCAGTCCTGTTTTTAATTCTGTTTTGTGGGGCGTCTTGCACACATTGTGCCAGTACCCCCAGTTTCCTGCATGATGTTGCTTTGAAAGAATTATGACTTCCAGGGGACTCATCATAGTTCACACTTCCCAGACATGTAGATAATACACAGCAGAGTGTATGTGAAGACAGTAAATAATGTGCATCACACAGACCGTGAGACTTGTCAGTCCTGTCGTGACATCCTGTCTTGTGCAAAACTGAAAGGAATTATCCATTAAGGGCTTCATTTACAAGGTGAGCTTTCAAGTGTCTTTGGCCCCATTCTAGGTGATGAAGCTCCTTTTCCTCCTGTTTCTTGTAGGCACTAAAACTGTAGGAACATCAAAGTTAGTTAGCTTACTTCCCACTTGTCTCTTTAAAACCAGACAGTAGCCCACAGCACTGTTGTCCAAACTTTGGACTGGACTGCTTCCTGTGTTTTTGCATACTGCTCTTGACGTGTGGCCTCTTGCTCCCAATTACACTGAAATTCCTTCTAGATACAGCTTTGAAAACATGATTTTCAAAGGAGAACAAACATGCCTTGCATGGTCTCAGGAAGAACTTTCTAGCTAATAGCAGAATGTCAACACTCCGAAATGTTACTGCACTGAACTCTCTGGATAGGTGGTTATTTAATCCTGCTCCCTACTTACAGCCTCAAAGTTTCTGTCTCCATCCATCCTCTTTATTCATTTGCCTGGTAGAGGCTGAGTAAAGTGTGACACAGTTTAGAAAAGGAAGCATTTGAATGCTCTCATTTCAGAGGGATAATTCCGTAGCACAAAATGACCACAGAAAGAAATTGGCAACACTGCTGTTACTGGCAATCTGTATTCAGAAAAGCTTAATTTAATAGTTTTCTAAATGGGGTATTGTGGGTCAGGGCTAAACTGCATTGGCACAGTTGAGTGAAATTAGCCTATGCAAGTTATACCTGGCTCTTGCCAACAGGATTCATCCTTAGTTTTCCAAGGAGCTGAAATCTACCAGGAGAAGAAAAATTGCAAATGTGTTGAGGTTTTGCTGTATGTGTTTTGTGATCAACCATGTATGGCTTTTGCATTTTTCTGAAAGAACCTGGTTGTTCATATAGCTCTGCAGAGCCCTACTTCATCTATTTGAGTGTTTTTCCTTCAGCAGAGCCAGTACCAGGTTCCTCAGAAAGTGAGAATGAAACCTGCAGTAAGCAAAGGATCATTTAAGGACTCTACTACGAAAATCTGTTTCACTTCCAATATTTAGTTACATCCTGAAACACACCTGTTTGCATTGCTTCTAAAAAAGATCTTGGCTCATGTGATAGGCTCCATGATAGAAGGAACATGCTTTATACCATGTAAATACTGTTATTCTGCTTTTCTTTCCCTTGACAGATGGAACTCCTAAAATAATTTCTGCCTTCAGTGAGAAGGTGGTGAGTCCAGGAGAGCCAGTCTCCCTTATGTGCAACGTGAAAGGGACTCCTCTACCTACAATCACTTGGACACTGGATGAAGATCCCATTGTGAAGGATGGCAGTCATCGTATCAGCCAGATTATCACCTCTGAAGGCAATGTGGTCAGTTACCTGAATATCTCTAACACTCAGGTGCGAGATGGTGGAGTTTATCGCTGTACCGCCAACAACTCTGCTGGAGTCGTCCTGTACCAGGCTCGAATAAACGTAAGAGGTGCTTGTCAAATCAGCTCCTCAAAAAAACACACATAACTCATTTTAGTGGAGAAGAAGATTGTTGCATGTGATGAAATAAGTCTTGGAATGCCAAAAGCAACTTACTGTTTTTCCTCTCCTTTTCTTCCCTGTCCTCTTTTCCCACCCTGCCTCTACAGCCCCATCTAGAAAGTGTATGGTATGGTTAAATGTTGGAAGAATCCTTTGGCTTGTGTTCAATAGCCTATTTTTCCTATACTCATCTCTTGGTTCACAGTTTCTTTACTTTAGTCCTGCTGTGCATGTTGGTTTTCTTTTTTTCTTTTTCTTTCCTCTTTTACTTGTCCAACCTTCATTGTAATTATTCATGTATAAAGTACTTTAGCTTGTATTTCTAGCTCTACATGACATAATACTCATTCTCATGGTATTATATTTTATATATGTCAAAAAAAAAAAAAGAACGCTTTTTCAGTGTTTTCACGGGTAACAAGATTCTAGTTTTGTATCAGTTTTAGTATTTTATATTAAGTCATTCTCAGCCTTTTAATTTGTAATGCAGCAAATATTTTATCAGGCAAGTGTTGGATAATGCACATATATACCCCACATAATTAGCATATATGCTGCAGGGTGAGAAAAACTAGAACATATAAAGATTAGGGAAACTGCTTAAGTAGCTCTTAAAAGGAAAAACTGTCAACTGCTAAGATTTGATGTGCAAGCTGTATCTGTAAATATTGTTAACATTTGTATTTTCAGAAAAATTATATGCATGTTTCCTTCAAGAAAATGTGCCTGTAAATTGTTTTCAAGAGTTTCTTTTTACCTTTCTAGGGCCAGCAAGCATTCGACCAATGAAGAACATCACAGCAATAGCTGGACGGGACACCTACATCCACTGCCGTGTGATTGGCTACCCTTATTACTCCATCAAGTGGTACAAGAATTCTAACCTTCTACCATTTAACCATCGCCAAGTGGCATTTGAGAACAACGGGACACTGAAGCTTTCAGATGTGCAGAAAGAAGTAGATGAGGGTGAATACACTTGTAATGTCCTTGTTCAACCCCAACTGTCCACCAGCCAGAGTGTGCACGTAACAGTAAAAGGTGAGGTTAACTTGGAAGACTAGAGCCAAGCTAATGGCTGTGTCATTTATAGAAATGCAGACTTAAACACACATAGGATTGTCCTGGCAGTCAGATAATGAGCACTTAAGAGGGTTAATCCAGATTTGTGTTTATTTTTAATTATGACATAGATGTTAATCAATCATGATGTCTTTCTTGTTCTCTTGTTCTCTCTTGACTTTCAGCCTTCATTCATCTAGCAAAGTATTGCTTTCTAAGTGGAAGCTTTGCAGAAGCAAGCTTTGTACAAGTAGTTTTCACTACAACAACAAAGTCAGTAGATTAATGGTTTGTCACCTAAGTTTCTCTTCTGACTGTTTCTCTGTGGGATGACAAGGTTCACATTTTCATTATCCAGTGAGTTTCCTACTTTTAACAAATAAGATGAGAATTTTAATGTGTATGTTTCTGCTAATAAGCAGAGACAGGAACTAAAAGAATTAACCTTGCTTTCCTCTTATTGTGTGTGCTTTTCCGAGTGTTCTTTATTCTTAGAAAGGTAGCACTGTAAATAAATGTGTCTTGAAATGCTAATAGGATGCTTAAAATCTATTCAAATAGTCCCAAACAAGGATGTTCAGATGGCCCTGAAAGACTTCAGCAATAGACGAGAACAGGAATTTTTTAGCATTGTGTTCTTACTATTCTGATATTGGCAATGTTCAGACTTATTCACAAGGACACAAAAGACAGAAAACCTGATTGCAGTAGCACCTAGTTTTGAGCAATGGGGCTGCTAAATAGCACACTTCATGTGAACCTGTAGGAATAATTGAAGTATAATTTCACTTCTCCTGAAGTACTTAGAAAGTTTTCCTGGGCATTTTTGGGGAGGAGAGGAATGAAGGAAGATTGATTCCTGTATCCATTTTCAGATAAGATACAGAGAACAGCAAGGTAAAATTATTTTGTTACTGTCATCTGATCTTCTTTCTGTTCTGTTTTTTTAGCCCTTTCTTGTTTTCAGTCTGGAGTGATGTAATTGCTAATTACTTCAAGAGGTTAGAGGATTAGCTTTAAGCCAGTAGCAATTTGGATTCTGAAAGGCATGACATCTCACACACCTGAAACCATCAGGGGCACTGGTCACATGCTGTGGCATAAAAAAATAGTGTCAACATTTCTTTACATATAGGTAGTACCTTGCTTGACATTACAGTAATATCTCAGATACAGTTCAGGAACTGAATGCTAAGTTAGTAATTGTGTTGCTACTGCACTAACAGTTCACCGTGGTAAATTTGGTGGGGAATGCTGCCTCTCATATGATATAATTCTTCAAATGACTATCGAAATGAAAGTAGCCAGCCACACACACACACACAAAATAAATAAAATAAATAAAATATCCAACAGTCTATCCTTTCACATCAGACATTTAGATGAGAACATTACTAGTCCCTAAGAATGTTAGCTGTTACCTCAGGTGCAATACTCTTTTTTCTTCTATTAAGTTACAATTTCAAACTTGACAATTCCTCCTCCAGAAAGCAGATTGCCAACTCTATCAATTTTGATTGAACTGTAGTTTTTGTCAATGATAAGACTTCCTTGAAGGTATTCTACTGTAATTCTGGATAGTTAGCTGCCAGGGCCACTGAATGGTCAAACAGTGAATGAATACACTCCAAATAACCTGCATAAACATGTGGCTCATTTGAAGAATGCTGGTGGGCTGAGCTACTGCTGCACCTGTGATGCAGCTTCATCCTGCATGCGTTCTGTAAGGCTGATGGTTAAGAGCACAGCAAGTTACAGAATGAAAGCGATCCATGGCATGTGCAAAGCAAATGAGTCAGTGTGGCTCACATCTATTGATCTGGAGTTGCCAAAGTTGGCTGCAAAGTGCCCTAGCTACTTCATCATGCCCTGGCCTTGACAAGACATTGTTATTTAAAAAGAGGTTAATAGCCTGTCCTCATATGCTGAGCCCAAGATGTCAAAGGTGAATTTTGTATGTCAGATGTGAACAATTCTCAAGGTTCTGCTATTGTAGATGGAGGTCGGCATTGTCACAGCAGTTTTTGAGATGACTATGTATTGTTTTCTTCTGTAACTACAGAGTGATTTTTTCTGACATATTAGTGGAGAGTCAAAAGTGGCCTGTTTCTTTAAAATATTATTAATGTTTGTGTTGCCTTTTCAGCTTATAGATTCCAAAGTTAATGTGATGAGTGTTCAGGCATTTATATTTGATTCTGAGAAATACAAAATATGGCCGAACTTCCATGCTGGAAGCTAAAAGAACTCTGAAATAAGACATTGTGATGGGAGTCAATATCAGTGCCCAAATATCCTTATTTATAATTCAGCTTCTCATACTATCCAAATACTCATTTCTTCTCCAGAGATACAGAGGGAGAATTGTTTCACCTCTTCAACATCATGGGTCCTTTGGTTTGTTCTCATTTCTGCTACAAGTTTCCTGGGTGACCTCAAACCAGCCATATGAAGGGTGATTCAGAGTAGATGATACCTAATGAGATGTTACTTGGTATTGTTTCCTCTGTGTTCTGTTCTGAAAACATAATTATCAATTTCCTCATGAGCTTTTCTGAAATTATAATCTCTGTGGTATGACAGAAACAATGTACTTATATTCAAAACCCACCTGGGTGATCAGGAGTGCTTTGGCAAATGACAACTGAGGCACAGACTTAAAAGTATTCACAAATTTTTGTATGTTCAATTTCAGAAGCCTATAGATTGATTTTTCCAGCTCACCTGCTGTTCTATTGCATTTATGTGTTCAAAGCTCTGCTCCCATTGAAATGAAGTTGCTTCTGAGGGTTCTTTTTCCTTCTTCAGATCAATTACATCACCTAGTTTAGCAACCCCTGGGAAAGACAGATTTAAGTAATTTAATTAACATTAACTGAGAGATCTGTGGTAAAGGTGAATACAGAATTTGGCTCTACAGGGTAGGATTTACCTACATTAAGCATACAACTGGCCTTTCTTGTCTGCAGTCATCTGCCACACTTACTTCCCACTTCCGAAACTCTTGAGTACATGAAACATCCTTGCTCTGTCTTGAATGAGGACTTGCTAAAAGTAGTATCCAGATAAAGATATGCAATAGAGAGCTGTCCATTCGGTAGAATATTTTGAGATTTACAAACATCCAAATGAAAGCAAAATCTTCAGGACATTCTTAGGAAATCACTAAGATTTCAGATAGGAAAGCAGAAAATTTTTGAACAAAAGCTTCAAAACGAAATTCCCTCTGCCAGAGAAACCAAGAGTGGAGCTTATACAGCCTTTCGATGCAGCCTCCCACCTGGCAGACAGTCAGGAAGCCAAGAGCTTGGGTGCTAGGAATTCATGTGATATTTGCCCTTAGGCCAGCTACTTTTTTTTCCACTGCTAATGGGAAGAATCATTAGATACCACATGAAATCAGTTATCTCAATTTATAGGAATAACTGGTACCCTTGTCTGCCTAGCCACCTATACCAGACATCTGCAGACTCTAACTCTGTCCCACAGAGATGTGGTATGCCATCCCTCCACCATCCCTTTCTTGTCCCCTGTCTCTGTCCCAAAATCCAGATCTTGGAAGCTAGCAATCCCATAAACTGACTGCTGGGAGCTGAGTAGATAAACTGGCAGGAAAATGCACAGGTTTCTGCTTGGCAGACAGCTCTGTTGGAACTGTGCTTGAGTCCTAACGGAGCTTTTTGGAAATCAAGCCATCTTGGCATTGTTTTTTCATATTTAGACAAATGAATTGGCCAGTTCTGACAAAAAGCCATTACCCACCCTCTAATGCACACCTGATGGGAGGGAGATTATGACTTTACATACATGATTAACTTCCGGTATTTTATACCTGTCGACCACTTCCTTTTGCAACTTTAATAATACCCTTGCTACATGTTTTGCTTTGATTTATGTTAAATGCAATTTTCTTTTTAGCTTTTTTGTAAAGTAAACTGAATTCCCTTTCCTCCCTGTCCTGCAAAGTGGAAACAGTAGTTACTGACATTCTCAGAAACAGTCATCGAGATTATCCTTGCTAAGGATACTGCATAGGTCCTTTCCAAGAACAGAATTATTCTTAGCAGCACTAGTTTCTTACTCGACATTTGGCCCATCTCTAGTGATTTGCCGGTGGGGTTCATATACACCTGCCAACGGCAGAGGACTATTAAGTCAGACATCCTGAGAAGAACAGTATTCTGTATAAGATGTAGGGTTTTGTGTTCATTCTCCTAGGTATGACCTATACTTCTCAGTCTTCTCCAGCTCATCCTTGCTCAAGTCCTGCCTTTTCTGCTCTTGGTTCCAAAACCAGTCTGTCCTCCACATATTGCAGAATCACAGAATGTTCGGGGTTGGAAGGGACCTCAAAAGATCATCTAGTCCGACCCCCCTGCCAGAGGAGGGTCACCTAGGTCAGGTCACACAGGAATATGTCCAGGTGGGTTTTGAATGTCTCTAGAGAAGAAGACTCCACAACCCTTCTGAGCAGCCTGTTCCAGTGTTGTCACCCTCACCGTGAAAAAGTTTCTCCTTACGTTCACACGGAACCTCCTATCTTCTAGCTTGCACCCACTGCCCTTTGTCCTATCATTGGACATCACTGAGAAGAGCCTGGCTCCATCCTCCTGACACTCACGTTTTACATATTTATGAATGTTAATGAGGTTGCCCCTCAGTCTCCTCCAAGCGAAAGAGACTCAGCTCCTTCACCCTTTCATCATAAGGGAGATGTTCCATTCCCTTAATCATCTTTGTGGCTCTGTGCTGGACTCTTTCAAGCAGTTCCATGTCCTTCTTGAACTGAGGGATCCAGAACTGGACACAATATTCCAGATGCGACCTTACAAGGCCAAAGTAGAGGGGGAGGAGAACCTCTCTCGACCTACTAACCACACCCACTCTAATACATCCCCACATGCCATTGGCCTTCTTGGCCACAAGGACACACTGCTGTCTCATGGTCATCCTGCTGTCCACCATGACCCCCAGGTCCCTCTCTCCTGTGCTGCTTTCTAACAGGTTTGTCCCCAACCTATACTGGTACCTGGGCTTGTTCTTTTCCAGATGCAAGACTCTACACTTGCCCTTGTTGCATTTCATTAAATTTCTCCCCACCCAATTCTCCAGCCTGTCTAGGTCTCGCTGGAGAGACCTAGACATCTTTACCAACTCAGTCTTATTTCCCTGGTATGTTGTTCTTATGACTCAAAACTAGCTTTCCACTTCAGAGCTTCCTCCCAGTCTCCAGTTACAGACTTCTCTTTCGGCCTCTCTTAACTTTCTCAGTCTCCAATGGGTTTCCATGTGTGTCCCCTGTATGCAATTCTTAGTTCACTGTCGGTTGTCACCACAGTTTCCTTGTCCCAGCCTTGCATCCCCAGCCAGTTTCCCAACTCCACTTTACCAAACCCCATCACTTCTGCAATCCCATCACAAGCCTACTTCTAACTTCTCCCCCACTGCCCCTACATCCAATTCTATAATTCCCTTTTGTTATCCTGGAGACAGCTTTGAGCTTCTGCTCCATCACTTGCTGTTGCTATCTGTACGCCCAGCAATTCAGGCTGCTTCCCAACTCTGGTCCCTTGGCCTCCACATCTCATTTCTCTCCCTCTGTATTGAAATAATTTTTTTCATGCTTCCTGAGCCCAACATGGGCAACTGTATGAGCACTAAAGAAACAAATCTGTCTCCTTTAATTTCTGACATCTCACCAGAGTGCACCTGCCCCACATGGCTAGAACTGACTCAGCTGCTGAAGGTAGTGTTAGGATATATTCAGTAATGCTCAGACCCTGAGATCTCTTAGCTGTTAGTAAATGGAAAATGTCTTCTCAGGATGTGATAACTGTGGGGTTTTTTGTCTATTTATTTAATTTGGTTTTGCTCAGATTGCAAAATTTGGGCATCCTTGATGACTTTTAATAGGAATAGCAAGAATATCTGATGCTAGTGCCATCAACTGCTGAATTTGAAATCCATGCTTCTAACTATGGGGTAGATGAGACTTCTCAGATTCTCAAAATGCCTTTTTTTTTTTTTTTTTCCTTTTATGGTAGGATAAATATATGCTGCATCCCTATTTTTCCTCCATTCCACCTTATTCTTGGAAATGGTCAAAGAGTTGTAGCTGAAACTTTCCATCTGAAATGACTCAGCCTGAGGCAGACACCTGGCCTGGAAAAACACTATCCAAACAGAAGTCAAAACTGCAAGCAGATCAAAATACTCTTATAATAAGAAGTGTTGGCAAACAAAGAAAGAGCTTATATTACCCATTTCACCTGTAAATTTCATATTTCTGTTGAAAAACAATCCTTCAAGTTGCAAGGTGTTAAATAACAATAGCAGCATCTCTTCTATAGCATTTTAGTAGATCTCAAAGCATTTTTAAAACAGGAGCGAGTCATTATCTCTTTTTATTATTATTATTATTATTATTATTATGTAATTTATAGTAAATTTTTTCAGCTACAGTAAAAACCATCAGTAGTAAGTGATGATTTTCTTTTCATCAGTCTCATGGGACACACTTCTCATGTAAACAGCCTGCTGCTATTCACACTTCTCCGACAGAAATTAATTGAAAAAGAAGCTCCTGAGAGGGAAGGGTGCAGCATCATTTAAAACAAAAAGTGCAGTGTTCAAAAGGACTGCTTCTGATCTTGTAAAGCTTATATATCTCACTGATTTAGAAGGCTTCTCATTGCCTTATATCAAAGTGATAGCACTTCACCTGTTGCGAATCACGTAAAAGAATTGTACGAGCCTGTTTCTTTTTGGAAAACAAGCAAACAAAACAAGGGCGATTTCTAAATATGTTAATGTTGCAACTATTTGAATGGATTCTCCTCATTTTTCCTGGAAAGTATCTAGTTTTTTCTAATATAAAAAATGTAATTTGTGGATTTGCCTTGCAGATCAATTCAGGAAGTGCTGGTTTAGATAGTGAAAAATAAATAGATAAATAGTTAAAAAACATCAGGGGAAATCTTACAAGGATTCTTGGGACCATGGTGCATGCTGTCATCAAGCAATCTGCTAATCATTTTATGCTTCAGTCTGTGGCATGGATTACAGTTAAGTGTGAATTCAGTTTCATGAACATATCTAAGACACAACTTCCTATCTTTCTTGTTGATTGAATCTTGCCAATAATTTGAGTCAGAAAAAACTTCTGGCGTTGATGTCCTTCAGATACTTCTTTCGTTATATTACTTTCTGCCTTTCTTTCACTCTCCCATGCAATATCTTTTTGAATCCCTTCAAGTTTTTTGCAAGTTTTTCAGGAAGAAATATTCAGATCTCTCAAAGTGATTGGAGTTGTCATATGAAGGAATCATGCAAGGGCCATGTGGTGAGGGTGGATGAAAATGTCCAGTCGTGTAAAACATCCTGGAAAAATCCACTTAACAGTCATTCTCAGGTCACATCATGGGCATGGGGACTTGTTACAGTGAGCAAACAGTGTCTGAAATCTGATTTAAGCAATGGGATTTAAGATCTTTCTAAACTTAAAAATGCTCCCTGTTATTGTGCACAGCATTATATCTTCCAAGCAGAATGTAAGTTGGTGTATGGATGTTGATTTATGAATTATATAAACATTATGAAATGAGCCTTAATACTTTCATAAAAGCCTCAGCTAAGGAATCCAAGACTATCTGTATATTATGCCTGGGTTTATCAAAAGCTAGCTCTCTTCTCTCTCTTACAATGCAGCTGTATTTACTTTGGTTTTGGAAGAAATCATGTCCTTACTCTTTTTTGTACGTGTTTTGCCAATTACATTTGAAATACTTTCTTATATATTTGTTAGAATTGCTCTTGAAATTTTAAGCACTTTACTGCATCATTAGCAGAGTGTGTTTATGTACATACAGTAAGTACACATACAATGCAAGACTCTGTACATGATGGTGTGGGTCTGGAGTATGCTGGCCTAATTTCAAATCAGTTTTTAAATAGCATGTAAAAAGAAGACACTCTCAACACTGTGGAAACAGAAAGGTGATATAAAATCAGCTTCTTATGTACAGTCCTGGGATAAAGCGAAAAGGGAAACTAGTGTTAAACCAGTCAAATGGGAATGATTTTCAGAGACAGAAATCATTCTGTTAAAGTCCTCTCTCATCTAAATCCCAAAATTTTGTCTCTCATAATTTAGTTGGTTTCAACTTTTCAGTGCTATCTGAGAACAAAGATAACTTTAGATCATTTAGGGACTAAACGCCAATAGCTCTGGACTAGGTTCCAAAAGCATAGTAAAAATAACTGGTAAGTGCTTCTGGATACACAGCCTACGAGTGAGGCTTTTTATCAGGTAGCACTCTAACAATGAATGTAATCGCTTGTTGTGTTAATATACTCTTGCAGCTGCTATCTTATCTTCAAATCAAGAAGTTTTTCTCTTTTAAAAAAAGTAGCAAATGCATCCCCTTGAGCAGAGAACTGAACTTCCCACCATTCTAGGTTTTCAGGATGCTTCATATGATAAGGGCATGCACTTTTCCCCTCACAAAGGAGGCTGAAAGGAGGTGGTTTGGTAGATGGATGAGACGTGACATAAAAGCACTCTTGGTTTCTACACATTTTACATCCTCTCTTATTTTGAAGGAGCTCCTAGAACAGCATCTGGGAGCCTGTAAGCTGCCAATGTCGCATTGCAGGGAAGGGCACTGGAGACTAAGGCAAAGGGCTAAGTGTGTCTCATAAGCTCCCATGGGAAATGGGACAACAGCTTTTGCACTGGCACACTCAGGGAGAGTTCCTCATAAAATACCACAGCTTGTTGTGGCAAGATTTTGAAGGTGTTTGAATACAGGTTTAATTTCGGTAACAAATGAACATATAGGTAGGGGACAATGTTGTGCAACAGCTGAGGCATTACAGTGATAAGTTTAGTTCTTTTTTTTTTTTTTTTTTCAATGCATACAATTGGAAAGGCCTGAAGAATGTAATGGTATTCCCTCTTTTCAAAACAATATACATTAGCACACTATGAGGGAACAGGGTATGAGGCTCAGCACAGTAAATGCCATTAACAGAGAGTTCAATGAATGACAGGCCCTACTGTTAAGGCTCAATACATACAAGAGGCAGAAAAATCCAGTCCTTTAGTGACTGTATGCAATTCCTCAGACCATCACCCACAAGGGATTAAGTTGTTTAGGAGAAACAACTGATGGCTCAGAAAATTTACAAATCACTAGACCATGGCTAGGGTTTCTGCAGAGGCAAAACCAGTTTTGGCTTTTGCACTCTCAGCACATGAAATCTAGGGTGGCACAGCTGCCTAAAGAGGCTGTGTAGTTTGGTGGTTATTACTTATCATCAGCCAATGGTCCTGTGCTGTGAGTATTCATTGCTGAGGGTATTTTATATTGTGGGCACAGTTCCTGCAAGAAGTTCCTTGCACAGTTGTTGCAAGAAAATTCATTAGGGAACCAATTGTAATGATAAAGCAGAGGGCAACTTTCATTTTACTATGCAGAGTCACAGAAAAGGAACACCACGTTCACAAGGCTGCTGTAGGAAACTGCCTATCTGCAGGATACTCTATTTTAGTGAATCATCTCAGCCATTTCTTCCAACATAACTCCCATGAAACAGAGGGCAAGAAATTAAGGATGTTCCTCTGTTAATGGAAAGCAGCGTGGAAGCCCTCCTTGCCCTCCTTTACAGTAATCTCCCAGAGGTACAGAAGACCTTGCCAGGGCACAAAAACATAATTTAAATCTTCTTGCATTAGCACTAATGAGGCTGGCCCATGCTCCTTTTCTTAAATAGATGCTTAATTCAAGCACTCATCAATAAAGCATTCCCAAGGCATTGCTCTTCATTGCATGAAGCAGAGATTTTCACTGTTTTGCCCATTGTGGGTAAAGGAAGAAATATTCTTTCCATGTACACAAGCACACATACACATACAGCCCTCTCTATATATAGTGAACATGTAATGTCATGTATATAAAATAATATAATTTAACAAAAAAAGATCAAATACAAGTTATGAAATATGGTCAAACTAAAGAGAAAGGGGTAACTTTTCTATTTCAGAAACAGTTTGCCTGAGTTCAGGTATGCTCTGTGTTTTTAATAAGTGATTTTTTGAGATTGTTTCCTTCTTCAAACTAGCAGGAAGAAAATGTATCTGCTATGTTAGATCACCAGGAACTGCCTTTATCAGCCCAAACTGGCAAATACCGTAGCTGAAAAACATTCTTCAATGCTTCAAAATTATTTCTAGACTATTTACTTTTTTTAAGTACTGATTTTAAATTATACAGTGGTTTTTAAAAGAAGCTCCTTGTCCAGACTGAAGCTGGTCCAGGTTGAATATGCATCATATTTCATGAAGCAGAAATAAATACCGGTTTCCTCTGTATCTTAAAAACCTGGGTAGAGGGAAAATGTGCTGTCTATAAATTTTTTACTGAATTTCTGAAATGCTCTGCAAGCTGCTACTTAAATTTTAGATCTGGTAAATGCAGCCTTGCAAATCAGTATTTTTTTTGAAAAATACTTCACTGTGACCTAATGATCTTTTTCCCTGTTTTCTTCATCAGGGAGATGAAGAGTGAAGATCCACAAAATAATCCTTTAGCAGTATGTTGTCTGACATTTGATAACATTTTGTCCATTAAATATGAGTTCAAATTTGCTACACAGCATAAAATGCAGAAGCAATTTGCCACCCTGTTGTGAATTTTAGCATATCTTTCATCACTGATGCCTGAGACTAAGAGAAGGGTTTGAGCAGAAATATACTATCCCACACAGAAAGGGGGGCACTTGGCATTTAGCAGATATTTGCACTCATCAGGGGGAAAGGTTATGTCAAAACCTTTTGACAGCCTCATTCTAAAAGTTTCTCATTCCCACTTATATTACAAACTGCTTGTCAATAAATGCTAAGGGAAATTTGGCCTTTTTCTTTTGATGTACAAAGAATCCAAAAGATCTCATATGAATACCTTAGCTATGCTAAGGTAATTAGAAAAGGCAAACAGACATTTTGCCTCAATTTGTGACACTAGGTCCCCAAGTGAAAAAGCAGTTAATTTCCAGGGCTCAAAGTTCAAATAAACGTGGTAATTTATACCGAATTTCTTTTTTCTGTATGCCTGATCTGCCAGATTTTCAAAACACAACAGGACAGGTTTTAGCAATTTGAGAGATGACAGTCAGGAAAAGGCATGACAGTGTGTGAGAAAAATTGGTTGCAGAGGCACTTCTTACAACCTCAGACAGTGAGCCTTGCTCGGAAGAAGTCAGGGAAAGCCTGTAAGGATGAGTTGCACTACCCTGCACCTGATGTTACCTCTCTGTGGCAGCTGCACACAGTCGTAACTTCTCCTCATCAACTTGCATCACAGCTATGTTGGAAACAGCGGAGTTAATACCTAATTTGTGTCAACCTCTTGCACCATGATGTGCATGTACACATGCATTTGAACATGCCTTTGAACAATGCCTTAGCTCATTGGTGTGTTTGGTATTATTTCCTTAGTGGTAACCTTTCTTACTTCTGATGGAGGAACAGCCAACATATGCAATCAAAAGAAATGTGTTGTGCTAACAGAGTAGTGGTCACAAATACCCATCTCTGCATCCCAGAAACAGAACACTGTCAGAGGAGAAAAAATGCTGTTGGGAAAGTCAATGGGCTAGCATATATTGAAAACACTTTGAAGAGCTTTTCTGCTTCTTTTTTGCTTCAGTTCTGTAGAAAACACAGCCTTAAATTTGCTAAAGGGAGAAAGGACAAAAGAAATGCAATTAGATAAAGCCACCAACTCCATTTTCTTCTGAAGCTAGCTAATATACAGCAGTATAAATGTTCTGCTGTAGGTATCCTTCAATCTCCTGTTAAAGATGTTCAAATGTAATACAGAGTACATATAAGTAATGTTTCAGGCAAGAATAAGAAAATGCACTCCTGTATCTAAGGTACATAACCTCTAGGAACCTCCTCTTTTGATAAATGAGTATTTGAGTACTGCTTGCAAAGGTGGTTTTATAGTCTTTTCAGGAGTGATTGAAATAAATCTATCTTAGATCAATGCCCTGGCTGTTAGAGTGCTCCCCTGAGAAGGGAAGATTTCAGTTCCTTCATCTGGGTAGGTATTTGAGTCTTAATTAACCAAATTGTTAATAAATGTTCCAACCACAACTCAGAGAAAGCGAGGCACTTATATTAATTCTTGCTTTATTTATTGAATCTAACCACCCACTGTTTCATTTGTTTTTATTAAAAATACCTGAAAACACAATGTTTTATAAGAAGTAGAATTAAAAAATAATTTAAAAAGTAAGAGCATTTCTTTCTTTTTTTTGGTTCAGTCACACAATAAGTTAAAAAACAAAGGTGAAAAAGAAAACAGAAATATTTGCCAAGCAAAATATGCTTAGCAGGAATTAAATGCCATCTTAAGAGTTTATGACTTGTACTGTTCCTCTGTTTATAAATTAGTTTTGTTTGCTGTCCTCCAAGTATTGTATATTTCTTTCACTTCATATCTCTTTCCAATCTGATTGAGAATTATTACTTCAAACACGAACAAATAAGTGCCAGGAGGTGTTAGAGAAGCTTACACTCCCTTCATCACATCCCAGAAGTAAAGCAAACTTCTTTCAGGTTTATTCCACAACCCTAAGCAAGGCCCTTGGACCAGACCTTGAAAGGTGCCGAGCTCTTCCTGGACTGTACAGGCAATGTCACTGCTGTAAGACCCGGACAATCACAAGCTGGTGGTGTGATTTCTGAAGAGTTGCTCAATAGCCTTGCAGGAATCTGCCAATGGTGTCTGGTGTATCTAGATGCCAGGGATTTCATTGTCTGTGATTTCTGCCTCTGCATTGGGCAGTCAAGAAAAAAAAAGGTATTTGCAAAATATAAGATTTTATTTCTTTTTTTAGCTAAACAATGTTCTGTGGCTTTCAAAGGTGTTGCTTTTACATATTCAGTACTGCACATCTGTTCCATTATGTTGTTTTCAGAAACAAGATTGCAGCTGCAATAGCTCCTCTTTCCTCTTCTGTTTCAGTTCCGCCTTTTATTCAGCCTTTTGAGTTCCCGCGGTTCTCCATCGGGCAGAGGGTCTTCATTCCCTGTGTTGTGGTGTCTGGTGATTTGCCCATCACAATCACCTGGCAGAAGGATGGCAGGCCAATCCCAGCCAGCCTTGGAGTGACAATTGACAACATTGACTTCACCAGCTCCTTAAGGATTTCTAATCTTTCACTGATGCACAATGGGAATTATACCTGTATAGCTAGAAATGATGCAGCAGCTGTGGAGCATCAAAGCCAATTAATCGTGAGAGGTAAGTAGATGTAATTAGTTTGAAGGGCACCAATTAAGCAGAATTCATCAGTATTTTGTAATGACATCTGTTTGATGGGAAGTATAAAAAAGAGGAAAATATGGTAATACCTCTTTTCATAACAGAGAGCACACAGAGCAATGAAACACAGAAACTAATGCGACTCCTCTATCTAAAAGTCTTGAAACTAATAAAAAACGCCAGAATACAGAGAGTGGATTTTATGGATGTTACCATGTTGTTCTTTTCCTTATTTATGTTCATTATGCAATTAGTATGATTCATTTGCTCATCCTTCTTCACAAGATTTTGCCTTGAAATAGATATGAATATAGTGTAAGTAAGGAACTATTCTATGTGGAAAAGACCTTTCAGAGAAATACCTCATTTTCAACAACTTTTGCCTTCCAAGTCACACCTTAGCCAAGTTAACTAGAGATTATGCCTTCTGATGGATTTTCAAACTTACTGTGCAAAACTTCAACAAAACAAATTTGCTTCCTTTTCTGTCTGGAAGTGTTTCAAAGTGTTTTAAATTTCTCTTCCCTTTCCACCATCTCCTTCTTGCTACCAAGCCATTAGAATCCTCAGAGAAAGAGGACACATACTGTAATCCTAAGTAACCCTAGTTATTTCTGCCTGTTGCAGATCACTACATCTTATATTCCCTTCTGTAAGTTTACCAAGATAAGTCTTAAAACCACTCAGGGCTTTCTGCCATCTTCTTCAGTTTTTTCTTCCTCAAGAACTCATTTGAAGCAAAATCTTCTGAACTGCTCTTCCTTTTCAGTTAAATCTTCCCACTGCCCAAGGACTATCCTTAATGGATTATTCTCTAGATTTGCCATTATAGTATGTGTACGCTTATGAGTTTTTATGCTGGTATTCCCAAATCTCAGTGGCAAATAGGTCCATTGCTTTTTTCAGTAGTTTTGATCTAAATGTTACTCTAATGATTTTTTTTTTTTTTTTTTTAAATCACTACTTTTAATCTTGCTTAAGTATTATTCAGTACAGATATCTATTACTTTCTCCATCTATCTGGTACTTCTTAAATGAAGTAGTTTATTTGACTACATGTATTTAATTACTCTTTCCCTAAGACATTCTGTCAGTTTTTAACACTATTCATCATTCTAATAAGAAGAGAGCATACCTGATTTGCTGTTACGCGCAGTGCTTGAAGTGACAGGAACAAATCACAGTACCAACTCCATACAGGTTCCTACTGGCAATTCATCTAAACAGAGATGGTAGAACAATTTAGGTTGTACCACTGAAAACTGTGTCTTTGCAAACACTGTCCTTTTTTGCAGTACGGAGGCACATGAGTCCATAACATCTCAAGTGAGCCCATGCATAGGAATTTCTGCCCTGTGCACCACTGATTGGGCCAAACCCTGCCTCCGAACTTCTCCCTGCCTTGCCTGAACTGCAGTTTCCCTGCCTTCTGCTGTCTGTAGGCAATTCCTGTTCTGACAAGCCCCTGGCTGGCCTGACCTCTGTTCCCTGGACACATGTACCTCTTACTGCCTTTTTTGGCACTAATTAGTCTTCCCTCCTTGTTCAGAGGAGCAGTAATGGGGAGCCTGCTCTCACATCACTGACACCAACACCTCCATTTTCACCTTGTGTACTGCTCCTTTAATTGCACCTCCTCATGAGGTTTCTACTCCAGTGGTGGGATGACAACTGTTGGGTATGTCTGCCTGAAAGGTGTCCTTATAAACCCAGGGGTATGATAGAGGGTAGCTTGGAGAAGCCTTCTGGAATCCTAGTGCTGTAACTTTTTAGGAGATTATGAGGGCTACTTAATTTTTTCCCTCTTGCTTTGCTTATCTTTTTGCCCAGCTAGTGCTCTGCAGCACTAGTCTTTAAGCTTCTCTCCTCTCTTCTCTCTGTCACTTTAGATGGTAATGTCTTAATCAGTTTTGCATATGCATCTGGGATAATAGTTCTCACTCAGAGAGAAAAGAGAAAATATAATATGATATTTCACCTGACTCTTCTGCTAAAACCCTGGGCTGACCTCTTTCTCTCATATTGAACTGCTTCAGCTGTCTCATTCCACTCAGTCACAAGACAGACAGCCATCAGAGGGTCACTGTTGGTCACTACTCTTCTGTATAAAACCTGACCTATACACATTTAAGTAAAGACTTGCTTTCCTGCTGTTTCTTCTCCAAGCTTTCCAATCCCTCCTCATCTTTTTGTTCTTAGGTGCTGTATAACTGAAACATAAAATCTTTCCAAATAAAATATGACTTTTCTCTAAATAAAGGACTAAGAAATGGTGCTTTAACTCCTCTTGTTTCTAATCCAGGTTGTGTGATGGTTTCTCAGCAGTGTGTTTTAAACTTAGGTGTTGGCATTCCTAAATTTCATGAGATGCGTTCTGGGAATATCTAATTTACGTTAAGTTTGTGCATTTTGTTATGAGAATAGGCAGTGAATGGCAGAGGAAAGTAAGGGAAAATATGACTGTTTCCAATAAAGTTCCTTTTTTCTTATCTATACTGCCCTTGTATTGATTTTAAAAGTATACTTAAAAATTATGAAGGCTATCCTGTTTCCAAACTAAGTGGAGTCTATATCATATTACAATACATGGGAAGACTTAGAAATAGAATCTGAATGCAGTCCATTACCAAGATGAATGAAGAAACACAGGCCGACTGTTTGTTGCTGTATTTGAACCCCTAATGAATACACAAACTTCTGCAGAAGCCATACAGCCACATTGATTCTTGATCTTTACAACATGAGTATTTTTTCTCAGTATTTTGTACGTCAGTTCACATGTATCTGCTATTTTTAGCACTCATATTCTGTTAAGTTTTATGTCTTTTAAATAATTTCCTTTATTCTTTCTACAAGTATTATTTTTTCATATCTAAACTGCACTGCCATTTTGCGAGAAGTATTAAATGGCAGAAGAAAAAGTCTGTGAGCACTGTATGGTAGACCTTCACTGCTGTTCACATTATTTTGTGCTCTATAAAAGCAACCAAGTTGTGTTAACCACAAAGTGGTGATAAGGAGCCCTAAAAATACCTGACCAGTCAGGCTGGATTTTCCCTCCCTTAAATATCAGAGGAAAGCTACTAGCTCCAGGAGAGAGAGCGTGAGCGAGAGACAGAGAGACGAAAAAAAGAAAAGAGAAAAAAGAGAAAAGAAAAGAAAAGAGAAGGGAAAGAGAAGGGAAAGAGAAGGGAAAGAGAAGGGAAAGAGAAGGGAAAGGAAAGGAAAGGAAAGGAAAGGAAAGGAAAGGAAAGGAAAGGAAAGGAAAGGAAAGGAAAGGAAAGGAA
>WUAM01000089.1:180362-204695 GCA_024336885.1 Actenoides hombroni
AAAGGAAAGGAAAGGAAAGGAAAGGAAAGGAAAGGAAAGGAAAGGAAAGGAAAGGAAAGGAAAGGAAAGGAAAGGGAGAAGAAAGCTTTTGAGGAGCTGTGCAGTCCTAGGCAAGAAGATCTTAGGGCAATCTCAATTCTCTGTGCCATGGGTTTCTTGGTGAGGACCTGGAAATGAGACAGTCACACACTCTAAACATAGATCTGTCAGTATTTCTCTCCACAATTTATTGGCCAATTTCAGACAAATCAAAAGAGGGCAAAATGGATCCAGTGGAGCTGAAAACCTAAAAACTTAATGAGAAGAGGTGATCCATTAGGAAAATCTCTACTTAGTATAATACTAGACACCAGAGAATCTACTCAGGTAAGTTCTTCTGCAAATGCAACAAATATTCCAACTGGAGTGTGTACTCAAACACAAGATAAAAATCCACAGAAAAGCAGGCTTGATTAGTCCTAATGTTTATGGAATAACTTTTAAAATAAGCCACTGGGAAGAGCCTACCATATTTGTTGCATCTAGGGACAGTAAGTAGGCAGTCCCGGTGAGTGAAAATAGGGCTTTCCTCTGCAAAATCTCAGGCTCCACCAGATCCTGGCTTGCAGTTCCTCTGGACATGCATCAAAAATTTCCAAGCTAGAAAGATTTCTCAAAAACTCATGAATCATTATATTTTTGTTATTTTATTTCTTGTTGCTCTCTTGGTTTACTAGACATGTTAATAAGAAAAAAGGAAAGAACAGGTTCCTGTCATGAAAGCCATTCATAGAAATTATGAAAATATCTTCTCTGTCAACTACTTATATCATCATGTGGAATTAATTAAGGCTTTATTCATTAGGGCAGTCTTTTAAAGAATGATTAAAAAAAATCTATATACACTTTATCATGTGCTATTTATTTGTGTAGGGTTTTCTAAAATGGGAATTAAGTCATTGTGAAATAAAAAACACCAAAAAATATTTTAGCTGGTAACCAAAAAGAAAAAAAATCCCCTCATTAATATGAGTTCAAAATTTTTCTGATATTGACAGAAAAGAGAATTCAAAATTAGTAGCTGGTATATAAGCTATGATTTTAAAATACCTGTTAGTGAACGTGTCGTAAGTTAAAATTGAGATAAGGTCTTTAAATAAGTAATAACCCCCCTTAATACATTTAGTCCATTAAGTGTAAATGAGTTTTCATTTTGTGCTTGCCAGGAATGTCTAATATCATTAGATAGTTAGGCAACCAATGAGGAGTCCCTGAGACTTGAGTCTTCCACATAGGAAGTGAGTATCCATCTGCTTTCTTATGTTCGGTGGTGGTTCTGTTGTGATGCAGCAAATGCAGTTTGTGATAGAAAAACAGGGAGAAGATTGTGTCAAAATTAATTTTCTTTCTTTGATGGTGTTTACACTGTGGCTTTGAAGATTACTCTTGGATGATTCACTTTCTATTTAATGTTCTCATTAGATAAACCTGACCAACACAACCCAGTGGGCACTGTCTCATTTTGCAAAAGTACATCTTTTTTCTTGAACTGCATAGCAAATGGTTTCACTAAACCAGCTAAATTGACCCCTTAGGTCCAATGACCAAATTTAATAACTGTTCATCTTTGCTAAAGTACAGTGTTTAATGATCTCATTCATTAATACATCAATGGTTGCTTTGCTTGATTAAGTTTCTTCCATCATTTTGACAGTATGATCTAAATGTGAAGTACAAATATTCTGTGTAAAAATGAAACATTGTATTCGGGGCCAATGTCATAGATTATTTCTTAACTCACTCCAGTAGCCCACCAGAGGAGTTCATATTAGGAGCCTTCAGAACTGCTCTCCAGTGTGATATACTAGTCATTGTATTTGGGAGCCAGAATCACTTGCATAGATTTGAAGTCCAGAAGGGAGTGTGTGAGTTTGTCATCCGGTCCCTGGCATAAAGCACAGTTGGAAAGGATTCTTGGATTTACATAAAGCAAAATTAAATCACAGAATGGTAGCCCCCATTCAAAAATAGATTTTTGTTAGTAGCTTGTAAAGTCCATCATTGTGAGCAATGATGATACTGATAAGCTGTGTCTTCTTAGGGTACCAGCTCCTATTTTATCATCTTATCAGGATTATTTCACACAAGGAGATAATAAAACCATTTTCCTTCCCTTAACATAGCACTATGACATACATGTTATTTGCAACATCCTATTCTGATTGTTCTCATTCTTTGTTTTCTCTTTGTGAGACCCTGAGACTGTTAGTCATAACATTGACTGAAACACCTTTATCAGGCCATTTGAGTTGAGCCATTAAATAGTCAACTTATTGTTCTTACACTAAACAATTCAAGAACTAATTTCTCATCAAAGATCCATGGGCTGCATTAAATGAGAGAGTATAGCAGCATCTCACTGTTAAAGAAATTTTAAATGCCCTTCTTTACAGGCTCAAGGGACCATGCTGTTGAAACAAGAATGATAATAAAAGAACTGTTCAGTCATATTTGTGAGCTATTTCAGAATGTTTCACTTCTAAAAGGGCAGAGTAGGCCCACACCTTTACAGCTAGAGGGAGGAGGAGAACTAGTTGCTTTCTTTTCTCCATTAACTCTACTTAAGCATATCAGATGAATTAACTTTGTTAAATTCTTACAAAGCAAATTTTCTTTAAAGGCTAATGAATTCCTGAAAGATAATGAAAAAGCAAATGTAGCTGTATAATATGAAGCTAAGTATCTAAATCTAGATCAAGTAGTTAACTGCATTGTCTTTCAAAATACGGTAGCATATAGCACTAAAAAAGTTATTAATTTGAAATAAAATTGAAACATGCTTTGTTTATGGAGCAGTACAAGGAAACTGTATGATTGCTAATCATACACGTGGTTCTGGAGCTTTTATGGCAAAATTTAGTTTCCACAGTTACCATTCTGGTATCATTCTGTATTGAAAGTGATCAATAAAAATGAGAATACCAAGAATCTGTGAGCAAAACCTGATGTTTTATACATATCCAAAATACAGTGAAATCAATATGATAAAAAAGCCATATTCAGAGCTTGTCAGTAGTAAATGCACAACACACCAAGCATATCTACATAAATTCATTAAGATGTGGAAGGATATATTTCCATAGAAATACGCAAACAACATTTACACTTGGCATGCTTCCATTTTTCTCCATATATGCCCAAAGGGAGTAGACAAAAATTTTATTTTAACAGATAATTTTAATGCAAATAGTATTGTAGAGGCCGATTGCCTTTATTCCATTCCAGGCCATCTTGCTTAATCTTTCCAGACCTTTCTGCATATGCCTACCCATTTAATATAATAATTTTTTTCCTGAAAAATTATCACTTCTTGCCAGTGTCATCCATAGCAATTAAGAATATAAAGAAAATCTTTTTCAAAAAGAAGGAGATAAAGAAATTACAAAATTTTTGTATTGTAAGAGAGATTTTAAAAGACATACTCTTCACACTTTTCAGTAGTAGAGAAGGCCAGTAAATATGTCACTTCATTGCATCGTTTTGTAATCATTCACCTGTAAGACTGATACAACTAAGGTGGTTTTTGTGGGTGGTTTTTTTTGTGTGTGTGGCTTTGGGTTTTTGTTTGGTTGGTTTTGTTTGTTTGTTTTGTTTTGCTTTCTTTGTTCTACCCTTTTTATGGATAAGCAGATTGTATTTGATTTTTCAGAGGTTGTGAATGCAAATTTACTTACAGTTATTGAGGTGAAACAGCCTGATGCCATCACACTGAGTCGTATAAAATCAAGTCTATTTGTTCAACTAATTGTACTTTTCATCTGCTTTTGAAAGTAAGTACTTGGGACCCCATTTGTGTTTGGTGATAAAATGAACACAGAACAGTGAGAGAAGAGCTACTGAAGCAAATGTCTTGTCTGAGTAGATAGTAAGAACAGGGTGTGTGATTGCCCAGAGCTGCTGTTGCCAGGATTTCATGTTTGATGCTTGCCTATGATGAATTAGCATAACATATATGTTTGTCAGTGTGGCAGTCATTTGGAAAACTGAAATGTTTGACGGCAGTGAATTTATCTTCTAGTACAAAGGTGTCTCTTGCCTCTACTGCTGTTAGTTCCTCTGGTTTCTACCAGCCACATACCAAACAGCAGTGGAGCTTCTTTGTACATAGTTAGGCAATAAACAGCTTTGCTTATAGCTATAGGATTCAGTGAGCAAAATGCCCAGTTATAGGGATTGTTTGCTCTCCAGAAGATTGTTCTCCTCTTTTAAAAACCAATTGTGTCTATGAAGGTAGAAAGAGGAAGTTGGAAGGGAGTCCACATTATGGAGTCACAGAGAGGAAGGCTTGAGCCAAAGTCATATTTTATAGCATTGGTGCTTCAGCTGTGCTTCTGCCACACAGTTTTTCTGATGTATCATTATATTCATGGCCATAAAGAGCTCTTTCCTGTCCCAGGGCAACCAGTCACTGTACTGATGATCCCCTTCTGGGCTGCTTTACATTTCCTCATGCTGCAGCCTTCTCCCATACTTCTTTTCTTAATTTTTTGGCAGTTCTGGAGAGGCAGATGGTGAGGTCTGATGAGGTTCTGGGTCAGAGGAAGGAAGGATGTTTGGGCCCTTTATTCTGTCACCTCCAACTTTCAGACAAATTCAGCACTGGCTGAACCTATGGAACTGTGAATCCATGAGATTGTGTGTCTGTCCCTGTGTGCACACACTGTGGTGGGGCATGGAAAGTGAGGAACTACTAGAATTTCTCCTTTATTGTGCTAGGCCTGAGTGTGCTGCTGTACTTGATTTGAGAGAGAAAAAATCTGTCACAGACTCAGTTACCTTACTACATTTTCTCTGCAGTACTGTAAGAAATTACTAAAAGATTAACATGTGGGATAAGGACACAAATAATCTACTTTTTTTCTCATGTTTTTACTTCATGTTCTGAACCAAAGAATTGGTAATTCCAGTAAGACTTTTCCTCTTTAATTTAATGCAAGTAAATTGTGTTGAACCTTTCTATGGCTGTTGAAAAGTCCTATCAGAAGTTAAGATTCAAACACCCTCACTTTGATATGAAGTGATTTGATTGCTATTAAAAGCGTTATTTTTTAAGATTATTCATGATGCATAATTTTTTTTCTAAAGCTTACTCATTCTCTGTTATAAAAACCAAACACAGAAAACTTCAGTTGGTCTCAGACATCTGTCAAACCTCTGCCTCTGTTTTGTTCTGACCACAACAGTATGGTTTATCTGTTACTCCATTTTATAACCTCTCCTATGGAGAGACTTCTATTAACTTATTTTTGTATCCTACAAAGACCAGTGCTTTTGTTGTGCCTAGCAAGAAATACATTAAGGTTGTTGACAGAAAGTAAATAATCGTGTAAAACCAGCTTTACTATGCCACTGGGTCATCAAAAAGCTGGGTTTAATTTTTGCTTTCTGCTATGAAATGTTATGCCTCCTCATGTGGCTGCTCTGCCATTTTGAGCTACCTGGTAAGTTGCACCAGTTCTCATGGTTCCTTTTGCTTCCTCCCACAGTGCCCCCGAGGTTTGTGGTTCAGCCCAGTGACCAGGATGGGATCTATGGAAAAGCTGTAATTCTTAACTGCTCTGCAGAGGGTTATCCTGTTCCTACCATTGTCTGGAAGTACTCAAAAGGTAGGATTCTTCCAGTGATCACCAGGGACAGATTAATTCTGGTTTAGTAACAGTTTACTCACCTGTAATTACTGGTTTCATCTTCGTATTGTCAAAGTCTGGCAAGGTGCAATAAGGGACATATCAGTCATGTTTATGCTGTTCTTGTACCATTTCCCTAAGCAACTAGAGCTGACCATTGTCATAGACACAAGGCTGAGCTAGATGGGATTTTGGTCTGCCTTAGAGTCATCCTGGAGCTGTGAATGTGTGCCTGTGTTAGCTGTGGCCTCAGCGGGTGAGTGATGAAATGGATGGCTGACAGAAAAGAGATACTGCTATAATTGAAACAACCTCAGAACAAGGTTCACTGGCAGCATTTGGCTGATTTTTTTCCCCCTTCAAAATTCATGATAACATGGCCAATCATATCTTTTCAGCAAAGAAGAAAGGTCAGGTAACATTAGCATAAGCAGTAATTCAGTATGCGCTTTGTATAATGCTTTAACATTTTCTTCTCATGTAACAGAGCATTAAAACTGGCCCCACTTGACCCTCAGTAACCGTAGGAAATTGACCGCTTTTTAATTAAAATGTGCAGCCTGCTAGATTATGTTTTCTGGCCAGTTGTCTTCTGGTAGGTTTTAGCAGGAAAACAAAGTCTCCAAACTCTGTATCCAAATGAAATGAGTTAACTCTTTAGAAAGCAAAAGAAGGTGCAAAAAGATGCAAAAAAAGCAAAAGATGTTGGGAAGAAATCCTTATGTAATGGTTCAGGCCATTTTTTATTTCCTTAAGATGTAAGGCCAAGTTGTATTTGAAGAAAAATGGTGAGGGAAAAGAAATGTTCACATTAAAGACTAATCTTGTTTTTATTGATAAATTCTGGTTTGTGGCAAGAAGGATGCAGAGCTCTACATTCCATTCATTTCAATGATGTATGGAGTTTTAATTATGAATATAGGCCACAAAGAAGTAATTCTGTTCTGTTACGTTTGTGTGCTTGTTGTGGTTTAGACCCAGATGGGAGCTGAGCACCATGCAGTGCTTGCTCACTGACCCGTCATTGTCCCCACTCCACAAAATGCGAAGGAGAAGAGGGAGAAAAAGTACAAAACCCCATGGGTTGAGATAAAGAGATTTTAATAAAACAATGCAACAGGAGAAGTACCACCACCATCACCACCAGTAATAGTAATGAAAAAATACCGAAAAGGAGCAATATTGAATGAACCAAGAAAGAGAGCTGCACCACACCCCTAGTCATCCTGCCCGCCCTTTAACGCTCTTTGCGCAGTCCACTCCGCACCCTTATGTAGTGGGCATGATGTCAGTATGATATTGAACGATACATTTCCTGTTTGGATTGCTCATCCTGGCTGTGGTCCCTATCCCAACTTCTGGTGAAAATTAACTCTATCCTAACCAAATCCAGGGCAGTGCTGAAGGAGGAGGCCAAGCCAAGCTAGCAGAATTGTAATTAACTGCGAAGAGATAAGCAGCCTATCTTAATAAAAGAGAAAGTGATAGTGGTTAGATTTTAGCGACACTCTACCCTCAAGTGACTGGTTTTAAGATTTTCCATTAACAGGTCTGAAGTTTTTAAGTCAAAGAATGTTTTAGTGGATATGTGATGTAGGTACTGCAGTTTCATTTTTTTGTCAAAAATAACTCAAGATGAAAAGGTCAGTGTTTTTACAAAAGCCTATATTTTGCTAATGGATGACTGCAATTTCAGTACCTAGTCTAATTAAGGTGCTGTACAGGTCTATAGGATATATGCTACATCTTCCTTTAAAGAGATATGTTATATACGTGGTTTGTGAGCAAGGTTTGTGCCAAATTCTGAAATAATTAATGAGGTGAGTTCAGTGGGAATGAAAGCAATCAGATTATGGCCCATCTGTGGGTGCCATAACAGGGTAGAAAGGTCATCTGTACACCTGCAAGTAAGTCATTGTCATTAGCTTTTCATGTCCATGAAAAATTGAAAAAGAGGGTTCTTTTTTTTTTACATTAGGATAGACAGGTAATGGAAATGGACTTGCTCTCTCTGAAGAATAATGACAGTGATCAATACAGACACCCCATAATCAACAAGAATCTGTTAGTTTAAGTCCTTCAGACTTAAAGAGGCAATGGACACACATTGAAACAAAGGAGTGTTCTGTCTGACTACAATGAAACAATTCTTTACTGTGAGGGTGACTGAGCACTGTCACAGGTTGCTCAGGGAGGCTGTGGAGTCTCTTCCTTGGACATATACAAAAGCTCTCTGGACATGGTTCTGGGCAACCAGCTTTAGGTGGCCCTGCTTGAGCAAAAAGGTTGTACCACATAACCTCCTGAGGTCCCTTCAATCACAACAGGTCTTTGATTCTGTGATTCATGAGCATGTAGTTCTCTTGCAAATTCATCCATGCAGTTTTGTGTCATAAGCTCCTGTCATTGTTCAGGAAGAACATGGGCTGTAATAGCAGTAACAGTGTATGTGAAGAGTAAGAAGCCTTTGCAAACTGTTATGCAAAATTCTGCCCAGTTGTAGCTATCTTCAGGAGTATCAACCCTTTCCCTTCTGTGAACACCAAATTGTCCCCAGAAATTTTAATGTGAAGAAATATAGCGAGTGAGTGCTTTGTCAATCAATTGCAGACAGGTAGAGTTAGTGAAGCATAAATAAACCAGGCTAAATGACAGGAAAAATGGATTATTAAAATAAAAAAAAAAAGACAAAGAGGGAAGCGGGATGTGCATATGACTAAAACAGTTGAGAAATCAACTCACAATTGATTTTTGTGAAAACGTTAGCCTTTTAAAATGTCTAAGTTCACAGTATCAGCCACCAGGCCTTCAGTGTAATTGCTAAGTCCCTGAAGCAAACTCTTCTAGGACTAGAAGGATTTTTATTATGCATGTCTGGTCTTTTTTAATATTCTAAATGTTGTATTCATAGGTTGTTATAGCTTGCCATTTTATATTAAATCATTCCCCATAATATTTATTCCTCTTATTTCCTCCTGGACTGACTCAGCCAGCTGCATATAGTAATTAATGATGACAGATTTTAACTTTGCACACCGAAAGTGGTTTAAGAGAATTTTATTGAAGACTACCTTATGATTTCCCTGAGAAATCCTGTCTCCTGCTGTCAAAGTATGTTGTAAACCCCTTTTTTAGAAGAACCTTATCTTAATATACACTTAGAGGATCCCTAATGCTGGAGGAACCTGAACTTGTGATGGGCCTCTGGACATTATGTTATGCTGACGGTATGGCAGTATCCTATTCCCTATTCTTTATTCTCTAACCCACTATGGTATTTCCAAGGCAAAGTAGGTTCTTACTTCAAGCCAAAGTTGATGCAGAAATCATTGGCTTCCTGTCTTTTTATGGACCTTCCATTTTTACATTACTGCCAAACACGGCACCTTATGCCTGATTAGTGCTCTGAGATTTTTGTGCCTTTTTTTTCTTTGTATTGGTTTGTTTTGTCGGGTTTTTTTAGCAGTTCCAATGCATATTGGCTACAAACATGGCAGAACAGAGCTTTTATGTGTCATCAGTCAGTCAGCTCTAGGACGAAACAAGCAACACCGTCACTGATGTGGTTTTCTGCGTTACCCAGAGTTTTGTAAACAAGGTCTTAGAGGTCCCTTGAGTATGTCATGTTTACTACAACAGATATCCCTCTTAGTCATAAGAAATTCATTTGGTATATGCATTAGGGATGCATACTTGTATGACTGTTCAGCTGTAATTGTCAATAATTTATCAGCCTCTAAATGTACAACAAATGTGCCTTTTTACCCATGAACAGTCTGAAAATCTTCATTTTCTCTTTCCGCTTTTCTGGTTCTTCCACTCCTTCATCATGTTCCTTTTACCCCTTTACCTTTAACATGGACAAGTTATTGCCACTATTGCATTTTGAAAGTTTTTCTGCTTTTCATTTAATTAATTCAGTTTTGGCAAAGAACCATTCCATTTGTTCTGGTGATGTCAGAAGCCATTTGTATTTTAATGAATTGAGCCTCTAAGAACAGAAAGTTATAGTTTCTGCCTTACTTAAAAAAAACCAAACTAAGATGCTTTCCTTCCTAACTAATCTATTTCTGTGGGGGTCCTGCTTTAGGTGCTGGGGTTCCTCAGTTCCAGCCAATTGCATTGAACGGTCGTATCCAGCTTCTCATAAATGGCTCCTTGTTGATCAAGCATGTGCTAGAAGAAGACAGTGGATACTACCTCTGCAAGGTCAGCAATGATGTGGGAGCAGACGTCAGCAAGTCCATGTACCTCACTGTTAAAAGTAAGAACTAAAACACTTCTCTGTGATCCAGATATTACTATTGAGTAAAAAAGGCTCGTTGACTGCATCCTCAGTTTGGAGGGAGGGTGAGAGGATGGTTTTGTTGGTTTTATTATAATGTTGGTATTCAGCTGAATATGGTAGCACCTGGAAGCTAGTATGTTTAATAAAAAACATTGTTTAGTAGAGGGAGAAAAGGGGACATAAAGATGAAAAGGATTAATGCCTTATTTCAAAAGCTTGTATTATTGTTGAGCTACGTCGGAGTAATGAAGGGAAAGTAAAAAAATTCTTTAGTCAAGGATAAAAAAACAATAGCAAAGGAGAAATACCCACAGCAACTGTTACAAATCTCAGAAGTTGAAGTAAATATGGATTAAAAAGTCCCTTAATCAATTCTCAAGATACCATAGACAGATACTATATGTACAAAGTAATCATTTTGACTTAGCCCCTAGCAGATATCTTTCAGAAAATTCATCTAATTCTGTTGAATATGGACATATTCAACATATGTACACAACCTCAACCTATCTGTACTTTCTAGGTACAAGAGACAAACAAAATCTAGTTTTTAGATGAATGTTAACTATAACTCCTTCAAACATGACCATAGCTGAGAATATAGAGGAAATATGGAAAAAAAAATATGAAGCTATAGAGATAATATAATTTCTCACTAGAGAGAAACAGATACTATTGACACTTCAGCATGCCAAATGTTCCTGGATGACCTATTAGACCAGTATTGAAGGAGGTCACCAAGCCATGCACTTTCATGTTTGTAGGATTTTTGAAGACTGACTGAGTGCTTTGAAGTTCTGAAATGTCAGTTAGCTTGAAAAAGGTTTGTCCTTGAAAGTAAATTTTTTTTTTTTCTGAAAAGAAGGAAAGTCCAACTTACCCTCTATTCGAGACCAATACTTTAGGTTTAGGGGTGTTGTTTGTTGTAATGTTAGAGAATGAATAACTAAGTTCTTTGAAAGAAAGACTGCCAACTTTAGATTTGAAAGCCCCAGTACCTCAGATGTGCTCTCCACTCTGATTTACCACAGTGGCTTCATCTTCTGAAAAATAATATATCCCAGCCTCTCAAGCACGTATATTAATTGCATACTTTTTCTGTGGATCAATAGAAGTTACAGGTTCTGTGGTTTCCATAACTGGCCATTATGGGGCCAATCTTCAGCCGCAGTAGCAATGCACTGCTGTAATATGCTACAGAAAAACAGTTTTCCTCTGGTTGGCAGCTATGCATACTGCCTGTCTGATCACTGTATGCAGTTTCATGTGTGATAAAAGAGCATCCCTTATCAAATAAGAGCAGGAGCTTCCCTGGAGAGTCAGTTGCTGTTAGAGTCTAATGAAAACCCCTCCAGCTCTGAGATAGCAGGCAAGCATGTTCTGTACACTCACACACATCCACACTAACACACATACTGCTCCCAGCATGGCTGATAGAGCAAATGCCATTAGCGTGTTGGTGTATGCATAGAAAAGGCACAGCTTTAGCTTTAATCAAGCACACATTGAGGACAAGCTGCTTTGAGGAAGTGTGCCATGGTGGGCTTCAGGTACAGCTGGATCCCCTGTACTGGTGATGTGGTCCACCTAGTCAAGTGTAGTTACTCCAAAGTAAGGTCCTGAACCTGTCTTTATTCTCTCTGTTACTGTATCTTGTCATTTGTTTGTTTTCTTTTGCTCTGTGGTTATTCTGGCTCCTTTTTCCTCTTAGCCACAAGCCTGTTTCTGGACCCTAGGTCTCAAATATAGCCTTACTACTAGATAAAAGCCCTGGGCTTCCTTCACTGTGTTCTTAATTGGTTGATCCTGCTCCTCAAGGTCACCTTAAATGCCTTCTTTACTAAGAGGCTGAGACCTGGCCCAGGCTGTTGTTTCTGGGTGACAAAGTTGGTAAGTAAGAAACAGCCTTCCAAAACATAAACAACAATTAGCATCAATACATTTTGTTGTGGCTTCCTTGTGACAAATTGTCTTCCCACTTTCCTTCAGTCTCTACATGAGTTGTCCATGACTAGTAGCTCAAATCACCTGATAAAAAATCAGAGTAACCTAGATGGATTTAGTCACTGATAGTGAAACTAGACTGCCTCTCAGAAAAACAGGCATGGCAGCAGTCCCTTTACAGTCTTCTCCTCCACTTCTTAACTGTCCCTTGTACCACAGATACTTCATGCATACAGATGCTAATCATTGATAAAGTCACTGTGAACTTAAAAAAACCCCCTCTTATGCATGGGTAATTCATCTCCTCCATGTTTCACAAAAGTTTCCACCTACTCTGTTAGTAACATTGCTGGATAAATTTGTTTCTTTCATAGATCCTGTGACAAATCTCTTAAATGAAACTGGATACTTTACTCTTCCAGAATTTCCAGTGTCACCTGTAACTAAACAGAAAAGCTATTGACCTTTGATGTCAAAAGACGGTAGACAATTTTTTTTTTGGTAGTTCAGGAGTGGACAGAATAAACATTGACCTAAGATACTTCCACAGCTTGCTACCTTTAAAATTGACAGACTTTTTCTTAGTGAAAAGCCAGCTCAAGCTATACACCTATTTGGCTTGCTTAACAAGACTCTTAGGACTAAGGAGGAAATTGTAGTAACTTCAGATACACATTTATTTAGTACCTCAGTGTTTGTTGTGTGACACCTTCACAGCAGAGTAGCTGGCCCAGCTTCTTGGTTGAAGGGAGATTATATGAGGAGGGAGTGCAAAGAAAAAAAAAAAAGAGGAAAAGAAAGAGGCTTCAGGAATGCTAACAGAAATGTGAAAAGAAAGCTGCCAGAGTCAATGCTGAATCAGGAACCACAGGGCTAGAATGGCAGCCATGAAAGAAGAGAACCTTTACTTAGCAGCTATTATCCTTCTGCCTTTCTTTTCAAGAAATGGGCATAAAAATGATCAGTGTTTTTTTTTTTTTTTCTCTTTTCTGAATGAAGGATAAATAGTTCTCAAATTCCTTATTCACTAAGACATACAATATTAGAAAATTATGGGATCTGGACTAAGGAATCTAGTGCTGCCTTGAGAAATGACTCCTGGTGCTTGGGAAGAGAAGACTTCTAAAGAATTTCTATAAAGGATAATGAGCCTTTAACATGAAGGGAAGAACTAAAATTATTTAAAGGTTTCCTGGGAGTCACAAGGGAAGAGATGTCTGCTTAAAATGGACAGCCTGCCTGCCTTCATCTGAATAAATGTCACACTTTCTAATTCCACTTTAGGGGCTATATATAACATGATAGAACAGTATTGTGAAAAAATTCCCTCATGAAAATCAAGCTTTCATTAAGGTATGCATGTTCCTATGTAAATAATCTGTTGGAAGCATTCATGTTAGCCCTACCCCTTCTTAAATCTGTCACTTATTTTCATGTCGGTGTGGATACTGAGAAGTATTAATCTGATCAAAACATTTCCAACAAATACTATCTGGATTCACTTTCCTCTCAAATGTGCTTTTTAACTATGTGTATTATATGTGTTTAATACATAAACCTAAAGTCATCAGTCAGACACACACCTCCTTCCAGCAGGAACATTGTAATCCCAGCTAGTACTTTTAGCACAAAATTTCACCACTTAAACATTTTTTTTTATTGTTTTTAAATTTGAAATTGTTATCTATGACAAGAGCTGGTGGAATAACTGAAGAAGAGGATGTTTGGGAAAGGGAGCCTATTCAGTGTAAAAGTGACTCTTGTGTCCCGTTCCTCCAGCTACCCTGGGTCTTGGCTGTGGTAATTCTCTACCCTATGAGACTTCTGCCTCTACTTCCCTTATAGTGTCCCTCATCCACATTGACCATGATGTCTTGCAGGCAAGATTTGTTTCTCTCCATCTTCAGACAACTCATGAAACAAAGAGGCCCTGATCACATAACTAGCTACTACTGCAAAAGAAATAAAAGTTTATAAAGTTCTAAGTTATAAACACAAATAAACCCAAAAGATGCTTATGAAGGAAGATTCCGAATTTAGTAAAGCTGTTTTCTCCACTGCTAGCTAGCAGTTGTTCTGCCATATGTCTGAAGCACTAGATCATTTGTTTATTAAAATGGATAGAAGTCTATGGCTTCCTCAGTGAAACTTTATCTGAACAGGGTGAAGGCACATTTCACATGTGGCTGGTCAAATGAGTTTGCTTTGCTGCAACACCTGCAGTAAAGCCAGCAAGCTGTGATGGAGAACTCACTGTGCTGTGCTCACTAGGATGTTCATTTTAGTCTTTAGGAAAATAATTCCTTATTGAGAATATAGGAATGTCTAGATCTGTCCAATTGCTACTTTTCCTTGTGTGTGAAAAGAATAACACTTATACATAGATGTAAGCCTTTTGCTTACATCAAATTTCTCATCAAAAATGCATACATCCCATAAGGTATCAGTAAGGGTGACATTGCCTGTTCTGCATTTGCAAAGATAGATTATCCATGATATGTTGGAAAGGAAGATAAAAGTCACCATCTCTAACACCGTCAAAAATGCTTATAGGAGGAACACCAAACATCCTATGTCAACTTCACCTAAGCTTAGTTATTTTGATATTTCTTAATCTGTCTTTGCTCCGTTTTTTCCCAGTCCCATGCTCTGTAAATAGTGTTTTCTGTGGTCTCATTGTGTAGTCTGTTTTACTGTTTTCTTCCCCTGACATTCTGTCATCTTTAAACAAAGGGCTGTTTTGTTTATTTGTTTTTTCATACTTATGTTGCAGTTATGTCAGGTAGAGTGCATTTTTGTCCAGTGGGCAAATTTGGCCAAAATTAGTTAAAATCTCTGACTGGATTACTTTCATATCTCCTCAGAATGGAAGTATAAGGTAAAGGGAAAGAAAATGAAAAATAATTTCAAGGAACAGAAACTACTCTTGTATCCAAAAGTGTCCTTCCTCATGAGATGTCAGCTGCCTACCTTTGCCATTACCCTTATGACAGGCAGCTCTCTTTTTCACCACCTATTTCTTGTCAAACAAAGATAAAAATTATGTTAAATATATGGATGCAAATGAACTACAGTACGGCTCAGTTTAAATTCCCAGTCAGTGGTGATGGATTGTAATACTATCTCTCTTAATTACTTACTTATTTTCATCAAATACACAGTCTAAAAGATGCTGTAAGAAAGCTGTGGTAAAACCTGGAAACAGGAAAATTCTCCCCAGACACGAGTGCTTTCTTTTGTTAGTAAAACATCCCGGTTTTTTCCTAATGAGGTCCTCCCACTATGAGAAATGAACAGGATCTGAATGCTGTTTTCTGCCTCTTCAGACCACTGGCACAGCTTTGATTTAGGGACTTGCACTTTAATCACCCATCATGTGTCATTACCCCGACAGGCGGCAGCAGCCGCAAGATACAAGCTCCAATAAATTGCACTGAAAATCGCTGAAGCGATCCTTTGTTGATTTTCCTTTACTGCTATTCAATGGCAGATCAGCTGTCATAACAACACAGTGCCTGTGGCAACTGGGTGAAATTAAACGTGAAGTATGTTCAAGGTAGCTGGTAGAAAGCTGGAATATCCCTTTTCTTCTGTACATTCAAATGCTTTTTACTTCTCTCAGTAATGCTAAGCCTGTGGCAATTGGCTAAAACGAACACTTTCTCTTGTAAGATAATTGCCAGATGTACTGCAGTACAAATACTCAAGTGCTTTTGTATGCAAATCTTTGTAAGACTCTCATTTAAGTAAAAGAGGGGAGGTAAAGACTTCTCTCTTTAAAAACTGAATACAAAAAATTCTAATTAGGTGCAAGGAGAAAAAGACTATACCAGCCCTTTTTCTTTTCTTCAGGGCAGGTTGCACAGCAATGTTTCTAGCAGGAAGGTGAAAGAGATTTCTCTCCACCTAGCTAGCTAGAAAATGCACATAGGGTCTGTCGTATCTTTTTCATTTGTATAAGCAGTATTACATTTATTGTTGGGTTTTTTTCAGAATCGTTGTCGGTCTTGGTTTCATGTTGTCCAAATAGCAACCTTCCAAAGGGAGCATTGGTGAGGTTTATTTTCTTTTAATTGAAATTTTCATAGTGGATATAGAATACTGAGGCTTTCCTGAAAAATTGACCAGTGTAAAAAAGTTGTGATTATTTAATCTTTTCAATACATTCACTTCTTCATTTTTCTTAGAGGGCTTTGTAGGTGGTAGGATTCACAGGGCATGCACTTTAGATGCTGTTTTATCTCCTCAGCTTACTGAACATATTAGTAATGCTTAAGCACAGCCAAACCACAGAAATTTTAACAATATGTCCTCCTTTCTCAATCTTAATACCTCTTTTGTCCTGTAAAATTATCTGCTCATTCAGAGAAGGTTATACATTGTTCTCAGGTAGCAATGAATTCCATGACCAGGTTTGGTCAGTAGACTCTGAGCAAAAGAGACATTTCAGATCAAGGTTTACAGTTCCTGTGTCTCCGAACACAACTGAAACAAGATTTAAAAATAATGTCTGCTCTACTCTCCTCCTGCAGTTGAGAAGTTGGTGTTGCAGTGATTGATATAAGCTAGATAGATGATCCATTCACAATAACCTTTATTGAGAAAGTAGGCTCACAGATTTCAGTATATTGTATTTGGCACTATTCTGTAAATGCTGCTGTGCTAGAATATAATAAATGGTAATCCTGAAAGGCTCCTATCTTGGAAGAAATAGTCCAGAAATTATTCTTACTGATAATTTGGAAGGTTGTTTTCTTGAAAGAGAATTAAAAACTTATATTCATATTTAGGCTTGCCTTCATGTAAAATGTGAATAAATACCCTTCTGGAACACAATATGTCTCAATAACCTTTTAAGAAAAATATATGCCAGTAAGCATAGGACAGACAGATTGTCAAGATTACTCACCTTGGAGTTACTCATTACTTATCTACCAGGTTTATTTTAGTAAACATTACTCCTTCTCCTAGGTTGATAGTACAGGTGGAACATCCTCAGATCTCCAGTGTTCATTGTTGTCTTCCTTGCCATGTGTGGCTGCAAAGAGGTTGAGTACCCTGCTCCTAGCTCATGGTGCCCTTCCTGTGCTCTACACCACCTCAGGAGAGTGGGCAGAGACCATTCAAAGGTACAAGTCACTTTTTGACCCATAAGAGCTCAGCCAGCTCCTTCAAGTGGAACAGCTTGGTAGGGCACACTCAGTATTGTATTCAGAAAAACAACAGTGAAGCACTAAGTAGTCTGTCTACCATGTGATACTATATCAACTGAAAGATGGGGAGAGAAATGAGAAGTGTGCTAGTTTTGGCTGGGGCAGAGTTATTTTTCTTCATAGTACCTAGTATGAGGCTATGTTTTGGATTTGTGCTTCATAATTCAGGAATGTTTTCCTTATTGCTGAGCAGTGCTTACACAGAGTCAAGGCTTTTTCTGCTTCTCACGCACACACACACACTAGCAAGTAGTCTGGGGGATGCACAAGAAATTGGGAGAGGACACAGCTGAGACAGCTGACCCCAACTGACCAAAGGGACATTCCATGCCATATGACTTCTTGCTTAGCATGTAAAGCTGCAGAAAGAAAGAAGTGGGGGATGTTCAGAGTGATGGTGTTTTGTCTTCCCAAGTAGCCATTAAACATGATGGAGCCCTGCTTTCCTTGACATGGTTGAAACACCCCCCTGGTGATGGGAAGGAGTGAATGTATTCCTTGTTTTGCTTTGCTTGAGCATATGGCTTTTGCTTTACTCATTGAACTGTCTTTATCTGAACCCACAAGTTTTCTCACTTTTAGCCTTCCAATTCCCTTCCCATCCCACCATGGGGAGTGAGAGAGCTGCAGTGTGGTCCTTAATTGCCAGCTGGGGTTAAACAGTAGATACTGTAATTAAATGTGAACACTCATGTCAGAAAATCTCATCAGAACACACCACTTTTACACACACACACACACACACACACACAATCTGTAAAAAGTTTTTTTCTGATGTTTTCTTAAAATTATGAAGTGGCTCTCAATCTCAAAAGCAGCTACACAAAAGTGTGTGTTCATACAAATAGTGGTAGGACAGTGTTCTGTTAGATTATTTCTTTTCTTCCTTTGATCCATGTGGTAGTGGAGTAATGATGAAAGTAACCATGCTTACAATTCAGTAGTGATGTTTACTGGTTTATCTAGAGTTAAACTGATTTCAAATGAAGCATGTATATTGGTACACAGACTCATTTTTTTCTTGAATATTTACCTTAAAGGGCATTTAATGCTTATAGTGTGTATAATTACCTGGATTTTCATGTTTCTCTTTAATGAAACCAAATAATTTTCCTGAGGAACATTTTAAAATATAGATGCTGCTGTGAATATACTGGTTTCATTTTTGGGTGGGTGCTGTATGCAGTGTGTTTGCTGAGTTTAATGTTGGGTTCTAGTGGAGGAAATGCTGACATGATCTATTGTTTCTTATTTTTATATTTGCAGTGTCATCAAGGGTTAGGCCTACATTTCGCTAACAAAGATTAAAGAAACTTAAATCAAAAGAGCATTGTAAAGCAATAGTAGGATTTAAATTAATTTAGCAAATATGTGCAGTACACATGACTATTTCCACTTCAGCAAATCTAGCTGTTATAGTACCGTGGTTTTCCCTTTTTCAATTACCTTTTCCTTTCTCCTCATCTCTTTTCTCTGTGTCTAGTCGTGCCAGCTTTAAGGTACATCTCATTTACAAAATTACCATGTTCCAGCAGGACAAAGCCTGAGGCTCAAAGAGGATGATATTCTCATGTCCCACATGATTTTCCCTTCACATCCACTGGTGTTTCTTCTTCTTCCTTGCCATTAACATTCTGCACACCTCACATCTCTGCCATCACTTCTTGCTTTTTTAAAAATCCTCTTCCACATTCATTCTTCTAGTTATCCATTTCAGAGCTCCCCATTGTTATTTTTACATGAGTTTAGCATTTGCAGAATGCTATCTGAACAGCAAGAATAGTGGTCAGACAAATTACAGTATTTCATCTTACATATCAGGGGTTCTTCTGCACTTTGAATGACTTAATCACAATCTTTTTCAGCACAAGACCCATGTTTCAAAAGGTTATATACTGGGGTTTTTTTAATTATTGAATGCTGCCATAGGACTGGCATGATTATTCTTTGTAATTTTTCATTTCATTTATTTATTTATTATAGTGGATTGCTTATCCCTATTTTTAAGTTGATGTAAAAACCTAAAATTTGCATAAAAAAGAGGCAGAGTTATATAAAAATATCTGTTTCTCAGTATCTTGTAAAATATGTAGGATATAAACTTTTGAGTATCAAGTGACATAAATGCCTAATCAATTACATATATTGTTCTGTATAATTCTCCTGTAGTAGAAGAAAAAATTAAAAAAGGTAAAACATTTTAAGCTTTGGATAATAACTCATTTCTTTTTAAATGTAATATCAAACATCACTCTTGCCCAGAGACAATCTTTTACAACTGCTTTCATTAGTGCAATTTTAAGGTTTTTTTTAAAGCAAGCAATTTTGCCTTCACGTATAAAGAAAGTGACATTCTTTTTAGTACTTTCTTTTTCTCTTCAAAATAGTTTTTCAGGAATTGCATGGTAGCTTTATCCATATCCCTCTGTTAAAATGCTATGATGTCACTCAGTATAAACACTGTGTATATATTCTGTGATAATCAACATTAAAACAAAAATTAAATTTACATCTGGGAGGCATATAAAAGAACAGAAAATGTAAGGTAGGAAGAAGAACTGTCTACAAGCTGAAGAGCCTGTATATAAGAGAACTTAAGGTGTTGCTTCCTATAGCCCTTCCTACTGTGCATGTCAGGTATAATCAGAAGAAAGAATTTGCAAATACACATTTTCTTTCAGCAATCTACATGTACTTGCTTTGTGGGAAACAGGTTTCCTGCACCCTAGATCGTGTTCCTAACCATTAAGATTCAATCTCTGCATCAGTATGTGAGCCCCCATCTATGTTGCTTGTTCAGATAATTCTTTGGTATGTGATGCTTGAACATATCTTAATCTGTCACATTTATGTTCCTTGGGAAAAAAAAAGCAATTGTTCACTTATGGCTACAACAATTGATTTCTGAGTGTCTTCACAGTATAGATAAGTAAAGAAGCATGGCTCCATTTTTATATAAATCTTATTAGGATCCTGCAGGGTTAAGGAGTGAATCCATTTGGGCTGTCAAATCAGGAGATAGTGAAAGAATGAGCTCTTACTGTTGGCCTAATTACTTATGATTAATCTAACCCAATCAATTTATTTTTTTTTAATTGTCTCCATCAGGCCGCAGAATAACTAGTCTTACATTCTCTTTCTGTTTTCTTTTCCATACTGAGTTAGAATACTTGATTCTGTAGGAATTGTGTTGTCCAGGCAGTATGCACATCTTTATGAATTAGTTTTACCTTCTCTATCATCCTTTATTCAGTGCTTAGCTTCCACCTGGCAAATTCCTAGCAGCCCTTGGGAAGGCAGTGTTATGTAACTATGGAGGTGGGTGAACATAAGACCAAATTCAGAAAAGAGAAATGGTTCCTTGGGGAGGGAGTTCCAACTACAGTTCTTGACTTTTGAAACAGTATTTTCCGGTACAATTGTTATCTTGTTTAGAAAAATGCAAACCTCCCTGCTGATTTATCAAAAGGGTAAGCAACAGTATCCATTAAGGATTTAGATTTTTATGAAAGTTTCCCACTGTATGCATTTATCAAAATATTGGAACAGAACCATCTGTGCAGGTACAAGTAGGTTCATGTGATTGCTATTGTTAAATTATTTTACCTGTGGTAGCTGTGAGTTTGAATCCTGGCACATTCCCTTACACAAGCTGGTGTGTTCTTGGGAGATGGAGGAAACATCCCTATGTGGGCAGAAAATGACAAAGATGTTTGAATTCCCTGCTTTTACAATTGAAACTTCTGCTGAAAGTTTCTGTACTTCATTTTGCAAAATATCATGTGTAAAAGTCCAGCAAGATCTCTTTCTCTGTTTGATCTATGTAAGTTAATTGCCCCAGTTACTAGTATCTGTGTGCCCAATGTGCACGAACATGTGGGCACTCACGTAAATGTATTGTTTGATGTTCACATAAAAGAAAGAATGTAAAAAGAAAGAAAACCCATCCAAATGTGATCAGATGGTAGCAGATTTTCCTGAATGTACTTCTTCTGCTGTTTTACTCATCTGTACTGCAATTTTCAGAGAGACACATGAAATGATTGGTCTTTGACTGATCAGATGGAGATGACTGATTTCAAATCTTTGAAGCAAAAAACAATCAAACATCTAGTTTTTTAACAGAAAAAAAAAATAGAACTAGGGTGGGAATCTTGCCTTCATTAAACACAATTCTTCTTGTCTGTGACATTCCTGGTAAATTTTTTAGCATTAAATTTCATCTCTAAAGAAACATCCTCCAAAAAGATGTATCCTAATTATGTTCCTGAAGCCATTTCTTCATTCTTGAACAGAACTCTGATTTATAAAAATAGTGTGTATGCAATTGTCTTCCATGTCATCAGTGACATACTGAGGATGCTTAGCAAAGCAGATGACTATTTAGGAATTTATAAACATATGTTGCTAGGAGCTGGTTTGGAGTTTTGTTGCTGTTGTTTTAAAATTTGGCTTAAACTTTTAAGAAAAAGTCTCTGCATATATATTGTATGCCATGTGCTGTAAGTATATGTAATTGAGCTCCGGTAAATGTTGTAAGTCTTTGGAAATGAACAGTAAAGCAGCAATCAATGTCAGTAGTCTGGCTTTCAGTCAGTGCTGCAAGTTCTCTCAATTCTGTTTCCACATGGCAAACTTTTCTTGTATTAGTTAAAATAAACCCCTAAATCATATCATCACTGACCTAACAAGAACAGTTTTCTCCTAATTGGTATGTCATATTGAGAGATAAGTATCTGAGAAAGTCCTCTTAATTCGATCTCTTTCCTTACAAAAGACAAAGGTTTTCAAAGGATCAAATGTCTTTTGTGAAAGTTAGATGATATAAACTTGTAACTAAAAAGTGAGAAAGAGATGGAAAAAAAGAATACCTGAAGAGAGCTATTATATAAGTACATTTTGTTGAAATCCTTTGAACAGTAGAAAGAGCATCTGTTAGAGGGTTATTTTTTCCTGACTTTTAATTACTAGTCATTGATTTTGGTAATTGCACACATGTACATGCACAATAGCACAGCAGGATTTCACTTCTGTGGTCCTATCTCAAAACTGGCTTTTAAAATGAGTGCCTATTACTGTAAGTGTTCCATAAGAAGGCAGTGCTCTACTATTTTTGTCTCACTTTTCAATGCAGCATAACTGTTGCACTACAACTGGTACAAGTTGGCTCTTTGTCATGCACTTAGATCTGTAAACTTGTAGCAAGGAAAATCTGCTATCAGATTTTTAAGTGATGATTTGCCAAGCTGAAATAAGGAAGAGCAGACTTTTCATAAGTGGTTGCATATTGTAGTTGAAAATCCAATTACCGTTTACTAAATGCCCATCTCTAAGATGTAAATAATAGTTAAATGAAGTGCCTAGTTTTTAAGGTAAATGGGCATACACCCAAATGGTGAGGATGACTGTTAAAGGAGTGCATTGCAATTCCTGGGTGCCTTCAGGAATTTTGCTGACTTCATGTAACATCTGTGTCTGTTCCCATCCATAGTTCAGGGAACTCACCAATGGAAAGACAGCTCTGAATGAGGACTTCTGAGTTTTGATTGCTTATAGTAACCCTTGCCTTTCTGGATCTACTTTGTTTTGGCATTCCCTGAAGAATAACTCATTGAACAACACTCTCCCTTTCTGATTCTAAGCCTTTCAGTGTGAAACTGGTAGACATCCCAAAACACTTAAGGAGGTATTAAAAAAATGATAAATGAGAGAGAGATCTGGACAGAAGGAGAAAGGCTGGCACTACCCAGTGTTTAGCTTGGCTAGGATGAGTAGGGCTTCTTCCTTGGCTGTGATCTGCTTTTAATCATTGCTATCTAGTTATTTCACTGGTTAAAGTACAGTAACAGAATGAATCTGCCTTCCTTCTGGAAGATGCGGCTCAAATGTACAATCCAGTGAGCATGGATAAGCCAGTGACTTGGCATCTGCTGAGCTGTGGCAAGTGTCCCTGTGTCTGCCTAGCACAGAGGATATGCAACGCAATCACTCAAAAATTAAAGAGGTTGAATTTTCTCCAATTTGCTGTGGGGTAGGCGTGTGGACCTGCACAGTCCACATGACTTTGCTGATATGTAGTGAGTTCTTCAGATGCTACAATTAAACTGTGTATTTATATGCTTACAAACAAGTACCCAATATACACACGTGATGTCTTCTGCAATACCCAGTAAGTTCATTTGATCTTGTCCATATTCAAGACTATTTCTGGTTTTGCTGATTATTCTAGCATATTCTAATAGTAACATTAGTTAGCTGTATTACTATAAATGTCTCACATGGGCTTTTTCTGGAGCAAGAGTTGACTTTCTGCAGCTTAGTTAAGAATACATTCAAAAGCAGAGAACACATGAACAGGCAGATGAAACCCAAAATGTAAACCTGAAACAAATCTAACTTCAGCTCCTGCATTTGAATGAGCAAACTGTACATATGAAGTGTAGGAGCTTGAAAGAACTAGGATATTTTTGCCTGGAACACATAGGAATTAGAGTACTTCTAGGGGATATATCATGTATTTCCAGCTTGCTTATAACCAAGACAGCCTGATTTACCAGTGTTAGCATGTTTCTCATGCAATGTGGTGTAAGCTAACCCAGGGAACACTACATACATACTGAAATGTGAGTGACCTTGAGGAGTTATACTTCTACACCAAAGTAACTTACTTTCATGTTTTCATGCCTGGAAAGGTGAAAAGGGAGAGTCATACTATATGAACTGCTCTAAACCACCTAATTGTTTCAAATCAGGGGATATATTTATCTCCCCATAAAGCTAATGGGGGGGTTTTCTCCAAGTACTACTGGATACCTAGGCAGATGTATTTGTCGTTGTTGAGATAAAGATCTGGATGGAGAGTGTTGCTTCTTTAATTCTTGCAACTGAAACAAATTTAAGATACAGTCTCTGTATCCATTTAATTTGTACCATTATATATTTCACCAAGAAAGTAAATGAGAGTGAGGACTTCTTAGAGCCCCTGTTCAAGTCATATAGTGGTTTTTAAGTCTGGTATGCTCTGTGTGTACCATGGGATGTTTTCCCATCAAAAATTGCCTGTTTAATTTACATCCTATTTATTCATACAATTCCTTTAAAAGTTTTCTTTCTTTTTTCCTTTTTCCTTTCTCATTCTTCCTTCTTCCTTTCTCCTTTCCTTTCCTTTCCTTTCCTTTCCTTTCCTTTCCTTTCCTTTCCTTTCCTTTCCTTTCCTTTCCTT
>WUAM01000089.1:208372-244815 GCA_024336885.1 Actenoides hombroni
TTTAACAAATGAAATCCTGGTGAAAGAACAGCTCCCCTGGACTTCTACAGGACCAGAATTTCACCCATGTGGCCTATCAAGCTCTAGAAGAGTGAGCAATCTCACTTACACTCCTGCTATGATAGAGAAACAATTTCAAGCCCATGGTCAGCACGTAGGCTTTGCTGTTGACAGTCACAGGAACAGAGCTGCTCCCATTATCCAAGGCAGCAGGGCCTGCAGGTGTTCCACAGAACTTAACTACTTAATCCTTCCTGGCTTTGACTCTGCCTCTGCACTTTGCCTCTGCACTTTACCTCTGCACTGTTCAGTAAGAAAGAATGAATTCTCTCTTTTTGTTATCTATGGATTTTAGCAGAGTTACCATCTTTTAAAGTTTACCTTCTGAACCCTGAAAGTGACAATTTATTGAGCTATATACTTTTGGTTTTCCTGTTTTTCTTTCGCTGAACAGAGAAATATGATTATTCTCCTTCTGGAAGTAAGCTATGCAAAATTGCCAAGAGCCACAGGTTTGCCAGGCAAAGAAAAGTTGAACTATTTTCCAGAGGCTGCAAAGACTGCTTTTACAGGGCTTCCAGGAGCTTTCCTCCTCTAATGCTGCCTCCTCCATAGGGTTACGTGGGACCTGCTGACAAACAGCTTTCTGGAAGAACTTTCAATATCATCATCTTCCAGAGCCATGCATTTTTTAATCCACAAGACCGTGTCTTTAGATGCTCTGACAATAACAGTAATAAGGCTTTAGTCACACAGTAGTCATCAGTCATAATGTAGAGCAAGAGTGCTACCCAAACATTGTTTCTCTTTCATCTTTCCCTAGCTATTACATTTCAAAAAGTGTATGCTCCTGATGCTGATGCTACTTTATATGTAAAATACATATGAGCCTACCAGCCTCCCTGAAGTGAGTGCAAGATAGCTGACATGCAAGTGTTTTAAAATACTTAAAACACTGCTATCTAAAGAAACATCTTAGTTTACATTTTTTTTACTCTGTGATTTTGAGTGATCCTGAAAGAGAAAACCATCTCAGAGGCTACTCTTGAATTACATCTTTTCTTACCAGTAATAATGGCCTGGGAATTCTTGGCGGATGACCTGTTTTTACACTTCCTCAGAGGTTTCAGTAAGATTAAGATAATGATTCAGATTCCTTTCTCTTTTCACCTGGAGTACCAAATCTTCCAATGTTCTTCACCAAACTGATTATTCAGGTTTACAGTTTTGCCGTTCCCAGCTAGCTCAGCCCTGATACATGCAATAAATTACTAGCGACACTTTTTTGACCTTTTTGCCTCTAAGTCCCTTTCCCTGCAAAGGACACCATCTAATTAAAAAAAACACAAGAGGCGCCTGCTGAGACAGTGGGAGAGACTTAGGAGTGGAAAAAAAATAACTGTGTGACATTACAAGGATTTATTTGGGCAAAATCTGAGGCAAAAAATATGAGTTCTGGAGAGAGAGGTGTAAGAAACTAGTGAAATTTATGCCAGACTGGCAGAACTGACGAAAGAAACTGGAAGAGTTACTGAGCTGCTAGCAACTTTGCAAGCTTTTGGAAAGAAAATCAAAGGATCATTATTTGTTAGCAGCATTATTAAAAATGTATTTAACTGGCACAGGGCTGAGAAGGCTTTTTCTTTCTTCTGTGCTGCAGATATGATTGCTTTTTTTTTTTTTTTTGTCACAGTTCACTAGAGTTCAGCTTCTTAATGAGCTGTTCATTGTAAGAGTAGTTCTGGGCACTCTCTCTTGGCTGATGCCACTCATACAGAACAAGTAAGTTGAGTAGACAGCATAAATACAGGAACACTTCAGGAACCACACAACTTTTAGAATTTTCCAGGTTATCCTTGGAAAACCTTTGTGAAATATGAATTTGGATCGTTCCTTTTCTAGCTGTGTAAGTACAAAAAAAGACAGCAAATATATGCCACATATTATCTACATAAATAGTTCACTGTCTAGATAATCGAGGTATATTTTTAGGAATTTAATTGCATTCATGGATGTTCAGCAATTTTGCAAATCAACTTGAACACCTAGAAATACAGGTAGGAACATAATATCTGTCAAAGAAGGTGGGAAGTAACTTTCTAGGAAACCTTAATTTTTCCACAGAAAACATAGTAAAATGAAAAATATCCCGTGTGGCACTCAGCAAGCCTAGACAAAAGGTCAGTCCAATTTCCTGCTTCATTTCATTTACTATTTTCTAACCATGTGCATTATTAAAAATAAAGCAGAAATAGGAGAAGAATCATTCACTGGCTGCATAACCCTGAGCACTGTGTATCCCTTGTACTAAAGGAGACCTTAATTTATGGGTAAACAATATTTGTGTAATTAAAGAATGTATCTACAAACATGATCACAAGAAAACAGGAGACTGTTTGTAAATTTCAGTTATTTTGTTTATAGAAATTTTTGGTGCTTGAATTTACCATTTGAAATGTTTTTTTCTTAATCCATGTACTATTAACCGGAGAGGATATCTTACACTTCTGTATATACTTTAGTTCTTACATATTTTTACAGTTTGCCACCAGTAGATTCTGAACACTTAGTCTTCAAAATAGACTTCTGTCATTCAAGTTTCAGGTTTCAATAGTAATGGATGATGGAACAGATCTGTAGACATGGACAAAGCATCCTGGTTGAATAGTCCCTTATTTTCTTTCCTAGGAATTGAGGGAAAAAACTATTGTCCACAAGATGTCCTAAAGGTGTCCAATATGATCAATGTCTCACTTACTAGAGGAAAATAAAATAAAATAGATTGCAGTGGAGAAGCAATCTTCTTTTATCACCCTTTTCCATGCATAAGTAATTGAGATCTGGTGGGTTTGTCCCAGTTTAGAGTTTTAGTTGCAGCTGCTTATACAGTGGCAGCACTTACCTTTTTAGAACATTCATATTCAGTTATTAGTTTGGTTCATGCTGATACTGTTATTACTTTAATTTATCTTACTGGTAAGGGAAGTCAAAAAGTCATGTCGCTTTTCAGCATATTTCAACTGTGGATTTTCAGTGAAGTACTATGGGAGAAAGGTGTAAAACTTCTTTAACAACAAGGGTTTTTTCATATCAAATTTCAAAGAACAGGCAGATTCTCCATCAGTTAACAGAGAGCAGAAGTACAAGAGCTTCTCAAGATAAAATTCTCAGGATGTTTTTTACAGGATCTTAGGAAATATGGTACATCTTTCATTAGAAGCAGCTACAAAAAAAAAGCAAAAAACCAAAAGCAAAAAACAAAACAAACAAAAAAACCAAACCAAACCAAAAAACCAAAAAAAGTGCTGGACTTGACTAGTTATTTGTAAAGGAGAAGTAGCATGATTATACAACACTAGATTGTGTCATGCCCACCAACCTTGCAGCCTGTTTTTAGGAAGAAACATAGGAGCATTCCTCCATGAGGAAATTCATTAAGCAAGAAGCTGACTAGAAGATGACTAGAAATTAGTTACGGATTACTTCATGGTAAATAAGAGGTTTTTCTTACCTCTGATTCAATAATACCATAACCTTGTGCATTGTATTTTACTTGGCAAAACTATTCTTTCAGTTTATCATAGAATTAAAAAGTCAGGAGTGTGTTCCTGTGTGATCACCAGGAAACCCATGTCCCTTAGAGTAATTTTGGTTTAATGAATTTGAATGCTTGCACTACTATTGTTTCCCTGAAAAAAAAAAAAAAAAAAGGTTCCCTGTTGAAAATTTTCATATTTTCATAATTGTTTCCCTTTGCTGTCAGAATTTGCATTTTGAAGATTTTTGTAAGCATGTTGATTGAATTTTTGGACAAGTTCAAAACTTGGCCAAATAATATACAGTTTTTCTTCTCCTGCTTTCAGTGTTTTATATCACCTCTAAATAGGAGATCTCATTTGATGAAAGCTGCTGGAGTGGGTGAAGCAGCAAAAATAAGTTTTAAAGCAAATTGTAGCATTTCTGTGTTTATATCATATCCTTTATAAGTACCTCTAACTATTGCTTAATAGGCAGTTTCTACAATTTAAAAAATAAATAAAAAATATCTAATTGGTTAAGACATTAGCCATGTGTTTAATTTGTCAGGTCAACAAAGGAACTGAAGAGCCTCTGAAGCTAATAATGGAAAGCAGTATCTTTTGCCTCTTACTGAAATCTGTGTAGATTTATGGTGACTGAAGTAGCATTGCTGTTTAAAAATGTTTGGTGCTCTGAATCCAGTTTCATAACAGAGACAGATTAATAAGAAGAGAAGTTTGCACAGCAGCTGATGGCTCTTGTATTTGTTTATGAATAAAATAAACAGAAGAGTTCCATGTCATAGGGAAATGATAATTATGAATGGTGACTTACTAAAAATTATGATTTAATTTTTCTGTATGATATCCAATGTTTTTGTGGACAGGAAACCAAAATCTTAGATATTTGCACAGATAACAGTTGAAAGGAAATGCTTAGAAATATTCTGAAAGTTCCATCTATTGGCTCCCCACCAGTAAATTTCACTCATAAATTATTGCCCAGTAAGCAGGCGCTGAGCCACCAGCCTAGACATGGCTTACTGCAAATCCTCCCACTTGTTTCAGGATGGTAGTAAAAGCTGAACCAGGAGCTGTGAAGCTCAGAGCTTGATCCTGCCCATGGTGTCAAACCACAGGCACACTCAGGGTCCTCAGCTTCATCACAGAGGGCCTGGAAAATATGAGACCTCTATTTTAGCAAGATTTTTCACCATTTTCAGATTACCTGTTTTGGAGACAAGAAAATGTAGGGCATTCAATTTTCACAGCTGGGCACATGAAAGGCGTTATTGCTCGTCTTTAAGTGTGAGTCACTCACCCGGTCTATCGGACAGTGCTCTGCTATAACCAGGGACCAGCAAACCCTTTCTTTCTGTGTGGTCATAAAAAGTGAGAGGGTATCCCAAGAAATAGTGTTTAGATGTGATGCAGAGAAATATATTTTAAAGGTTTGCTTGGCTATTCTTACATCTTGATATCCTTACAGCCAAGTTACAAGCTCTAGTGGGATGAGTATTTCTCAGTCACTGTTATAGGAAACCATCTGGCAAATAAAATCAAATATTAAGTGAAGTAATTTAAGATAATGAACTAATAGTTTTAGTCTGTCTTATTTTACTTCGTATGTAGTGAAATGTCTGCCATGCCAGAAAAGGAGAAAATGGGGAGGGAGAGTCTGAGACATTTAGGTTCAAGATTGTGTTCAAATAGACAGTGATCACTGACTATATTGTTTGATCTAAGTATTTGTAATCTTTTGACCAGTAATTGAATGCTGAGCTCATAAACCTTTTTCAGCAATACCTACATTCAAAGAGACAACATTTTTATTAAAAGTTTTGGGTCAGAAAAATTATCTATTCTCTCATGAAAAAATGATAGTCCAAAGTCCCAACAGGAATGGTTCTGAAAAGCTTCCTACCAACTTACAAGAAACTCTAAAATGCGTCATAGAAAGAGCAAGACCACCTCAATACAACCTAAACATAATAGCTCCCTGTATATGTGTATTTTCATATTACCTCTGTGACGAGTTGCTTCATTTATCATACTCAGCATCCATCATATACAATATGTCAAGCTCTGTTTAGAAACTTCTTCTTCTTTCTTTGATGGTTACATTATCACCACTGCCATTTTGGCCTCTGCTTTTGAGCATTCGCTCTGTATATGGAAGAGGAAATTGGAGTATTCCTTTAAAACACAATTTAAAGGAAGAAAAAATAAACCAAGTCCTTTGAACTCCTGATAACATTCATGGTAGGGGAAGGTGTTGTTGGAGGAAAGTGACCTGCAGCCCTATGCCATGTGCTTTGTTCATGAGATGGATAGCTATAATTTACTTCTGCCTGAAACACTAGTATTTACAATGCCTTTCCTTGGCTGAGGGGTAAAAATGGTCTCCAGAGAAATAGAAACTTTTTTTTTTTTTTAAGAGCATATATAAAAGAGTAATCCACAGGACAGCTGAAGGTCAAGGGAAAAAGGCAGTAAAGGTTGCTTTGTCTTCTTTTCCAGGTAATGAAATAATTCTCCTTATTTAACTCCATGGGAAGCATTTAGGGTTTTTTTTTCTTCTTTTACTCACTCACACACACACAAGCATATATATGCATGCGAGCATAAACATGCACATGCACCTTGACCTCAGTTATATCCGAGGACCCCAGTTAAATACCAGAACATTGTCAACATCAGGAATAGTAGTGTAAAATTTGGCTTTAAAACCTCTTTTCAGCTGTTCTCTGGCTCATGGCTGGATGAGCATATCGGCCACTCTGAATAAGTCATAATAGCTATAACCCTTCGTTCAAACTAGAGTCTGGCCTTAGGCATTTGGGTGCTGGAGCCAAATTGTCAGACATTGCTTTTGTTTGGAAGCATTATTAACTGTTCAGTGTAATAGTCCCAAAATACCCAGAAGAAAAGCCTAGCCTTTGGATTTGATAAAACACTTCAAAGACGTGATAGCAATGAATGTGAAAGGCACAAAAAGAGTCCCCAAGGAGGGGTCCTAATTCTAGATTTGATCAAAGTAAGTGAGAATTTTCCTTTGTGATTTTCTGCTGAAGAGCTGCTACTTAGTTATAGGTAAATGTAACTCAGTGAGGCAGTATAGTGAATAATTTTACTTTAGAAATTTCATCTAAGACCTCTTTATTTTCTTTACTAGTAATTCCCTCCTTCTGTAAGACACGTATTAAAAAAGTTGTTAAGCACACATATTACCTATTAGCTTTTCCTAGACTGTGCAGCCTTTAAGATGGTTCCCCAGTCTTCTGGAAATTTTCTCCTTTTAGTGATCAGCTTCAGAGATCTGTTTCCCCTGTAGAAGCTGTTGGCATGCTGAGAAGCAAAAGTAAAAAAATAGACCTTGTAGTGGAAAATAGAAGACAGGATAGATTATGAATCACTTTTGTTGTTTTTCAGTAACAATCAGAACTAATACTCCATAGATAGCCAGATCATTCCCAAATCAAGCCCAGATGGTCTTTGTGGCAAGGATCAGAATTAGAATTTTGACCGGAGAAACTAGATTGATGTCTATTAAAATAAATGTCTTCAGAGCATTTTATTGGGATCTTATTCTCCCCAGTTGAATCTCCTTTCCTGTCTTTCCTGAAATGGTAGCATTTATTGACAGCCTAGATCTCCTTAGTTAAGAGAATGTAGACTTTAAGATTAGACCTTTAGCACTAGATTTCCCTGACTTTAGGCTAGAGTTCTAAATGTTGGTTGTAAAAGTCTGAGAAGCTCACCCTGCAGTCCTTTTATCATTAATAAGATGTTCATCATCTTTAAGGCAAGAGAAATGTCCCTCTGGAAGGTCTTGTTTCCTCCCTGAGGAGTACTACAGAAGAAGTCCTCATTTGACTAGCTGGAGGCTTGAATGACTAATTTTTAGCCATCAGAAGTCAGGCTGAGATGAACACCTCTGGCTGATTCTATCAATGTGCTTTACTTCCATGCACTCATGAATGTTTTTGTGTATACATGCCATGCAATAAAACCTTTCTGTTAGTATTAATATGCAGTATATACATATATATTTAGATTGTTTTTGTTAATATGCTTACACAGAGAATGTCTACATAAGTATATAGATTTGTATCTTGCTCATTTTTATATATTGGAGTTCTGTTCCCATCAGAGATCAGATCCTATTGGTCTATATGCACCTATCTAGACCATAGAAATATTCACTCTGAAAGGCAAGATGAGACTAGTTCTACCTGAGCTCTCTTTCTTATACATCAGCAGATAGTATTTCATGGCTTTTTAGCTCAGAACTGAGTTGTTATAGACACAAGTCACCATGCTTAAAAGTATACTTACTTGCATGAATGAACAGTGAATGAAAACCATTAATGTCCCAGCATTCAGTGCTCACCAATACTCATTTTTGTTGTAGCCAGAGTTTCTTAGTGTGTTTCTGCTTCATTTAAACCTGTCAATACCTCAATTAGTGCTTACTTCTCTTCCCCATGGGAGCGATGTTTACACATGTCACTTCACAGCCTTCAAAATCTAGAAGACCCATGGGATCTGTTGGGTCATAAAATGTATTCTTATTAAAGCTTATATTTTCCAGTGACTTTTTGCCTTTTTAAAAAAAAACAACTTGTAAATTGTTTGAGTATTTTTAATGAAAGGGCACAAATGGAAAGTTTAAAGTATAACAACCTGTAAGAAAATAAGCACTCTCCCATGTGATTCTATAGTCTCTGGTTTTTACTGATTTGCATTCAGTAAGTCATAAAAAATTAGAGTGTTGTACTTTAAAATTACAATAGCAGCAACCTTCTCATTTAATATTAAAGCTTGATGCCACCTTGATGGCTGACTGAATTCAATTTAAGATCAAAGCATTGGAGATGTTATCTAAAATTATATATTGCTAGTTTTAACTATTTAACACTTGTGCTCTTTCCAGCCTGACTTTTATACAGGGTGATGAAAGATCATAATTGCTTTAGAATAGAAAGTGGCCCAAGAAATTTATACTTGATGGAGACATGTTTCTAATATTAATTTTTAGACATCCATACTTTTCAACAATTGCAATAATGGTAACACTGACATTGACCATTAATTTCTTGTGAAGGCATATGGTCTTTGTCTAAGTCTTCATAAATCACAATTATATACATGCTAATGTGTTTTTTTAATAGATCTTTGATCACTTATTTCTGTTTTGATAATTAGCCAAGCTCTGATGAAAATGATTTTCCAGTGCCTCATGTGGGTTACCATAGTCTGCCACAAATTTCCACAGGCTTTTACTATAACTGACTGCAGGGAACAAAGCTGTCAGCTTATCTTTTCCCATTTTCTTTCTCTTGTTTATTAGGAAATGCAGTTAGACAAAATGGGAATTGAAGCATGGCAAAGCAAAAGAAAGTCACATTCATTTCAGAACCGTGTCAAAGTCAAAGGAAAGACTGAGAAATATAAGCAGCTGCTTGTCTCGTGTATCATTTGAAGATAGCAGTTTGCACTGTACAAACATAAAGCTAAAGCAAGAAGAGACCCCAGGAGGGGGAAAGAATTGCCTTTGTGATTTGAGAGGAAAGATCCTTTTTATTTTATTAATGTGTCTTTTGGTTAAAATTCATAGTTGTCATGCAAAATAAATCAACTTCTTTTCCTATAATGTGACCTGAAACCACTTCTGAGTGAATATGAGATGAACCCTAAATGTTCACAGCCTTTACCCTGACATATTCAATCAGATCATGAGGCACTGGTGAAGCTGCTAAGTACTCAAGACATCATTGTCATTCTTATTAAAGCTTAGCATCAAACAAGGCCTGTTCTAGACTGGAAATACATGTTTTAGTACTATTTATAATCAAAGTAGCTTCATTTATAACAGTGGAATATATAACCAAAATGGTATTTTAGAGTGGACAGAGTCATTCTTTCCCACTCAGTGATTTCTTTCTTTTTAGAATCTTTTTCAGAGACTACCTTGCATGAATTTCCTACTATCCTAATAATGCAGCTTTTATATACCACCGAGTCTCTTGTTTTGATATGGGATTTGGAATGCAACTTAGATAGCTGTGACATGGACTGGTCATGTTTGTGTTTGATTTTTCAATATTATTTATGTATCATAATTCTTACAGACATCACTCTTCACTAAACAGAAACATAAAGATGCAGTTTCTGCTGTGCACAATTTCTTTTTCTACAGCAGTACTGGTTTTCATACTGTTCTGTCAGAAAATTGTCTTGCTAATAGAACTGATAAGGAAGCTCTTGCCTATTGTCCAGAAATCCATTCATCTAACAGTTATTAATGGAAGCGTACATAAAGCTACTAGCCTTCCTTCTAGGGCAGGTTGAAGTAGGAGGTAATTTGATTTGTTTTGCTTTGTTTTAAAAACATTTTCAGGAATATATTTATCAGTAAGTTTTATGAATTATTTTGCATGCACTGTAGACTCCTGAAACTAAAGCTGAGTAGATAGTTCAGTTTGTCATATTAATTCATCAAATTTTTACTTCTCAAATTTCTCAGGTTTATATGTTTGAAATTATTTTTTCCTAGTCTGGAACCTCAGCAACCATTAATTTCAAAACATTTCCTTTTTGAATTTGAAATTCATGTTATATTGATTAATTATGTCATTCACTCAGTATAGTTTCTATTTGAGCACTGCATTGCTTCTACAATGAATTAATTTCTAATTCCAAGCAATATAGTAAATTATTGCATTCAAAATTAACTTCCATGAAATATTTAAATATTTTAATTGAATTTTTAGAATATTCATCCTAAGAGAACATGTCGCTGAGGTGGTTCACAACAGATGAACATGAGTAGGTCACAAACATGCAGTTTATTTCCAAATTATTGAATAATGGTAGAATATAGTTGTCATTCATTATATATCCATTATTTATGTGAAAATAACTTGTATTCATAAAAATAGGATGCTTATTTTTGTGTTAACATATTTTTTTCACACTTTGAGACATGCAGTTTGTTTTCTTGTCTTGAGCATCTCTTGAGGATGAGAACTAAGAACATTATTTTCACCTGTTGGAGACGTCACAGTTTTTCCGATGAACTGTGCACTTAAATGGAAGTATTTTAGGAGTCCTATTGATGTAAAATTCTCAGCTAGATTCAGGACACCGTTGGAATTCGAGAGAGATGCTACTTAAGTAAGCAACATTGTCTGAAAGGGAATACTGAAGTTAAGGGAGGAATTTTAGTAACGCACTCACTGACTCCTGGAAGTCTTAACATATTTGAAAGTAAATTAACAACTATATTTCAACTAATTATAGTGTGAAGGCTAATCTCCCTCTAATGTAGGTATTTGCATGGGCTTTCTTTGCATAAACAAAAGTGTATCGAGGAAGAGGGAATTTGGTTTTGAGGTAGAAAAATCTCATTTGTCATGGACAGAAAGGTATTTTCATTGTGGATGACAGAATGAGAAGATATGCTTGAATTTGGCTTAGATGTTACATTGGAATTTTAGTTCATTTTTTCAATATCTATTCATTTCAACTTTAAAGCAGTTTTTTCTTATCACAACTCCTATCCTCATTCATGATGTTATTTTTATCCAAGGTTGTTTAAATGTCACCAAAGGGCTATAGAAGTGTTCAGGAAGTTGTACAAGAAAAACAGATGGCATTCATCTTCCCTTAGTACAGCACTAATGTGCACAGATCTGCAACTGAGCAAGGCATTGCAGGTTCATGAATGATCAGCGTAATGAAGAGGCTTTTCAGGGCACTGTTCATCTGGTTAGATGACAGCACTCTGTATCTTCCTTTCCATTGAGCAAGTCCACAATGCCTGGTTTAGCACAGATGCTTGCAAGACAAATCCCACTGTAGGACAGGTATTTCCCCAAACTGGTCTGTTTGAGCATGCTCCAGTGAAGGAGCCAAGTTATGTGGGAGGACACTACCAGGGCAGAGATCTTCAGATGAAAATAAGTGGAGACATGTTGATGTGTTGAGTCACATAATTGACAGAGTTCAGGACATGTCTGTTACTCGGCACATTTTCTAAATTCTCACTGTGTTTCTTTATCTCGAGATCATTATATAGTTAGATTTGTTTATCTGCTGCATGTCTTCCATCCTCTTTCTCAAAAGCAACTTTAATCTGCATTAATGCTTGTCTAAAAACAGCAATCTAACTTTAAATATATCTCAAAATACATTGTACAGTGTCACAATACTTTTCAATCAATTGTGGTGTTGGCTGTGTTGTAGTCTGTCATTCTATGGCTCAACATATCATTGTTGAGATGGACTCGACACACTCTCTCACACACTACTTCTCCAAAGACTCAAATGCTCATACTGCAAATGCTCCCAACCTATTGTGGCTGCAAGCCCTTTTATAATTCTTCTAATAATAAGTGCCCACACCTGATTGGCCTAACAAAGACCACCTGTCCACAATTAACTTTGGCAAGCTTTCTCTGTGCACAGATGTTCACTCAAGGTTATTTATCTAACTCACATTCTAATCCCTCGGACAAACCGAGGCTTCCCACAACAGTAGTCCTCTCTTCTCTTTAATTAAAAATATAAATTTAATATAATTGTACATTAAAATATAGGCAACCTTTTAATTTGCTTTCTTCCCACTTGGCTATTTCCATCTATGAGCTAAAAGAGAGAAAAAACACATACTCCCAGGTGAATAGTTATTCCTACTGAATATGTATTTTGACTTTCTAGTAATTCATGGAGATTTATTCTAAAAGGATTCAAAAGTTTCTGTTACTTTGCTCAAGCTTCACTAACTTACTATAGCTTCCTTATTCTAGAAAATAAGACTAGTCTTTGTCAAGGTAATTAAATGTTTTCATTTTTATTTGCATTCATTTCCTAATGAAACATGATTAAGTAATTTTTACTAAATCTCAGTAAAGGTCCAGGTTCAGTTTTCTTCAAGAGTGGGACAAAAGGTTCTTGTTTCATCTGAGCTAGTTCCATGACTCTTAAGAGTAACTTCATCTACTGACTTTTGCACTTCAGTGTTTAATGCTGAAGTTTTTAATACCATAAAGCAATGAGATTACTCTTCACTGACACAAAGAAAGGCAATGATCTGACCTGGAAGAAAAAATATGCAAATAAGCTTTCCAAACAGAAGCCCAACTTTAAACAGGAAAATATCCTAGATTAATGCTGCTGGAAGTGGTATGCATACCTTGAACATGGAAATCATCATTACTATAGAATGTATCTTCTATTTTGTCCAGTTTTGATCAATAGGCTTTTAACAATGCCCAGCAGCACATGGCATCCTTCAGAGAAAGATCTGGAGAGCAACAGAGAGAACTGGGTTAATTTGTCCCATAGGAAAGCCTACTCCAAAATCCTGGAACATGACATTATGCATTTCTTGAATATGCACAGCAACATATCCTTCCCTTCCAAAATTCTCTTATATATATACGTGTTTGTATATAATGTATATTTGAAGAGATATAAACGATACACATGCTTAAAATGGCATCTGAATTATCTTGATATATTTCTAAATGTCTTAACTTTTTTTTTTAAGACATCCTGAGAGAATCTCATGCCAATACAGTACAGATTTAGTTTGCTTATTTACAGTTTTCTAGATTATTTTGTCAGTAAAGAGACAGAATATTTATCTCAGTTATTTGCATCAGTAATTTGATTAAAGATAGTTAGACGATGAGGAATATATTGTCTAAAATATCCTTGGGAATTTGGCTTCGCTACCAGAAATCTTTTGACATAGAGGAAGATAAAAAGAAAAGCTTATGGTTTAGGATCATTGGAGATAAATTGTGAAGGGTGAAAAATCAGCTTTGGAATAAGGGGAAATATTTAGCTGTGAGGCATTGCTATGGCAATAAGGAATCTGTGTGGAAGATTATATGAGAGGAAGGGAAGGATAAGCAGGGATAAAGCTGTATCTGAGGAATTAAGTCATCCTTCTTTACAAGCTTTTGTGCTGCTCTTATGAAGAAAGTTTGTTGGGTGAGTTAAAAAAAAAAAAAAAAAAAAGAGCTTCATAACCTATCCTGTGCTTTTTAAAAAGCAATCAAGATATATGCGATGATTGGTTTGGTATTCTCACCTATCAGGGGACACTTGGTAGACAGCTCTTTAGGAGACCTGCAAGTGAGGAAGGAATCTCTGAGACAGGCTTTTCGATGTCCATAGGATTTAAATCCAAATCCAAACATCCTGTTTGCTATGAATGCACTGTCTGTGCTCCTACCCCTGAAGCAGGCTGAGTATAGACCCACCAGTGCAAGGCTGACCTGCTCCAATCAATGATCCTTCCCGCCTGGGGGCATGGGCACCCTGGGAGCTCAGGTACCTCATGGAGAAGCACACACACAACCCCTCAGCTCCTGGGTGGGCTAAGCACATGATCCCTCTCACCAGAGAAACTCAAAGTACAAGATAGTAATGCAAAGGAAGACTGCAGATGTAGAGAAAATCACTTAGGTGAATTGGGAGGTTGGCATGATGTAATTAGGGACAGGAAATGAGGCTAGAGAAGGAAGAAGTTGCTGTAGAGTACAAGGAACATGTGAGAACCTAAGGTTGCAGCAGGAAGACGAGAGGGAGAGGTGAAAGGGACTGGAGCATGTTGTATTGTGGGAAAAAGAGCGTGATGTGGGGATGTGGCAAATGAAGAGAGAAGGGACGTGAGGAAGGCTTGGGAGATTATGGAAGGAAGAAAGGTGGTGGCACAAGCTAATGATGGCAATATGGGCTCCTTAATAGCATGCCAATCATTTGAACTGGGTGTCTTATTGGTGAAGAAAGTACATAAAAGTATATATTGGTCTATTTCAGGCATTGCAGGTGAAGGCAGATATGTTCAAGTTCACATACCTGCATATACAGGGCCCACAGAAGCGTAGGCCTAATAGGTTACTTTTTGTGTTTGGAAGCAACAAGCAGATGACCACAAAAAATTGACTTTCTGAAAGTAACGTCCTTGTAGGTACTAGTACTTGGACAGGTGCCAGATACAACTGAAGCTATTTTCATTGTCTGGAAAACAGAATCAAACTTGTCCTAATTTTCTATTCTGATTATTCATATTTTTTTACTCTGAATGCTCCTTCTTGACAAAACTAGTCAGTACGTAATTCCAAACAGTTAAACAAGACGGACTTCACCACTAATGTATATCAGCACCTAAAGAGCCTTATGTCTCACATAAGACCTTTCTAAGAATTCTTCCTGTAACTAGATCCCATTTGTAACTCTTAACCCACAGCTCCACAGCCCTGTTAATTTTCAAATCAGTTTATTTTGGTTCAGGACGCCTTTGAACAGAAAGGGCTGCATCCTGACATATTGTCATATCCAAGCATCAACAGCTCTGGCATGTGAAAAGGTCATGCCTCCAAGCATTAACATTTCAGAATAGCAATTATAATAATTTATTTAAATAACAAATTATATTTTTTTTGCTGTCTGGTAGCAATAGATGCAATCTACACAGGAGGAAAGACTGGGAAGGCCTCAAATCAATGTGATCTCCTTAAAATAGAGACCCAGAGAAGTTCAGATGCAATGAGTGAGTTGTTCTGATCAGAAGAGACAAGTGTTCATGCATAAAAACAAGGAGAGTGGGACTGCTGCAAGAGGCAGCCCTGGAGCGCAAGAGCTTAGAGAAGGGACTCTTCACTGCCGCCTCATATTCTTTGAAAGGAGTGGACAGATTCATTCAGAAGAGAGTAGTTCTGTGTGCTTTCTAGCACATATAGTTCAGGGCCTTCCAGCTTCTCCAGAACAAAGGACCAGAACTGAAAGGCAGACTCATGGACTTTGATTCTTCCTACTCACAAATGCCCAGATGCTATTTGTTGGTGGGAAAAACATATGGGAATGAAAGGACAGTTTACTGAAGACACCAAAGAGACCATCCCGGTTCAAAAATGCCATGTTTTGAGACAGTTGTAGTGAAACACTCTGAGGATTTTTTCTTCCTATTTCTAGAGTTTTTTTAATTCCAAAATGTGAAAATGTTTGGGTTTAAGCCTATTCTTGCTAGCAAGAGAGCACTTTTTTAATTATTTTTTTTTTTTTAAGTACTGAAAGATTAATTAAGTCAACAGTTATGTCCAAACTGTTCTGCAAATGCCTTCTGAATAAAATAAAAAAACCAAATCTGGGTAGGTTTATTGTCATTTCAGATCAGTACAGTTTAACTATGCACTCAGCATATATATGGACTGTAAGCTCTTTGGTGAAGAGCCTTTCTTTTAATTTTGTACAGATCCTGGCTTAACTGAGCCATCATTTTGCTAGGTCATTACTGTCATACAAAAGGGTATTGCATATATGTGTCAACAAATAAAACAGCAGCTCGTCAGAAGGAATAAGAAATTTTTATCAGTTCCTTATTGGACCCATATTTGAATGCTTATTACTTACAGTAACTTCATGTATTGTGAATATTTTAATTATGTTACAAACTGTCCTGTTATAATCCAGGCTTCCTTTGGATTCACATCTTCTTGTCTCTACAGCTCCCCTGTCCTGTCCCAGATCCTCTCTGTTGTTTCCTTTGAGATCCATCTTCAATAATAAGAAAATTCTCTTACACAGGAGTGGAACTAAAGTATTTTCTCACATGTTTTGGCCATCCAGTCAATTATAGACAAGTTGAATGAGACCCACATTGAAGGGCCATCCCTGTATCATCAGACTACTCAGCTACTGAAGAATGATCTTTTTTTGTTCTGTCTGTTTTCAGTTCCAGCTATGATAACTTCCTATCCAAATACCACCTTGGCAACACAAGGTCAAAAGAAGGAGATGAGCTGCACAGCACACGGAGAGAAACCCATCATAGTCCGCTGGGAAAAAGAAGACCGAATCATTAATCCTGAAATGTCCCGTTACCTTGTTTCCACCAAGGAAGTTGGAGATGAAGTAATCTCTACTCTGCAGGTAAGAAAATAAAGTGCCCCACAACTCATCTACATGTGTGACAATGTTGCTTGACTTGGTTTTGCTAGGGATGCACAGATGCCTCTGCCCTACAAGGCCAGAGCCCCACCACTCACTACACCCGTGGCACAGCCCTGGAGAGCTGGCATCAAGAGGAGTTAGAGGGAACCTCTGCATCCCACTCCTCAGAAAAATTAGTCTCCATCTTCCCATGCTCCAAAGGCAACAAGAGAGTAAGTTTGGCTCATGGCCACCATTCATTCTGTCTCAGGATCAACATGGCTAATGCCTTAGCCTGCCCTTCCTTGGGTGGCACATCTCAGTTTTGAGTACACTGCTGATAAGCACTGAGGCGATATCTGACCCCTAGCTCTGACCTGTGTCAGGCTTACCTTCACCAAAATCATTAAGCTCTTTTGAGATAAAAATGCTGTCCTTTTAAAGTACTCTTTCTCCCTCCCTTTCACTTTATGGGGCTTGTGCGACCATTTTACAAAGTCAGGTTAGTCATTGGGTTCAAAGTGAGATGAAAGGGAAAGGGACATGTAGATATGCAAATAGTATATGCTGCAAATAGAATTTCACACTTACTGTACACAGTAGCAGGAATCACCAAGCCACCCAGCAAATGTTCATAGACCGTGTCTTGACTTCTGCTTCTCTGACAGGCAGCTGTCTGGTGGTGTGGGAACCACAACACATCTTGACTTGCCTGACAAATCAGTTGGTGGGATTCCATTAACTCCCAAGTGGCTGACCTGGGTTAGATTGAAGGGCTACATGAGTGGCACTGCTGTTTTGGGGACTTAAGTTTCCCTAAGATGCCATGGAAGCACAGGAAACTCTGGCTGTTCTAGCGTTACCTACAGTTAGTGGGTAGACTTTGCCCTCACTATACTAGGATACAGCTTTTTTCATTGAAATTTAAAATTTAGCAACATGAGCAAGTTATCAGTACATTCCATTGTATTTTTACATGTGCCTTTATGAAATCTAAAATAATTTTTAAAAAAATCATATAGATTCTAGTAACAAAGACCTTTATTTTCCATTATTCAGTCACATTCTTAAAAATATTTTTACCAGGCTCAAGGAAATGATTCTTTAGCTCTCTGGTGATTGTCTATATTATAGTGTAACTCTTAAGGTATATCTCTTTCTTTACTAGCCAATAATTGTGTTGGATGATATCCAGTAAAAATCCGACTTTGCTCTTTATTAAGGGAACTTTGTCTTTGATTTCCATAAGGAAGAATCAGTTCTATGTGTGACTTTGTTCATATTAGTATATCTAATAATATTTAACTATAGGATAGACCCCTAGACCACTCTACCCTCATTCATCTTACTGACTTTAATAAAATAATGCCTGGATACACAACAATATTTATTTTTGAAAGGCTGGAGACCTGCTTGGAGAATTCTCTTCTGAAGCAGTTGTGTATGGTGGTCGTGTTCTATGTCCACGTGTATGTTACATACAAAACATTTGACTTCTGTGAGATAAAATGCCCCTGAACCAGAAAACATCAGGATTAAGGTTGTCTCTGAAGCTTTTAACACAGTGCTTTTGCATGTGTGCATGATGATGTTCTCTTTAGTTGTATACTCAGCTTTTATTTTTTCTGCAGGACCCCTGTCTCAGTCAGGCATGACTTGGATTTTCTCTGGAGTTGAATTAGGGTTGAGTAATGAAAGACAGTGTGTGATGCAAGGCTGATCATTCAAACCAATCTTTTCACAGGTGGCCAATAATTGTGTGTTCTTTGTTTTCTAAGTATTTGCCTTGAGACTTTGGGGTCTGATTTGCAGAAGTACTAAGACCTCATAGCTGCAGCTTAACTCAGTGGAAGCTGTTATGAACATATGAATTACTATTTATTGCTAAGAACTCTGACGGGGGGGAAAGAAGGCCCTAGATGTATCAAATTGGGATCTGAAAAATTTTGTTTTCCTATCTTAAAGCTCAGCCACACATACAACTTAACACAGCTTGAAAAGTTACCACATCTCGGATGATAATTCTCCAATATCCTTGTAGTGTGTGGGAAATTAATCCATTTATTTTAACCAGTGGTGAATGAGAGTTGTGCTCATATTATCTTGACTTTGCTGTGGAATAAAGAGCACATGGATTTACCATGGCTCAGCTAATATGTAGCAACTTGTCAAGCAGCCACAAACATGACAATATGTCTGGTTCCTTAATTCCCCATACGAAATGGTGATAATGCTCTTCATGATGTCAGGGTTTATGAAAATAAATTATCTTATGCTTTTGAAGTGGGTATTGCATAGGTGAACACCACAGAAAAGGCTATGAGAAAGTTAACTGTTTTCAGGCCACAGTTTGAACTGTGTGCAGTAAGTAAAGTGTGGAGCAGCACACTGAACAGTGAGAAGAAAATGGTATTTGGAATATCTGCTCATTTTAAAAATTCCCCTCCCTATTCCATGTTGAATGAAGCAGTGGTCCTGTAGAAAAATATCATGATGGTCATGTATGCAATGATTATGTAGAACTTTCTATGTCATTAAATAACAAATTTAAAAGAAAGAACACCCAAAATTTTATTATGAGGCACCATGCTGCATATTACAGGGTTCACTGCCAGTGTTTGAACCTTTATTTCCTTCACACAGTCTTCAGTCACTTGAGTTAGTTTTGGAAATAACAGGAAAAATTTGAAGGCATCAGGAGGCACCTTTCTGTATGGAAAATTTCAGCCAACTGCTAAATACTTGGCAAACTTACAAGTAACTGGAAACAAGACTCCTAATGAGAAGCTACTGGATAGGTGGTGCTCCAATTCCTGACTACATATGTAGAGCTGATAGCCTGTTTTCTCAGGCCAGGTGTTGCTAGTTTTGATAAATCTCAGTATTTTGGATGCTTTACTATGCGTATGTATACATATAACAAAAAATATCTGTTTATTACTGTCAAGTAAAACAGTTTGTACAATTATTTCTTGCACCACACAGAAAAGCTGTTGTTTTATTTTCTTTGCATGCTGTTCAATCAATCACTTCTTTTCAAACCATCTATAGATTTTGCCAACTGTGCGTGAGGATTCTGGCTTCTTTTCCTGCCATGCCATCAATTCTTATGGGGAGGATCGTGGAATAATTCAGCTCACTGTGCAAGGTAGGAAGAGGACAACATAAGGAAAAAAAAAACACAGCTATTGTAGTACAGTAAGTGTATGATGTCCTCAGAAATCTGTTATGGGAGGGAGTTTCTGATTCCTAATTAAATGTATTCCTTGTTGTCAGAGAAATGAGGAGATGCATTAAGATGCTCAGTCTTTCATTTTCCAGCATCACAGATTAAATTGAAATAAAGGATAAGCTCAAGTCTTTCTAGATCTGTACAAATTAGTAAGAAGAATTTTTCTTAAATACACTATGATCTGATAATCTACTAAAGATAGTTAAAACTAACATCTTCAGTAGGGACAGTGGATACGAGGGCGTTACTTTTTGTGGGGACAGGGAGAAAGTTGCATTTTTTTAAAAGAAAAGGTGTGCTTAAAACCCAAGTCTGAAATAAAACAAAAGTGATCTGATTCTATCTCTAGGGAAATGTTAAACCTACTGTGGTCTTTAAACAAAATATTTCAAGTGTAATCAGTCAAAATAAATTGTAATCAGTTTGTACAATGCAAACTCTGGGAAACTATGTTGCCTGGGGCTGGGATTCCCCTCCCACAGGATTTCACTCAGGCAGACAGCAGCAAGTCCTGGAGTGACTGAGATGGCAATATTTCAGATGCAGAGCACAGGTAAGACTCAGCCACTGGCCAGTGCTTATTTCTGTGTGATGCTTGTTCCTGCGCTTGTATGCCTTTGAGCTTGCACACAATAAATTTCTAGGACTTCCAAATTTCTTCCTCCCTGCTCTTGATTTCATCTAACAGAAAATTTCCGTGAATGCTTAAGTCAGCCCTGTCGAAAAACTCTGGCACTGTTTGGGGACAGGTTCTCAGTTACACCACTGCTCATTTAAACTCTGACAATTTAAAAGGTGCATAAAAATGGGTATAAATGTTATTTATGTACGTATTTAACTCTAGAGGCAGAAAGAGGCTTTAGTAATTTTATACTGCTATCAAATTATTCTGTTGTTAAATGAAGACTCTTAAAAATAGAGAGAGACATTTACTCCCACCCCCCACTTCGAAGTCCAGTGTTCATATTTCTACCATCACCTTCTGTGTAAAAACTGTAGAAGTATCAGTAAAATGTGGTGTTGAAGGCAAAAAATCTTTTCTAGCACAAATAGTCCAATCTGCAGTGCTTTAAATGAAATGTAACACTATGCTGCATATAAGAAGGTTAAACAGAAGTCAGTATTCATGATTACATCAGTGACTCCTAGTTGAAAAGTGACTTTTCCTCTCTCTGTTCAAGTGTTCTTCAGCAGGTGATTAACAGGCTCAGGGTACTAAGAAGTGACCAGAGAAAATGCCATGAGAGCTTACCACCAGTAAGCTGTGCCAGTGACACACTCATTAATGTTATCTTGATAAAAGTACGGGCTTTATTCTGACTAAAAGTGTGTGTATATTTACTCAGAACCACCCGACCCTCCTGAAATAGAAATCCGAGAGGTGAGAGCACGCAGTATTGCCCTCAGATGGACCATGGGATTTGATGGAAACAGCCCAATCACCGGTTATGATATCGAGTGCAAGAATAAGTCAGGTGAGGAATAATCTTTCTATGATGTAATCCCCATCTCTAGTCATTCATTGCCGAATTTGTATTGTAAAAGATAATTCATAAATTGAAACTGCCTGATAGAAATTTTTACCACGGTTTATTTAATCCTTCACAGTAAGATTTATCTTAACTTCTTGTCTTTTTTTCTGAGAGAAGGATGTGAAGTTTAGCAGTTGTTGCTTTTCCTTTTTACCAGAGAAACCTACACATAAGGGGAACAAATCCTGTTGTAAAACAAGCCGTTCTAGTTGCTACCTGATTCTTGGTTACTGTTCTTATCTTTTCTCCATTTGGATTTTTTTTTTTTTAAATTTTAGTTTCTATTTTTTCCTATAGAAAAAAAAGACAAGCCTTTAGAAATTATATTTTCCTGTAGCACTGATTTTTAGAAGTCATTTTCTATCAATATCTGGGTGCATGTCATCTTCTCTGAAAATTTAGTAGTGAAAAAGGGTAGGTAGAAGAATTTCTAGATGAAGGAAGCTGTGTGGCAGTTTGCTGAAGCACCATGCAGAGTTTTCAGTAACATGCTGGAAATACTCTAAAGGATTATATCCGTGGCACATCTTGTCAGGCCAATGTAAGCAGATACCTTTCTGCTAGGTCATCACTAATGAACATCTAATAAGATGAATACTAACCCCCCCACTCCCCCACCCAAGAAAAAGAAAAGCAACACTGTAAGTCAGGAAAGTATTCCTGTTCCTGTAAGTATTAAACCTCAAAAATATTGTCTATTGAAATACAGAAACGTTCAAAGTGTGTTGGAACTGTTTGTGATTTAAGATCAAATTTAAAATTACGCACATTGTTAGGCACTGTCCCTTAGCCATGATTGAAAAGGGACTAGAAAGGAAATTGCAATGGAACACTATTTTTATATTTCAAATATGATGAAAAAGACACTGAGAAATTATATTGTACTCTTTTATGTTGAAGCTTGTTGCACTATTTTTAAGGGGACAGAGTCTACTAACAAGAATGCTCTATGTTTGCTTATGAGTGAAACATTCTGTTTATCAATGCAACTATAGTACACTTATAGTCTTCTCCCTTCAGTTCTGAGATGTAAAAATGTACTTCTAATAAAACTCTAAAATTTGCCATTTAAAAAAACTTACTGTGCTATCTATCTTTACTATTCCTCATTTGTCTACTTTGTACATTTCCTTTGTGCTTTATTTAGAGAAAAATGTTGTGATGCTTTCATTACTAGATATATTTTCAAGAGTGTTAAATTATCAGTCACCATTCTTTCATTGGCTTTGTAAATGAAATTGATAATGTACAGGTGAACATAGTACCTGAAAGACTGCAAGTGAAAATTCCCCACTGAGGCTCTGGTCAGGAATGACAGCTTTGGAGATGTAGACTAGGAAAAGATACCTTCAAGTGACATAAATATATATATATACACACAAGTTTCTGGGGTTTGTTTTCTTTTTTTTATTCTTTTCCATTCTTTCCATCTACCCACCTGCTCCAGAACAGTTTTTGAAAGTCATACTTGCCTGATAGGCTCCTTTCTCACCCTGAAACTTCACTTAACATTTCTGAATCCTGTAACTCTGCATAACCCCCTCTAGGAAGACTGAGCTGCTTTTTTTGATTGAAGCACTGGTGGAAAAGGACTTCAGAGCTCTAAAACACTTTGTTAGGTTCAGTTCAGTTCAGTTCAGTTCAGTGTTTTCAAGTGATAATGCTGAATGCAGACAAAGATTAAATGGCAGTCACTTAGAACTTGCATTGCAAAATTATGTCTCTGTAATATGGCATGATATATCAATAGCAAGACAGCAAATGAAGCATCATCAGATTGGATAAAAACATCAAGACATAACATAGTGATAAAGGTTAAAAAATTGAAAGAAAGAAGTAACAGTGGACTGTAAAATTGGTGCTGAGGAAGATATTTCTTTATCTGTATATGAAGACAAATACTGGAGGTCATGTCCTAAAAAGACTAGATTGTCTTCATGTCACTGAGAACAACAGAAATGTCAGTTTTTAGAATCTGAGGCTGAATGTTTGGAGAAACTAGGACCATGGTTTTGAATTCTTGCACACAATTTTTGTCAATAATTAAACCATCAAGAATATGAAACACCAGGGACGGTTACTGAAGAACTTGCACAGAGTAGTTGGACGAAGTTAGAATAAAGAATAGGGAATTAAGAAAACTTCTCACAATTTCCAGATATAAAAGGAACAGAGGAAAACTTAGGCTTTCTAGTTAAAATCTTAGTTAAAACATTCACAATGTGCTCAGGGAACATCCTACTAAGGCCAAAAGTAAAGCTGTAAACCACACAGTTGCGTTTAGTGAGAATTTTTCATCTGTGCTGGTTACGCTGAGGACTCAGAAACAGGTTTACAGCAGGATGCACCATGTAGGTTTCTCAAGAAGGAAAACTGCAGAACTTTTCCATTTCAGAGGATGTGCAGGTGACCACATATTATGCATGGACTTCACTATACAGTGCTGTTCTCATATATCCCATCAACTCCTGTTGCGTCATCAGACAAAAAAGACACATTAGTTGCCCTCTGGAAGAAGTATGGAGTTGCCTGTCATGGGTAGGTGGCATCTGTAGGGTCCAGTTGCCATGCAAGAGTGGTATGAATAGTGGGAGCTCAGCATTTCAGGCTCTTTCAATACTTAGATACAATACCTGTCTGTATAGAAATGTATCTGTAACGCTCAGACCTGGCCCTTCGTTGAAATCACTGACATGTAGCCATCAGACTTTTCCCTCGGAGGTTTACAAAAAGCTTTGAAGATAGGTAGAAGTCTGTGGGTCCTTGGTTTAGTAGTGGATTTGTCAGTGCTAACTTTACAGTTGGACTTGATGATCTTAAAGGTCTTTTGCAACCTGAACGATTCTATGGTTATTTGTGCCTCCCTCCTCATCCTTTTTTATTTTTTCATGTCATTAGGGAAAGCTGAGAGGCAAACCGAACATCAGTTCCGCTTAAGTCCTGATCAGAAGGGACAGAGGACTGTGCTTTGCGCTTTCTTATGCACACGTGTGAGCACAGCAACCTTCGGGAGAAGGATGCCTTCGCAGAGCTGGGGAGGTTTCCCCCAAACCTGCCAGGGGAGTCAGTGGCGGGGCGGCAGCCGAGCGAGGCGGTTGAGCGCGGTACCGGCAGCGGCCACCGGATGGCAGGGCCGGCCCGGGCCGGGGAGCGGGCAGCCGCTTCTGCGGCATCGGCCTGCGAGCGCAGCGCCCCGGGCCCTGCACAGTCATCTCAAGGCTTCCGTCTTTCTTTTAGGAACGGTCGGAAAGCTGGTGGTTTTCATAAAAACATACATTTTTCATAGACCATTGAGTCAGAATGCAGTCTATCCAAATGCCTGGGTGTAACATTTTATGAGTGGAACAAAGAATGTCAAAGAATATGTTAAAAATTCCACTCTTTCTTTTAACTGTTTTTCTTTTTTTTTTTTTTTTTTTTTTTAATTATTTGCTAGTCCATTGCTTGTTTTCTGTGTGTTTTCACCCTTCCTCGGTAAGTAGATTTTAGAGCTCTCTGGAACAACAGTAAAAACCAGAAGAACTGATAGTCCATCTTAATACCTCACTCAGTTACTTACCATGTGGACACCAGCAAATATTTTTAAGATTTGACTGAAGAAAACAAAATTAACCTTTTTTTTTTTTTTTTTTTTTCATTTCTTTATTTCTTTACTATTTTATTTTTTAACATTTTTCAAAACAGAAAATAGTTTTGAAATAGTTTTGGACTAACTAAGTTTGGAGGAATTACTTTTGTTGTTTAATTTTGCCCTTCAAAAAGGGGATGCACGCATTACAATACACTTCTGAAGTCCATGCATTAGTTGTAAATAAACACTGGAAACCTACCTTTAGAATTTCAGAAAACTCCGAGTTTTAATATCTGTCTTTCTCCATGGTGTGTAATTACTTTATCTTCTAAAAATGACCCAGTATTTTTCAAATTCATTTATTTGATTTCAACAGCTGATAAGTCCTACCACTCAGAGGTCAGTATTTCAAACAACCAAGCAAAAACATAAGCAATAATATATGGACTATATTAAAAGAAATTCTCATCCTCCTCAAGGGAAATTTAGCACATTCTTTGTAGCAAGCAGGTCCTTTTTTAAAATTCCTTTCCTGTTGGCATGGTACACTGGAACAGACAGAGTCTCCTTCTCTGCTTGTATAACATTTAACACAATGCAGTATAACTGGTGGTTAAAATTTTGCAAAGTTTAAGAAATTCTGTGAAGTTGTAGCAAAGGGAAAGGTAGTTATAGGGGTGCTGCCTCTGTGTGACTCCTTTAGAGCTTCTGAAAGTATCTTACAGAGGAGTCTGTAACAAACACAGTTACCAAGGAAAAATTTATTCAAGTGAATTTGGTTAGCACTTAAATGTCTGATTCCTAGATGCTTTCTAGATAAACACAGCCACACGGACAAGCAAACAGGCCCTGTAACCAGGCAAACTGCAGATGTCATTGTGACAATTTGGTCATTTTTTAGCAAGCTCATACAATAAATTTACACAATATGTGCAAATATTTTGTATCTAAGTGAGATTTCTATTTTTAAACTAGTTTCTCTTATCTGCTGAGCTTTCTGCAATCCTGCCTACAGTGACCCATACTGTAAAAAAATCCTGTAAAGCTTCCAATGACATCCCCCGTAGGATGCTGCAGAGGTTAAAGGAGGAACATTGCCTGCAGTAAGAAAGAAATGAAGGATGGCAGCTCATAAAAGACATCAAGATGCTTTACATAGATAAATTCTATTATTTTGTTTGCAGCAATTGAATGCTTCGATGAAAAGAGGGGTTACTATATTTAGACAGTTTCTATCCTTTTTCCTATTATTATAAAATTTTTCCTATTAATTATAAAAATTAAATTTATTAAAAGCATAACAGACAAATGAATAGTAAGCATGAATAAAAAACAGTGTGCTCCTCCTTTTACAGATATTTGCAAACAGCTGAGAGGGTTTTACACTCCCCCTGGTATAAAATTGCTCCTGTATCCTAACACAAGGAAATAACATCAGTCCTGGAGGGTTCTGAGCCTCAGGTCTAAGTACTCCAATTTCGTGCTCACTGTTTGCCTATGGTCAGAGATTCTGGAGGCTGGATGAAACTTTCTGCCTGATCTCTGCTATTCTAATAGCCCTCCATCCCACCAACCTTCTTGCTGAGTGAGGATCCCTTTAGGCCAGCAGCTCCCATCTTTTTCACGGTTCTTTCAGTGTAACAATAGTGAAAAAAGAGTATGTTCAACACACACAAAACTGAGGAATTTTTGCTGCTCTCACCACCTCCTCAAAAATAATGCAAAGGAGTATATATTTCCTCAGACCCTGGAGCTGAGATCTCATTGTTCACAGGACCACATTTGGAGCAGTCAGGAGTGCTGTCAAGGAAGGCGATCACTCAATTTGCTTGTAACAGCAGGCATTTTCTGTGTTAATTCATCAATGACATTATCCTCCTCTGTGAGACGGTTTAACTGTGTACCTGTGTTAGCAATGTTAACATTATCTTTTATTTGTCTGTTTTAACCTTCTATTAAATAGACTCTTGGGATTCTGTTCAGAGAACCAAAGATGTTTCCCCTCAGCTAAACCAAGCCACTATCATTGACCTCCACCCTTCCTCAACTTACAACATTCGCATGTATGCCAAGAATCGCATCGGCAAGAGTGAGGCTAGCAATGAGCTCACCATCACTACTGATGAAGCAGGTATGGTCTGTTTTTGTAGCATCTAAATTGCGCTGGGAATATTGCTCTTTGATGTGAGGAATCTTTACATGAAATGCTGCTTATGTTGTTGAAGATGCATTGAAAGGAATACTGAATTGTTCCCATAAAACATTGTGACTTCTGCAACTTTATCATGCAGGTCTGTAGTTAAAGCTGTTCAGTGGCATCTAGCGGTCAAAGAACACATTGTGCTCCAAATTTTCACCCTGGGGTATTGTAAACAGCACACCAGGGTCTAGACTTAGGAAACTGAATCAACAGCATACTGTTTTTAGTGGTGGTTCCTCCCCTGTTGGTCTTGTGGCTTTCCTTAGATGCTCAAGTACTAGTATAGGTAACTAATTTAAGCTAGCCCCATTTGAGAACATTAATCTACATGAGCTGAATCTTCCTTTGACTATTCCATCCCTCAACCTACCCACTATTGAGTTTTCTGAACTGTGTGTAAGTCAGGTGGTTGTCATTAATGTCATCCCCATGTCCTTTGTTGCCATGTGTTCTATATTATTTCTGTACCAGGACAGCTATATGGGCATTTCCACTTCAATGGCTGGAGGCACTCTTTTGTGCATCCAAATTACTACCTTCCAGTGCCATCTTATTTTATTTCTTGGAGCTTGCAGAAGGGGCAGACAGATAAGGACATCTCAGACTTGGACATGCTACCACATCCCAAGCCCTACATGTTACATGTGACAGTGAAAAAGACTTAAGAGTAAAAGTAGGGGGCTACAGCTCTTTATTTCAAGAGTTAAGAATGAAAATGATGAATCACCAGAAGTACTGCCAGGCATAGGTTGCAGCTATATACAATGCACAAAGGTGTTGAGAGCAACTGAAGCAGCTTCAACAGCCTTAGTGAGTTGAAACTGGATAGAGTTACTCTGAAAAGTCTTGACCAGAAGAAGCTTGCTCATTTGTATTTGAAAACACATTTTTATCTTGCTAATTTTATTTTTCCTATTATCTTAAGCTAAATCAGCAATGCTTCGTTCACTGGGGATTTTGAGAGGAAAACCATAATGCAGGTATCTGGGTGACAGTGTCCTGCAGTGAAAACCCTACTTCTTCAAGATTCATGTTGGTCTAGGCTTTGAACACTTGGTGACCTATTTTCAGTTCAGCTCATGTGAATACAACTGTGTAATTACTAGTCATTTTCTCTGTGGGTGAATTTACTACAGTGAAAACATACCCCTTGTCAGGAGAACATGGTTTTGGCTCTAAGGGACTTTCTGGATAAGAATAGGACACAAAGGCTCACGGTTTACAGCAGAGTAAGCAGAAGACAACATGAGCTGCATTTCTTTTTTCACCAGGTGTCTTTTTTCAACCTAGTGGAAGGAAAACCTTAATTGAAAAGCTTTATTAATGGTGAATAGTTTGTTTGCAAAATACTTACCATTTTATCAGAGTTTTTCTCTCTGCTGTGCAATGAAAACGTGAAATCACTGGAGAAAACAGACAATGTATTCTTCCAGACAGCATTATCAGTATCCCCAAATTGCCCGTTCTTTCTTGTGCATTGATGTAAAGTGGTGGGCCTTGGACCTCCTCTCATTCGCTCTTATTCACCCACGCTTGGAATACTTCTTACTTGCCAAGTTTTTCCTGACTGATAATTAAGTTGACAGGATCAGCATCTGTCCTTAAATATAATAAAAACCAAATAAACAAAAGCAGATTCCCCATGAACAGGATTGAACCTTAACTTCATGTTTTATTCAGTTCTTTGTAACCAAGTTTCAGCATAATTGTTCCTTTTGTTGCTGTCTTTTAAAGAGACATCTATTTGGAGAAAAAGACCAGCAGTGTAGAACTGTATTCAGAAGTCACTGATACATCTAGAGAACAATTGAAAGAGAAGAGTCAAGCTTAGGCAGAGTATGTGATCTTTGTCTCTTGGGTTTTGATTTCAGGCAGTATGCAATGTACAGGAGCATCATTTTTTGATCCCTGTTTACTACTGTTCTCTGCTTTTACAAGAGGAGATGGAGAACAGCATGGGTGCAAGGATTGAGAGAGAAGGTAATGAGAAGGGAGCAAAATAAAGTTCCAAGAAAGGCAATGCAAAAACTGAACAGCTCAAACCATGCTATTAGCAAGAGGGTGCAGATTGTATATCACTTATTACAGTAACCTGAGTCACCCAGCACTAGCTATTAGAAAGAAAACTATAAAAGGTCTCTGTGGCAAAAGGGTAGCCAAGCATGGCATGACTTCAAAGCTTACAGACCACACCTTTACCTCCATACAACCACAATTAACTCCTGTGTTGGAAAATACACTACACTTGCACTAACACTTGTCAGAAAAACAAAAGCATTATGGCTGTTGTTTAATACTGAAATCAATAGAGGAAGCTGGGATATCTGGGTTTTCTATATGTCTTTGTCACAAACTCTGTATATAAAATATGTAAAATACGTGATTTCTTATTTAACATTTCACCATGGTGTGCTAGGAACAGTTAACTACTCAGGTATGTAAAAACTTCTGTGTTTTTTCAAGAAACAGTTAAGATTTTAAGGAGCACATTTTAAAACCCATTTTTAGAATCAAATGCTTTGCTCAAACTGCACTACGTTTACAACACACCAAAGAAATGGCATTCATGTTTGTCAACAAGAGGGCAGAATCAAGAACAGGATTCCAAAAATTCATAGAGATCACATTTTTGCCCATGGACTTTTTCCTCTTCTCCTTCCTGTACATTAATGCAAGGGGAATGGAAATAAAGTTCTTTCAACCTTTGGAAATTTCCCATGTGAAGGACAGTCAAGAATAGCACAGAATAGGGCATCTTTAATAACTTAAATATATTAAAAGCTGTATTCTGGGTCTCTCTGCTTTCATCAGTTAAAGCAAAATGTTCTGGTTCCTTTCACCACAGCTGCCATTTACTGCCTCTCCACCTCTAATAGCCCCATCTCACCCTTTTTATTGCTTTACTTCCTTTGTCATGCTATTACCTTAATACCTTTTACTGAGACCATATTCTGCATCAAGGGAATCCTCTACAGCAGCGTAAGATTATTCCTTTCCTTTCTTCAGATCTTTCTTTTACAATGATTTACCTTGCTGAGCAAGCAATTTACTTCACACTTTTCCATTCAATCCCAGTCAATTCTTGATCTGCTTTGTAGCTGCCCATCTGACAAGTAGGTTCCTCTAGACTCAGGGACTTCTTTTTTCATTCGCCTTTAAAGCACCATGCACACCCTTGGCAGTGTATCAATAGTAAATGAAGCTCCTCCTGACTCAGGCAGGAGCTGCAGCATTCTTTTTCCAGCTGACAGTTATTTTTTTGTCTGATTTCCAGGATGGGATACTTGCAATGGGAAGGGGGAAAGGGTAAATTGTGCAGGGTTTTGTGTATAAAATATTTGATATTTGACTGAATGTGCTCAGTCTCTAGTGAACAAAGGGAATCCCACTGGAAAGTTTGTGACATCATGAAGGCTGGCTAAAGAGCTCCTGTCTCACCTGCTTACAAATGGGTTCTGCTTCCTTTCTACAGGATTCTTACTGCTAAAAATATATCTTGTTTTTATATTAAAACAGAAACAGCATTGTGAGTGTGTTACTGAACAAGAGAAGTTGCTATTATTCATGCTTGTTTTATTTGCCAGATTGTTATGTTTTGGCATGTGTAATATTTCACTGTTGGCCAGAGATGACACCTGAATAAGGAAGACACTAAGCTCGAATTTTGTTTGATGAAGTGATATCTTCAGTTTTCCAAATGACATTGACTCAGTTCAAGTCTTTGTGATGCTGCTGTGTTGAGTTGATGACATACCATGTAAAGTGCTGAATTCTGTGTGCTATTAGGGCCAGTTTTGATCCATCTCTTTTGTCTCTTTGTAGCTCCTGATGGCCCACCTCAGGATGTCCAACTCGAGCCCATATCCTCACAAAGCATTAGGGTCACCTGGAAGGTAAATACACACAGCCAAGAATATAGACTCTGACAGTATTTTGGTGCATTCAAAGAGGTTCCATTGATGAGAGTACTATAACAATCGTGGATCAGTTACTTTATTTGGAAGAGACTTTGCAGTTATCTTTGGTGACAAATCTTATATTGGTCATTAAGACTTGTACATTATGTCAAAGACCTTCCGTTGGAGAGTAATAGCAGCCACCACTTACCTGTACTAATGACACATTTCCCACTTCCTTCTGATATCAGAGATAAGGCTATGGGCTTGCAAAATGAGTAGTCACAGAATTTCACTGTGGTTTTGGGCAAAATTTCCCCAAACCTTTGGAGACAATGGGGTTTTTTCCCATTGCAATGGATTTTGGAACAGAGCCTTAATGAAGGCATGTCTGCATGGAGAGAGAAATATAGTGTCTCAGTATAGTCTATGAGAATTGATGAATCAGAGCAATAGATTTCAAAGTATCAGTAACTGGTATTATTTAAAATTCTGGCATATCTTGTGACTTAATTTTTTCTAGATTTTGCCCAGTGTTTTGACAACCATAGAATATTTAAAATGCTTTCAGTATGATATCAGAGGTACTTAAAATATGTTTTAAATGGTTTTCTGCTATATACTTCTCATACATTGTAGCAGACAAAGTGATCTGATTACAGTAGTGTAATTTCAGTATGAATGACAGTTTCCAAACTGTATTGGTAACTCCATATATTTAAGATTCTGAAATACATAGTGTTAAAGCTGGAGTAGGATCGTGGTGTAGTAGTCATTAATTTCTATAGTGATGTTAATTGCTCCTGCAAATGTGGATAGTATGTATTTTGTCCCATGATATGAACCATCCTTTTTTTTTTTTTTTTTTTATTATACAATAAATAAATAGCACAATCCTGTGTTAGTTTTGAGTTAGTTCCTGAAAAGACAGGTTTCTAGAGTGTACAATCTCCACAGAGTACAGGTGGACATATAACTACTGAGATGTCCAACTAGTACAGAGGGACCTCAGATATAATTTTTTTTTTTTATTAGTTTCATGGTGTTTTAAAAATTGTGCATTAAAATTCTGTTTTGATGAGACATTTCAGTATTAAGCTTCAAAAGCAGTAGTCTTTATCAGACCTCTTACACACAGGATGCAAATATAGTGCTGGTTGCTAGACCTTGTCCACATCTTAAATTTATATCAGTGTTGTTCTTCATCAAATGGTTTCCAGAAACAGAAGGCCTGTGGTCACAGTCTTACCTGGTGGTTGAAGTGAAACACAACAGTGTACTTGTAAAAGGCATACCACAAACATGGATTTAAATGCAACACATAGGTGGTAGAACAAAGGAAGTAGCTCTTGAAGGAATGCAGACAGTACAGTGATTCTCAACAACTGAAATATATACTTAATGGATTGTTTTTATTTGAAGCACTCAAGATGTGTGACTGCCATCAGATGTAGTCAACTATAATCTTCAAGCTTCCATGCATGAACCTATTTTTATGGATGTACGGGTGGGCAGATTGAAAGGCTTTTTTAGCTTTTTTAAAGTTCACTTTGGGCGATATTTTCAAAAGCAACAAGAGAAGACAGGTACCGTTGGTTCACTGCTGGAGTTTATAGCTACCATTTGTGATTTTGAAGATTTGTCATTAAATTTTATAGATGCAGATGTGCGCAGGAAGCTACAGAGCAGACAAAATTTCCACACCTACATTTCAATAACATTGTCTAAAATATGGTTCCATTTGTACTTTCAGGACACTTCAAGTGCAATTCCTGATCTCTAGTTAACATCTAGGAAGTAGAAGCATATCAAATGAGCAGCTGGAATTGTTTTCTCCAGATCACATTTGGAATTTGATTTGTGAATACTTGTTGAGTAAATGATCAGTATCTAAGACAACAAAATAATCACAGAAATGAGCTATGTGTTGAATATGTACTCTGTTGCCTGGGAAGTCTCATGAGCTGAGTATAGGGACAAAGTTTCACAATTGGAGTGAGCTTAAGGTGTAAGCTACCTGTGACCTTGGAAATGTCTACCTGTACCCATGCAGCATATATCCAGATCAGGAAAAGTGGGTCCATGCTCCAAGAACTGTGCACCACCATGTGAACCTGGTGCCATGCACTGTGTAGATGCTGAGTAGACATTTGGAGTTTGCTGTGGACTTCACTGCCAGACTGCACACCCAGTCTCCAATGAATGCCTAATCTCCTGTGAACTTTCAAGATATTATTCCTATAGACTCAGTATCCGTTAAACCTGCTAAATCTTTTAATTTATTGACCAGCAGTATCTAACATGGTCAAGCAGCACAAGAGACACTGTAGGAGTGTCACAGAATGTTAGCAGTTGGAAGGGACCTCGGAAGATCACCGAGTCCAACCCCCTTACCAGAGCAGGACAAAACTAGAGCAGATCATGCAGAAATGCATCCAGACAGGTCTTGAAAGTCTCCAGAGAAGGAGACTTCACAACTTCTCTGGGAAGTCTATTCCAATGCTCTACAACTCTTACAGTAATGAAGTTCTTCCTCACGTTGAGGTTGAACTTCCTGTACTCTAGCTTGAATCCATTGCCCCTCATCCTGTCACAATGCACAAGTGAAAAGAGGTTGTCGCTGCCTTCTTGGTGCCCAACCCTTATGTAAATGTAAATATTAGTTAGATCCTCTAGCAAAGTGCTAGGAAGGTGATGCTGGCTCTAGCAGAGGTAGCCTATGGACCCATCATACCACAAGTTCCCATGAGGTGCTGTTTTGCAGCAGCAGAAGCTCTGGAGGTTTGCCTGTTAAAAGTTGGACAGCGAAAGGTACTACTGGCACCTCACTGGAATTCTGCTCATTGTGATATTTGTACTGTCAATTGGTGCTAAGTTTCTCTGTGCTGGAAGTAGTTGAAACCTAATTGTTTTCCTTGACCTTGAAGCTCCTTTGTAAATAAAGGTGAAGTCACTGAGCTGCTTTCCCAAAAGGTTAGTGCTTGCATAGCCTTACTTTTACTAGAAGAATTATTATATGACAATTTGTAACAGCTGATTAAGAAGTCCCAAACCAGGAGTGAATCATTTACTTCCCTTGAATTACTGCAGTTCTCCCCTGGCTAGAGCAGTTTTAGTTCATTACTTAAAAAGGTACTTTAAGATGGTCCTGCAGACATAGTATAGTTCAGTTCCACACTGAATCCTGACTTTTGGGTAGATCCGTACAATGCACTGCCATGACGAAGGTGCTCAGTACATTGTGCAATACAAAGTGCTTAGGAATAAAGAAATACCTCATGAGATTAATCCTCTGTTTTCATGGAGGTAAAAAAGGAAAAAAATAAACTTAGTCATAACCTGTTCATTTTTATTTTTGGAGGCATGTGGTGGCTTTGCCATGAAAACCTATGACAAAATTAAACAAAAGGGCTTGTGTAAGGGCCGTAGTTATATTTGAAGTTGGCAAACTTCATTTAAATACAGGCAGTGTCAATAGCCGCAAAAGGAGCAGAAAATAACACATAATCTTTCATCTATTATTAAGTTCTATTCCTGCAGCTTCCTACAGTCACAAATCTTCCTATAAAGTTGCTCTTATCCCACTTTTAGAAAATCCTAGTTAAGCAAAGTTTAATAGGTCTGTGATCCATTTAATCTCATTTCTGTGTGTCCACATAGAACATTGGGTTTCAGATTGAATTTTTAAATAAAACTCAGCAGTTTTTGGTAGTTTAAAATGGTGCAGAGAGAATGGGAATTAAACAGGAATTGTCATTTAGAAAAGAGCATGAAAATATTAATTATTTTTTTCTTGTAGTAATTTACAAGGTAAATGAACCCATTGAATTTAGGAATGGGAAATATGCCTTATCTTTATGCATATGAACACAACTATAAAATATACGTTACAAAAGTCATTGATGCCCTTTTTACAAATACTGGATTTTGTGAAATAAGCAGTAAGATTATGGACTGAAACTTAACTTTTTCATAATGTTCTGTGACTACTGACAAGGTTAACAATATTTTTTCCCATGAACACTTAGTCATGGACAAATGTTGCTTCACTGAATTTTCTACCAAAAAGGTGCCTATGCACAAGAAGACATATATATCAAATGTGATTTATTTGTGCAAAAAGTCAATTCAAAATGAAGCATTTAGATAGTATTAAGAAGGAATATTTGAAGTTTTGTGGAGTAGAACATTTCAGTGTTTTGTCCTGAAGTGACTTTGAGCTTGTTTTATATTGTGTAATGTTTCAAAGTGAAATAAAAAAAGTAAAATGTTAATATTTTATTTAAATAAAAATTCGCTTGACCTAAAACAATTATAAAGATGTTTCAGGAAAAAAGCAAAATTTGTCATTTTATTTGATTTCAAAATGAGAAAGTATATGATTGCACAATTCCTAGTGAAGAGGCTATTCCATCTATAGCCCTGCTCTGAGATCATTTTAATGCATAGTAAATATATGATTCAGTTTAATCATTGTGTTCCATCTGATTTACAGTGTGATATATATGTTCAAATACACGTGCTCTGTGCTTCTGTAATCTGTTATGTACAAGGTGTTTCTTCACTTGTTCTTGGTATACAGTGCATGCTTTATATAGTGTATGTGCATACAGCCTTTTAATGTGTGCTGTATGTGGCAGCAGGCAATGTGTGCCATTCATAAAACAATAAATGCCCCAGATAATGTGGTGCTTGTGTTTTGTGCATGTTGTTTGTGATTTCAATGTGCAATGTGTATTTGTGGCAAAAACTTTTGTTCAGAAGCCACCCATGGTAACCCATGGGAATGTTCCAGTTACAGCCTTTTACTAGGAGAGGCTTCAGATCTTGGGATGTACAACAGTGCACATGTTAATGTTTGAGAAAAGAAATCTCCACACAGACTGTTGAGGACTTGCCAGTCTGTGATGGAATCCAATACTGATGTAGAGACCTGTTGTCCTGGCATGACTGAACTGGTGCCTCCACACTGATACACATTTAGAAAAGAGACAGTAACTTGCAACGTTGTCTGAAATCATTCCTTCCTGTAATAACACTTATTTGATTTGCCTACCGCTTTGTCCAAACTGTTTGTCCTTTGCTTAATTTGAAATGTTTAGATTCTGTTAGATCACTCTTGTTGCCCCTTCTCACCAGCACTGACAATGCCTTTCAAAATGTATGATCTATGCAAAATGTTATGGCTAGTAACAAAATTTGAAGTCCTTCAACTAATGAAACAATTCACCCCGTAATATTTGATTATTTAAATGTGATAAAGTTATTTTCTTCTCAGATGTAATGAAAAGCTTTATCTTATGAAGATATCTGAATCTTAAATACAAAAAACCCACCCTGACCTTAGTTACCATGCCACAGTCCTTCTTAAAAAAATACCTTTTGTAGGTATCATTTAAAGATCATGACACCATGAAGTTGTTCAGAATAGGTAATGCACTTGCAAACAGAATATTTTTATAATAAAAGACTTCCATGTTTATAAAGAAGTTGACTTTTTTTTGGCAATGAAACACAGAGATATTAAACCAAGAAACAATTATATT
>WUAM01000089.1:244832-269322 GCA_024336885.1 Actenoides hombroni
ATGCTTTGGCTACTGGAAGCATTTAACAGAATATTCCATAAACTTCACATTTTCTAAAAATTAGCCACATTTGGAAGGAAACCACGAACAAACAAATAAACAAACAACAAAAAAAACCAAAACAAACAATCTAATTCCTGAAGTGTGCCTTACAAGGCACTCAAACCCTGAATCTCCTAGTTCAGTCATATACATCTGAACAGATAGCAATGCTCTTGCAGAGAGCTTGTTCATACCAGAAGAACTGAAATAGTACTGCGGAAATCAGATCCTTGCTTCAAGCTTTGTTTCTCTTTCTGAAGGCAGAAGGGAGGTAAAAAAATTAAGCATCTGAAGAAATAATTCAATCAGTCAGATCAATCCAGTGATACATTTTAAACATGGAGAGGGTGCTGGCTCTTGCAGAGCAATGATTTCTTGGTAGTGGATGAAAGGCAAATCCCCTGCTGGTTTTATTAGGTTCAGTGAGACCTTGGTCCAGTGAACTATAAACTGATTGAAACATACAGGTCCTATGGCAGAAAAGAGTATTCTTGAGAATGTGTTCCTCTGTAGATTTAGTGGGATATACTAACTACAGAAATTGCTACCTCTGCCAGTTTAACTCACTGCCGATAAACTATGTCACAAAGAGCTTTTTTATGGATCAGTGGAATGAATGAGCTCGTGGGCATCTGGTGGGAATTTGGAAGAGGTTTGAAGGATTTTAAAGAGCTTTTTGTCCATGGATTAGAAACTGTCTCTTAAAATGTTTATGCTAATTATACCTCATACATGTAGAAAATCAGACAGGAATATTATCACATATTGAAATTAGTCTAATAATATTTAAATGGAACTTTAATAGGTATTTCTGTCAATAATGGGCTTTTTCCGTGAGCTACCACTCCTTATTTTACTCTAGATTACATTTTATATTTCAGACTACAGAAATGAATTTCACTAGCCAGGTACAGGGGATCCTGCACTGTGACTGAGTAATATGGTACATAATTATGTCCATCCATTTTATACTATCCATAATTGTGAACACCAGAAATTGTACACCTTGTTTTAGTAGCTACTCAGTATGCAAATCCCTGCTTTCCAATTCATTATTGCCTTCAGCACTTATTATCTAATCATCTTTCTACACTATACACTGAATGAACAGAAGCATATTTCAAAGCACAGCGTAAAATTTTTCTAATGCATCTAGTTGAATAAACTTATGTGACAGCCTTCAACAGATCAATAAATGTCTTACTAAATATTCAATGTGTGAATGGAGGGGTTTCTGGCAAAAACACAATTAGTAGTGAATGGTAGGCCTGTAATGCAAATATACCCTTATCAGCTCAACTTTGATTGTTCCACCTGATAAAAGAACAAAACATTATAAATTCAAATTATAATTCAAGAATATCTGCTTATCAGATTTTTCTGCATCTGAACCACTTAAGGGTCTTTCAACACAAGAATGCACAAATTACAGCAAACTGCATCTGAAAATTATATATCACGGTAAAAAGTTACTACTCCATGTACAGGGAATATTTTTTAATTGTTACCTAGAAATAGACTTGCATTCGGTAGGAAAAAAAATGTTGACTTTCTGTATATTTCAAATATTTTAAGAGGAACAACTTGACTTTGGAGGTATGTACTTAATGTGTAATATTTCAATTCCTGTTTAGGCTCCAAAGAAGCACTTGCAAAATGGAATTATTCGTGGATACCAGATAGGTTATCGGGAGTACAGTGCAGGAGGAAATTTCCAGTTCAACATCATCAGTATTGATACTACTGGGGACAGTGAAGTTTATACACTGAATAACCTGAAAAAATTCACCCAGTATGGCATGGTAGTCCAGGCTTGTAATCGAGCTGGAATAGGACCTTCTTCTCAGGAAATCATCACTACTACTCTTGAGGATGGTAGGTCCTTGGCAAAGAGCTATCATGGGACATATGATTCTTTCTTTGTTTCTTTTTACCTTGTTACATTGATTGCCTGATTAGTGATTATTGTAGTGAGGATAATAGAAGGTCAGACTTTACAGGTGTTAGATACAGTAGACAGATGGATGGGAAGAGACTGGTCAAAAAGCATGTACAATTTTCATTGCAAGAGATGCAGGATCATCCAAGTAAACAAATTTAACACTATCAGTCTGGGGTGGGTTGGGCTAGAGCATCTCAAAAGGTCCCTTCCAACATCAACCATCCTATGATCGATGGAATATGCTGTGAATTATATTAACTAAGAACATAGCTTTCATTAAGAAGCCTATTGCTCTGGTGATTACGTATTCACAAATGTGATCTCATCATACCTTCATAGTGATCTCATCATAATTTTGAGATGGTAATAAGTAAAACTCTGAAAGGTGAAGTGATAATGTTAATTTTGTTGGCTTTCTTTTGTTTTTAAATGAATCTGCTGTGAAACCCAGAGCTCTTGTACTGCATAGTCCTTTATTTTGTCAATCTAAAGAGAGATGGGTGTTTTTTTCAAGGATAACCAAACTAATGAGAGAAAAATTATTGTTGTTTCAGACAAAATTCAATCTGTCTAATCCAAGGAAAAATTTAGATTCTTTTTTTTTTCAAACTGCATAAAAAGTACTTCTCAAACAATGAGAGGGAGTCCTCTAGTGGAAAAAGAGAATGATTCCATACCCAAAAAGAAGTCTAATATTTTAGAGATGTATAGAAGCAAATAATAATCTTAAAAGATAATGTAGGTTAGATTCTCATTTACTGTAAATGGGCACAAGTGTACTTAAGTCAGTGCTTAGTAGGAATCTGACTGTTCTACATGGAGAAAGTGAGTAGCACACATCTAAATTTCTCAAAAGCTACAAATTCTCTGGCATACACTTTATGGAAGGTTGGTGTTTTTCATTTACTCTGAAGGTTTCTAGGCCTAGACAGATCACTACAAGATCTCAGAAGGTGGTATACTCAGACATGCATATATTTCAAATAATAATTTCTTTGTTTATTTTTTGGTTGGTTGCTTTTTTTTTGTGGACATTACTCAATTTTTTGCCCCTCTCAGAATTAAAGTTACAAACTTTAAAACAATGTCAAATACTATTATGGCTGTATTTCTTTGACACTAAATGGCCAGCAGAAAATGCCTTAGATTTGGCTGACTTTTTCCATTTTTTCTAAATATCAGTGAAAATATATTATGATCATTTTTTCCAATATTTATTAAGGAAGTGCCCACTTTTCCCCACCACCAGTTTTAAAGGAACATTAGAATTGCCCAATAAGATGGCAATATGGTTATAAAATTAAAAATACATATATATTTAAATCGCTTACAAAATATTCTGCATATTTCAACGCTAGGACACATTTCTCTTTCAAAAGAACTATCAAAAAAAACCCTATTAAAAGACTAGCCAACAAGTGGAGAAACAGTACATCAAAAGCCATTCCAGAGAAACCAGCTGCACTTGCAGAAACACGTGGATTGTAGGAAGAAGAAATGTTTTACATTGTTAACAGTGTGTAACTAATAATTAAATAACAAGTGGTTTTATAGCAAGGAAAATTGAAAGGGTAGCCAAAGGATAAACATTGAATTGTATTCATCAAGTTAAAAAAGGTGAATATCTTATTCCAGTGCCCAGCTGCCCTCCAGGAAATGTGCAAGCCACTGCCACATCACCAGAAACCATCTCTATTTCTTGGTCAACGTTGGCGAAAGAAACCCTGAATGGAATTCTGCAAGGATTCAGAGTTATCTACTGGGCCAATCTCTTGGACGGAGGTGAGGGAAATCAAGCTATTACCAAGTAGCAAGCCTTGTGTGGCCTTTATATCATTTATTCTCTGCAGTGAAAGCATTGTTCTTCCTTCTGACTTTGGGTTTAGAGAAAGCTTTATCTCTCTGTGAAGGAAGTCATTTTCCACAGAGCTTTACCAGAGCAGCAGGCATTGCAAAGCTGCCTGGTGGGAACCCTGGGGAAGGCTTCCATTGGTGGATTTGCAACACACCATAGGCCTACCATAGTACCAAAAATGACCTGAGAAAAATTTCATTTCAGTTGCAAAGTCCAGCAGGTTTCTTTTATAAAGAATGATGACATAATCCTAGAACATACCTGCCCAAACCTGTTTTTTATTTTAGTTTGGTTGGTTATCAGTTTGCTTAGCTAGTTGCCTAGTTGAAAGGTTAGTGCCTATTTTTTGACAGGGTGCATTTCATCTTCATAGCTGAGGGCAAAAGAGGGAAACTTTTCTGAAAAGATTTGTTATTTTCATTCCAGCCTCTTCTGTTGTGCTTATGTTTTTTATTTTTAGCATAAATTCCTAGGGAAATAGACTCCTGAGCAGAGAATGAGTGAAATGATCAAAGGAGAAATGAGGTACCTTACTAATCTGTAATTTATCACAAGATGATAATTGTGTGCATGATCTTTCTTTGTAAATTAAATATTAGTAGGTTTGACATGCACATGCCTTTATTCATATTTGCCCTGCTGAATTTTCAGAGCTCTGGGGCAATGAGCTCTCTCCCTTCTTTCGCTTTCATCCATCAGGATCATATTTCACTGTAATATGCAATGGTCTTTCAAATCCTGGCCTCTGTTAGTGTGGCAAGAGGAAATTGGAAACATAACCCAGAGGCCTGTTGCTACTGCTGGTAATGTTAACAAAAATACTTGGAAAAAAAAAACACCCATTCCTTTGCTCATTTACATGTAAAGATAAAAAAAGTATGAGAAGCATACATAAAAATGTAGCCATGATTGACATAAAATTAAATGTTTTCAGTCATGCCTGTAGTCTTTGGATCAGATCCTATGTGGATATCATCAGTGGCACATCTAAGCTCCTATGTGGTGTCTACAACATGATGAAAAAAAGATGATGTTTATGCAGTGCTTAAAACTGGATTTTCTTCATTTGTTCAGCTTTATTTTCTGCCCTAAATATGTTTAAAGCTATTTTTGCCATATGGGTTGTACTTCTTAGCTTGCCGTAAAAAAGATTCATATGAAGTGCATCGCCTTTCTGCAAGTAAATCTGATTTCACTGTGTTTATATCTATTGTTAGCTGGTATTACTGCCATCAAGTGCTTTGCAGCAACACTTACTACATATTTTAAAATAAAGGGGACATTTTCTTGTTTTTCGTTATGAGAAACGGTCTTTCTCAAAGCCAGAAAATCTTTATGAAGATAACTGACTTTTTCATTTTTGCTTTAGGTAATGTTTTGCAATAATCTGTTCTTGTTATCTATTCTTCATGAAAAATCTTATTATTTGTATAAATTTGTGTTCTTTTCCCCTCATTAAAAACAAATACTTTAAAAAAGTTTGAAAATGAAAACTGGATCTGCTTTGAATGGTAAGAAGTCAGGACACAATGGAATTTGTTTTAATTTATTATGATTCATTGCTGTTTTACAATAATGAAGCATGACTTCTGTGGTACAGTCTTTAATCCCCAAGATTTCCACAGTAGGTATCAATAGCTGGGAGAAGACTGAACATGGCAATAACTCAATTTCCTTTTTATTCTGTAGAGCTAGGAGAGATAAAGAATGTCACTACTACACAGCCATCACTAGAGCTTGATGGCCTGGAAAAATACACCAACTACAGCATTCAGGTGTTGGCTTTTACACGAGCTGGAGATGGAGTGAGAAGTGAACAAATTTTCACTCGCACTAAAGAAGATGGTAAGAAGTAAAACTCTTTCCATTCTCACTGCCATGAAATGTTTGTATGTCTCAGGCTTTCAAAATATTGCAAATATTGTACACAAACATGCAGAGTGAGATTTCTATGCAGAGGTCTTGAGTTAAGAGCACATGGAGAGGAGAATGTGCCCACAGCTTTGAAAACCATCTGACTGTTTCCAAGACTCCAGGTCAGCCAGAAGCTTGTAGATAACACTAATGATCTGTGCAAATTTGACTTTTTTTCTCCCACAAATACTTCAGGATCTTATTAAAGAATTTGGAGAGGGTTTAATTTAATTCTTTCAAAGTGATTGAAAATGGGGAAAGCAGGAGAGACTATTCTATGATGATGTTATATAACTATTATGCTTCTAAGAAGATATTTTTTCAGCATATATATACATTAAAAAAAAAATAAATCCTCCAAATACCTTTTCCCTCAAAAGTAAATTGAAGAACAAAAATCTCTTGCCTTTGTTCATAGAGCAAAGCATGGAAAATGTAAGTCCTAATGCTGAAAGTTTCAGAAATTTTTAATCACACACAGGCACACACACATAGGAGATTTTATAATCACTTTCTTGTAACTATGGAAATCACTTCAGATTGCCTCAGTAGGATGCCACATACTCATCTACTTCTCAAAGACTAGAATTTCAAATTCAGGGGGAGTTTTGTCCTTAACCTATTTAATGCCTTGAAAACCCCATGAGATCTGCAAATACACTTTTAGATCCCTAAAAGCTTTTGAAAATCTGGATCAATATTTTTTTAGCAGAAATAAAAATGCACACAGTCCTAGCAATAAAGTTACTTGAATAATGTTTGATTGGTAAATTCCCCCGTGAGTTATACAATGTTTTCTGAAGGAAATTAGTCAATGGATTTTTCTTTATTACTTATCCAGTTTACTGGTCCTTGATGAACATATGAGTATATACGTTTTCTGTTTGGTTTTTTTTAATTTATAATGAGATCTGCAAAACTGTAAAAAGAGTATGTTCAGCAGATTAACTGACTTGATGAATGTATTGTGGGGTTTTGCCAATAAAAAAAAGACTTGATAAATGTTATTAATATTTCCCAATAAAATATTACAGTACTTATTCTAAATTTTACATACATTGTAAGATCACGTGGCCCCAACTGTAGTTGTATTCAGGGATGCAGTATAAATGAAAAAAATGGACTTCAGAATTTTTTCTTACATTATCAAATGAGTTGTTCATTCCTTGTTCTATTTTTGTATGCTTAATACTTTCCATTATTTCAATCAAAGCTGAATTAACAACAACAACAAAAAAAAAAAGTGAATGTCTTATAGCTGAGAAATGTGAGGAATTCAGACATATAGCAATGCTGGTTAATGTAGGTCTACTTACTGGTCCTGCTAGATGTAGGTATCACCGAGATCCTGCAATAGCTTGCAATAATGACTCTGTTTAAAACTGCCTTAAGGTACCACACCTACTCTGAAACTGTCAAGAACAATTTGCTCAGCTATAGACTTGTGCATCTTAAACACTGAATGTTAGGTCATTCTGATCTCACCTTAAAGTCCTTCAACAACTACTTTGGAGCACCTAAGTCCTAAATCAGATACTCTTGAGATACCCAGTGCTTGGAAGTAGATGGTTTTATTTCAAAGAAAAAATCTAAAAAATAAGAGAACTGTAAGATCACTTCCTGCATTTTCAAGTTACTTTTGGTCAAGTAGATCAAGTAGATCCCAGCATGGTAACTTATCCCTGAATACTCTCCGTACACAGAGCCTTGGGACTGGGACTTAAGCCACCCGCAGACAGAGGGATTGTCCCACACTGCTCCAGGAGCTCAGTGACAGGCTGGTCTTGGGAAGATACAGTTCCTGTCAGAGGATACCTGAGGACAGAAAGAATGTGCTTGCTGGTCTATGCTTTTGAGCAACATTGCAACCTGCTGCCTTATGTGTCAAATTGGCCAGCCAGGCCAATGTCCAGGGACAATAAAGAGCACTCTTCCAGAAGCTGTTTGGGTGTGCCATGGTTTCTGTTGAGTTAAAAACTTCATGGGAGCTGCAAGGTACCAAAATTTGCCTGGGTGCAGATAAGATCTTGCCTCCTCAATTTTGGAATTGATTAGATGGCAGAAGTGGTACCAGCAATGCTTCTGTTTTTCACTGGAGACAACAAAAACATGGTGTACTGCTCCTGAAAGTTTACTGACACCTCACCAAGACTGTTCTCCTGCTCTAAAGAGGAACAGATACAGCTCAGCCATCACTGATATTTTCTAGCTTTTCCACTAAATGTTGCAGTGATGAGGACTCCGTAGCCTTCCTAAGTATCCTGTACTGATTAAGGATACACCATGATGCAATCTCTTTTGCTGCAAAGTGGGTACTTCCCTCTGCTCTGCTAGGCAGGGACAGCAATGAATGACTTGCTGCTATATAACAGTATTTCCTATGTGAAGGGTTACTGTGCCTATTGCTCCTTCTCCTGACACATACACTTGTCCAACTCCTGTGACCTGTTTCAAGTTTGCAACAGTTCTGAAATGTCAGAACCCCCAAATATTTTCTTCTTTGTTTTTGTTGTTTGTTTGGGGTTTTGTTCTTATTCTACCTCTTCCCAGTTTTCCTCTTCCTAATTCTTAGTAGCACTTTTACTCTCTCCCTTGCTTAGATCACATAGGCCATCAGATGTGGGAAGCACATAGACTCAGACCATATTTGACTGTTGTGCAAAGGGTCATCTCTCATCTCTAATCCTCCTGGCAGCTCAGCAATAATTCAGCCCGAGGCAGTGCGGCTAACCTTTTCATATGATATTTGATGCCTTACAGTGGTTCCACTCATTAAATCTTTTGTCCAGAAAACTGAACTGAAAGGTGTTCCAGAAAAATACAATGATTTTGTGTTTTGCTTCAGCTTCACAACTTTTTACTAAAGGAAGTAAAGGTTATAGAGTTAAATATATAAAATCCTGCACTTAACATAAGCCAAACCCAAAATCTAGGGTCTAAACACCCTTAAGATTGTGGAAGTTAAATGGGAAAAGAGCATTTGCCAAAGTATATGCATCAAACACATGCCTCATCATCAGAAGAATGGACATTTCTGTAATTTTCTAAGGAAAAGTCTCTTGTAGACACTTATTCAGAAGGACTAGTTTCAGTGCATATAAAAGATTCTGCCCTAAAGTCATTTTCAACACTCTCTTGCCATGTGAAATGAAAATAATTGCAATCTTAATAGACCTTAGATCTGGAAACTTTGTATCTCTACTCCCAGACCTTCTCTGGCTGAAATTATGACACAAGATATTCCACCCTCTAATAGAATCTGTAAATCTGAGATATTTTTGAGTGATTGCCAAGCCCTTCACATTGTTATTACTAGGAGGTCATATTGCACCATTAATTTCTTTTTCTTTTTTCATTTCTTTTACATGATAGGAAACTTTTCTTTGTAAAATCAATGGTGCAGTGTGTTCCACTGCTGCTATGGAAAGGCATTGCCTCCTGTGACTTCTCTGTTGGTGTTCAGCTAGAGACATCAGGCCAAAGTTTCTTTAACAGGCTTGCAATCTGTGATGTGGCAAAATAAGAGTAACCCAGGGAGAAAAGCAGTCAGGCTGTATGAAATGAGTTTATGCTTTGATTTCTTGTAAAGTTTGATACTGATTTTAGACACCAGAGGTCAGACACTGCTGCCGATCAGCTTAGGAAATGGGAACATCTCTAGCAAGTAATAGGAAATGAACTTTCTTTTCAATGCAATCATATTTATGGGTTTTGTTTAGCATTTTTTCCTCCATTAGCCTTCATAAGAAGAAACTGCTCTTCTTGAAGTTCCTCCTGGCAGAAAAATAAGCCAAGCAGAAATGGCCAATTTTTGATGATTCATCACGGGTTTTTCCCCTAAGCTTTGCACTGTACAGTTTCTAATAAGCTGCTTGTCCTCTTAACCTGAGGACTTAATTTACTAAATCATTAAAAAATAAAGCAGTTCTTCAAATTCTCTTCTTCACTGTGTTCAAAGTAGTTTCAAAAACTACTCCATTCTGTAGCAATGGGAGGGTGGCAAGTTCCCCCTCTGTTTCTGCGCTACAAATACCATATGAAAAAAACTACAGCTGAGACAATGAATTTGCTTCCTTGAACAACACTTGAACGCAGCACCTTGGCCATCAGCAGCACCTCTGACCTTGGGCAGAACTGGCCAGTGGAGGACACAGCCCCTAGAGCACACTCCCAGGGAAAGCTTCCTGCAATCAGCAGTTTGGCCTGGTGTGGCTGCTTTTTACTGGGTGCTTGGCAGAGGTTGCTTCTGGAAGCAGGAAGATGCATGTTTCTATCTTGTATCAGTTTCTTTTGAGAAAATGCATTCTTATGCACAGAAAACCGTTCGTGTGTCACAGAAGACTTTGCTCAGTGCAGCAGTGCTGTCTTTTTACCTCTCCTCTGCTAGAGAGGTCAGTGTTCAGAGCAAGAGGAAAGATGCAGCAAGGGAGCATCAGAGACTAGCTGCAGGGAGGAAGGAGAAATAACACCAAACCCCTTTTCCAGCCTCTCTGTCTGAATCCAGAGAGATTTTCTTCCTCTCCATTTTCTGGACACCAAGCTTCCTGGCAATTGGCATGAGAGAGATGGATGTACAGATACCACCTGACAAAGTTTTATATGAGCATAAATCCAACCAAGTGCATGTTCAGTATTCTTCAGAGCAGAGCTCTGCATGGGCTCATTCAGCTGATGAGAGAGGCTGTGCAGTTCATCACCTGAGCACTATAGTGGAAAATTGCCTTTAATGACCACTTAATGCTTTTTTTTTTTCTATTGTTAGAGATCTCAATTTTTTTTCATTTTGACTAACACAAAAAAAGTACAGAATAATAAATGTTCCCCTTGTGAAACTGGCAGGATTTGTTAGAAATGGCGCTATTAATATGAGGCCAGTTCAGAGTGAATGAGGGGTGGACAGTACATATGAATATATTTTGTCTAGTATAGGTCTAAATTGTAGGTGGAATACCTACATGAACAAAGGCACTACTGATAGCAGTCAAGAGTTTATTTTGTTTTGGTTTTGATAAATGTAACAGTCAATAGTATAGGTCTGTGTAGTGCAGAATTAAAAACCTGTTATGGAGCAGGATTCTGTTTTCTGATACATTGGTGATATTGCTCTTAAATGCACCACGCTCTGTGCATTTGCCTCCCTGCTGTTCAGTACTCTAAAGAAAAATGGTGATAATCTCTCTGCTTACGAGGAGGGGAATGAGAAAGTTCCTGGAGCTCCTTCCCATTAGCTGGCACATCTAAATGCTGTTTCCCAGACTAGTTGTAACAGTATAATTGCTTTCTCTGCGTTAGCAGTTCGTTTGCACTGTCAAGAATACAAAGTGTTCTCCTCCACATGAAAGCAGCATGCTATTTCTGTGTCTTTCAAAGCTTTGCTAGCTGGAGAAGGAGGCCATCTTTGATCATAAATTTGCCAAATCTGCTCCCTGGAAGGCTGCTAAGTTGTCTAGAAGCAATCCTCAGCTTCTCTGTGCTCAGCCCTGGTTGTCCTCCAGCTTCTTGCTGTTATTTTACCCCTGGTGACCATGTTAAAAAGAAACTATTCTATTGTGCACATTTAGCTTGTCTTTATTGAGATCTGTGGGAACTAATGTGCTAAATAAAGATCCATGGAGAATTCAGTAAGATAGCCCAGGCCTCCTGATACTGCTGTCTCATAATGACTGAAGCTAGTAAGGCTACAGGATGCAATGCAATGAGAGAAAATACTGTGTTATCATAGCTAGACTGGCATCTTTCCTCTCCAAGATAAGGCAGGCACTGCATTCCCCAACCACAGCTTCTTCAGGCTGTGCAACTCAAGGAATCCATATTAAGTAACAAATGTTTCCGTTAATGCAGAAATAACTCATAATAATCTTGTTCAGGTCCAGGGAGTGAGTTTAAACAACAACTTTACCCTCTGGACAGAGGACAGTGGGGGTCTGTAAGGAAATAAGGTCTTGCTAAGTCATTTCCACACAAACAACTCAGCAAAAACAATGTAACAGGAAAGGAGTAATGAATGAACATTCAGAATAATTTTGGCACCACTGCAAAAATTGTTGCCTGATTCCAACCCCTCTACAGTGAGATGGAAGAGTCCTTGAATTAGAAATTTAACGACATTGCTTCCTGACTTTCTTTCTAGCCCCTCTTTCTGTTGGTCTGTATACCAGACAGTAATACATCAGTGCAATGGCAAGTAATATTTTCAACATATGTCCATTGACTGGAAAATGCTAGAGGAATTCTGAGTTAATCCCTCAACAGTTGACAGCCATGACCAATTACCATCAGAACCTGTCCCTATAGATCACACCCTAATTTAACAATAAATTACGTTAACTTCATACATCTATTTGCAGTGATTTCCAGAAAACATTACTAACGGCAAAGGTATCCTCCCGTGGGTTAAGTAATTACCCTGGAGAGCTAGCTTTCATTCTTCAGCAGCAGGAGCAAATAGCATTTCTAATGAGCTGGGTATAAATACCAAGTTGAATGCTGTCAAGCATCAATATTTACTCTGCATTGGATAGAACTGCTAACTGAATTAGCTCCTTTGCAGCAAGGGGCTGGGTTTACATGCAATTATAATCATGACATTCTCACTTGATGCTTATTAGCTTTCTCAAAACACTATAAATAGAAAATGCATATTCAGAAACATTGCACTGAGTGGTGCCTGTCAGTTTTCATACATCTTCCAGTAGTACCTGTACAAATATAAAATCGAAATTCTCCTTATATGTATTTTACAACCTGAAGTAGCTAGCCGCAAAGCAAAGCAAATTTAAATCCCATGCTGTCTGACTTCTCTTTGTAGGCAAAGTTTTGTACCACCATAATATCTACTTATTTAAATGAGGTAGAACAAAGATTATGGATCCATCTATGAAGATCAGCTTACTGGACAAGGGTGTTTTTTGCATGATAAATATGTTATGTGAAAGTAAATAAAGCTGTTTGAGCATTGCAATAGTATTTTTACTGGAAATCCTAACATTTTGGTAGCTTTTCTTGAAATCAGAAAAAAATATTAGATTCCTCATGAACCAATAGTGCTGTGGAGAACAGAGTCCATCAAAATTTTTCATTTTGTTTTTAATGCCATATATAGTAATTTCCAACATAATGTATCTTTTTAAATAAGCTCATGTGAATATTCACTACATGCAATATTAAAATATATTTCAAATTATTTATTTTGATGATTTATAAAATATTTCAAAATATTTTCCTATTACCAAAAGGTATTATTTTTCGGGAAGTTATAACAATTTATTCTGATGTTAAATGTAGCCCTTGTTATTTTGTTTAATTACAGACTTCTGTGTAATGTGATATTCTAGCATGCAGGAATTTTTTCACATTACTATAAGACTGTTTTCAAAGTTGCAGAACGTTGCACAGTATAACGTGTATTTGAAAAATAACATAAATGTGCGTGAAATTAAAGCCTTTCTCAAAACGCATGCATGCAAAGAGATACAGTTAAGATTATATACCAACATTTTAGCATTTCCTGGCTGAAGTTTTTCCCATGTGGTTGTGGAAAGAAAGAGGTTTTTTTTCTTTTTCTCTGTGACAGTTTTCAATGGCTTATATAGATAGCTGCTGTAATTAGAGAAATAGATATGTGTTCACATACTGCTCTGCCAGGCAGATGTCTGGGTAGTGAGGGCAAGTCTGGGGTTAAGGATACTGTGCGGCTGTATGTCTGCTCACACGTCATGCCACTAGCTAGACCAGGGTCATGTCAGGCAGTGCTGACTGCATGAAATTACAGCTCATTTGACCTCCACTTTGTTAAATTCACAGCTCTACCATGTATGTCCATTAACCTGTTCACATGCATATTATTTATACAGTGAATAATAACTTGACATGAGTTATGTGTTTGAGATTGACTATTTATATAGTATGTTGTTTGGCGATTTCACTGGCCACAGTCAACATATTTTCATGCTGGCAGGCTGGGGATGATAATTCACAAAAGTTTAAGTGTCAGTGGCATCTTCTGCTTTAGGGCCCTCTGAAGCAGAGCCTCTCCCCTCTTAGGGATGGGTGCACAATCCTCCAAACCCTCTCCCCTGGCATGGGCAACACAGAGACTGCATCCTAACACAGGGCATCTGTCTTGGTCCACAGGGACATGGTTACCAAAGCTGCATGCTCCCCTTTTCCTTTTTACTCCTCCGTTACACTAGGATAACCTAGTGCCTGCCTTGGGCCACTCTAACACATCTTGTTTTTTTCAGTTCCAGGTCCTCCCGCTGGTGTCAAAGCAGCTGCAGCTTCAGCCTCCACCGTCTTTGTCTCCTGGCTCCCTCCCCTCAAGCTGAATGGCATAATTCGGAAATACACCGTCTTCTGCTCACACCCCTACCCCACAGTAAGTCCCACAGGGCAGCACTGACTTTTGGGGCTGAAACATTGTGTTTGCAGATGCTCAGTGCTTGATGTGCTCCTTTCCACTTCCTTTCCTGCCATTTGTCCACCATAAGCAATGGTGAAGGGAGATCCTGGGGCTATGGACTTGACTGTGAGTTTTCTATCACTGTCTTGGGTTGTGCTAAGATAGGTCAGTGTTTACAGAACTGGACCGTGCTGTTAAGAGTTCTGGTTGCGTGGAGACTAATGGCTTTTTTGGATTGTTGAAGAGAACACCAGGTGGTGCTGCTGGCTCTTGCTAGTTATTTACCATGCACAAATCTGTAGTGTTTTTTCCTGAGGCTTTGCTAGCAACAATTGTTGGTATGTTTTCATCACTAGGAAAATAAACATCCTCAGCTAATTACTTTTCTTTTTCCTAATATGCAGTTTTCTTATAGACAAAATTATAATTTTTTTATGCTGCTTATTGTATGGTTACCTTTTGGAGTACCTCAGCAATGGACAATGACAACTTATAATTTTTTGTTGGTCTTGGCATGTTTTCAATTTTACTGCTATATTTTCATGGTGTTCATAATGACATAATGTGGGGATATCTGTATACCTTAGCCCAAGGTAGAGGCACTTGGAGGTGTTCATGGTTTTGGTTAATTGTTAATGTGTGTGTGTATAGTTATCCTGTTCTTATCTGTGTGCATGTGTATGCGTGTGTGTACCTATAAATATACCTATGTATATACACATATGTGTATGTACATATGTACAATATGTATCTATGAGGGCAGTCCATGTATCACTTCTCACTAGGGTTTTCCAGATCAGCATGAGTTGTGGCTTACATAGAAGGCCTTCTGTATCAGTCCTGTGTGGTGAGTGAGACAGGGATCACCCTCAGAGGTCAGTTTCCAGAAGCCAAATTGGACATCTTTAAATAAGTGCAAAACCTCAGGACACGCTTAGTATAAGACATACACATCAACTTTATTACTAACAAAACACTTTTTAATCTTTTATTCTTAAAAGGATTGTGAAATAAAAAGTTATTTTATTCAGAACTATCTTTGCAGTGAAACAAGCCTCCTGCAGAGGTGCTTGAATGCTAACACTGTGCAGATACAGCCTGTATATCCCAAGGAAGTTTCTGTGTGATTCACTGTTGGCAGAGACAAATAGTTGACAGAGAAAGAGGTCTTAAATTAGGGTGAAGAAGGGAATAAATAGAAGACCTGTGTATTTATCATCTCTTCTGCCACCATAAGTAGCAAGTGCTGTAGCTGGAGGTATAGAGCCATAAAAACTTTCAGAACAGACTTCTTCCTTCAGTCAAAGCCCTGGTTGCAAAATAACCTTGCTAAAAGTCTGCTATTTAAGCAGAAAGGCAAACTCAGTTTTTAAGCATCAGTGAGGAGAAAGAGAAAAGGACAGGGGCAAAGAGAAACTTATGAGAAGGCTAAATTCTTTACAGATTGTATTTTACAATCTTGTGTTTGCTGAGAACAAGTCAATATATTACACTTTAGACAGACTAACAGACAGCCCTTTAAACAAGAACAGTGCTTTTGTGTTTAAGTCACCAACAGGAAAAATAACTACCTTTGATAGTCATATTGGGCACTTTTTTTACAAAGCACAACCCTCATATGACTGTGAGCTATTATAAGATGAAGATTGCCTTCCTCTTACACAGTTCAGTTTGCTTTGCAAGGGCAGAAGCTGTTAAAACTTATACTGTTCCTGTACAGAAGGGTACAGACATTTCCTTTTTAAATATTTTAAGTCCTAAGGACAGTATTTTCCTGGGGTGTTTCAAGCCACAAGTATGATTCATCTGTGGAAAATATTCTCCACTGCAAACTATTCTTTAGGCAAGACAAAGGGCAAGCAAGGATCCAGTGTCATCCTGTTTAATCATTGTGCCTATATTGTTGTACAGGCAATATTAGGCAAAATGTTCTGTATTTCATTCTTCAAATATAGAAAAAAATACAGAAATATGACTCAATGGGTCCTTCATTCTCAAATATGAGAAAGAAAACATACCAGAATTTAAGTTAAAATAATTATCCTCTGTGTTAACTTGCAGACCACATTCCCCCATTCTTGACCTCACTTGAATCCTTGTAGGAGCTGGCTTCTCAAGACCACCTGTAATGGTCCTGTGTTGGGCAGCTTCCTTCTAAGTGTGTTTATCCCCAGCACACCAGTAGGTCACTCATAATGCTCTTTCTGCCCAAACTTCAGGAAGCAACAGGCAGTGCTATCAGCTGCAACACAGGTTGCCTTCCCATCCTGTCAGGATAGGTTTTCCCATTGGTGCCATAGACATTGCACATGGTTTGAACCCTAGCAAAGAAGCTAGGGTGGTTCAGCTTCTTCCTGACTGTGAAGGGAGCTACTTTAGGTGGCTGTTCCAGCATCTGCTGCCTTAGGCTGCAGATGTGTATTGCCAGGGCTTTTAAAAGGGCAAGAGAAAAGGAGAGTTAGGTGATTTCCAAAAAAATTCCACCAACATCTTGTTGCATTCAGGTCAGTCCACTACATAAGGAGGAATCACTGGGAAAAAAATGCAGAAAATGTCTGGAAAAGGTCATTGTGTCACAAAGCATGCAATGGCTAGCCAGCCTGGGAAACTGTAATCTCAGAACAGGTAAAAAGCAACAGAAAAAAGGCAGAAGAATGAAGATTAAAAAGCAGGATCTCCTGGCGCAGGAAGTGCAGAGAAAGCATTAGAACTGACAGTGAAAGCAGAGAAAGGTAAAGAGATGAAGATGCATCGACCAAAGATACCATTTGGTTGTCAACAGACAGTATGGCATTACTCAATCAGAAATACTCTTATTAAAATCTGTTTTGCTTTATTGATTAGAGAAGTGCAGTCATTATTGTTATTGTTGTTATTGCTGTTTTGTTGGCGGTGATCTGTTGGTCAGTCTTTCACTAATAGGAGTAAACACATTACACAGACTTATCCTGCTGTTTTCAACAAAGCAGGTCATTAAATTGTGCATCAATCTTCTGCTTTCTCCATGGGATGCCTGGAGATTAATGGAAAGGAGTCATGTAAGTAGAACTGCACTATAAAAGGATACTAAATGGAGACTGCTTTCCTTCTCGGTGATTTTACTTTTCAGGACATTGTCAGATGGTCCTTGTCTTCGTTCCACTCATATTAAGATGTGGAATAAGATGATCTCACTATTGCTTTCTGATATCCTGATAGTGAAAGCTGAAGGAAGAACTTGTTTGGGCAACCGTGCATAAAAAGAGTTCAAATGTGAAAGACATCCAATACTGCCAGTGGCCTAAAATGTCATAGGAGTTTTACTGGAGTCTTTCCCCATCTCCCTTAGGAAACATCTTGGTGGAAATCTAATGCATTTCTTTTTCTTAGAGAGATGCACATTACCTCTACCAGTGTTTGGTTTCAGTCCTTGTATACGTATTTACTTCAGATAAATTCATGTCAACTGTTCCTTCCTCTCCTTCATGTGCTTAAAAATTACATATAGTAGGATTTTCTCAATAACCATTTCAGATTTTTGAAACTAGCTTGGCCGGCCTTACTTACCTATATCCACCTTCTTGCCCATCTTGAAAATGAGTATGGCATTTGCCTTTTTCCTGTGATCAGAATCCTCCCCTGATTGCCATCACCTTTCAAATATGACCAAGAATGACCTCACAATGACATCAGATACCTTCTTCAGGACCCTCACATGATACCTATATGGTGCTATGGTTTTCTGTATGTCTAATGAAGTGATTCTTAAGTGCTCCCTAGTTCAGTCTTCCTCTACTGTGAGTACAGTTTCACTCACAAATACTCTTCAAGAAGGTTTGGAGACCTGGAGGCCTGAGGGCAAATCTTACCAGTGAAAACTGAGACCAAAATAAAGGCATTGAGTACCTTATTTCCAAATTCCTTTTCACAAAGTACTCAGCCTCATTGAGCAATGGGTCCAAACTCCTCTTAGACTTCCTTTTACTGCTTATGTATTAAAGAAAGCCTTCTTGCTTGTTCTCCCCCCCCACCCCCCAAAAAAAAAAAAAAGGTTTTGAGTTTGATTAGTATCTACATGTTCATCCATGCTGGCTTTCTGTCATTCTTGCTCAACTTTCCATACACTGCAAAAGATCATTCTTGTTCTCTGAGGAAGTTGCCCTTGGAAATTAACTAGTTGTCCTGAGTCTCTTTGCCTCAGGACAGTTTCCCAAGGGATCACTCCTCTCAGGATCTTGAACTCCAGTCTTATGGTCACAACAGCCAAAATTGTCATAGACCTTCACATCTTCAACCAGTTTTTCCTTGTTTGTGGCCAACAGGTTCAACAGAGCATTTGGACTAGTAAGTTCATTGATCACCTCCATCAAGAAATAGTCTTCAGTAGTCTCCAGAAATCTACTCAGTTGCTTGCTTCCCTTCTTACTGCTGTACCAGCAGTTGTCAATGTGCTAAAAGTCACCCATGAGTACCAAGATGTGCACTTGTGAGGCATTCTTCTGCTGCTTAAGAACAGCTTCAATTGCCTTCTCCTCTTGATCAAATCTGTAGCAGACACCTACTACAACACTACCACTACTGGTCTGTCCTCTGATCCTTACCCACAAACTCTCCACTGGTTTGTCATCTGCCCCAGGGCAACACTTCATGCATTCAAGAAACCCCTTTGCACAAGGTGCAAGCCCACCTTCAAACCTCCCTACATGTCTGTCTTTAAGATACCACTCCCCTCTATTGCTGAACATCAGATGTGAGTGCTATCCTACGATGTCATCATAATCCAAATGAGGCTGTAGATCTGCAACTACACACATACTTCCAATTATTATTCTCTAAGCTACATGCATTGGAGTACCAATAGTTGAGATGGATCCTAAATCGTGCTGCTCTTACTGGGCAAAAGTGAGATCCACTTCTATAATGTTGTCTCCTAGACACATTTCTTTTGCTCTTTGTGCCCCTGCTTCTCTGTTATGGTAGCTCTTTCCAACCATACCTAGTTTAAAGTCCTTGTCAATAGATTATCAGGACTCTTTGCAAAAACACTTTGCCAGATATGTCCCATCCCTGTTCAGTAGCGCTCATTCTGAACCAACAATGCAACATCAATTGACTCACTTCTGCTTGAGCCTTCTCCCTCACCAGAAGGTTAGAGGAGAGACCACCTGGGCCTTCCTTCTCTTCACTCTCATCTTCTGAACTCTATAATGACTCTTGATATGGTTCACATTGCCCTCTATTTGAGGAAAACTTCATATTGCATTTCACTTCCTAGTATGAGTGCCCAAACACTGGCAAATATAACAAGAAGCTTGCAAAGAATTCAGGTACAAATTTTTAAAATCTACTTTTATGATAAGAAGAGACAATTTATTCTCTGGTATTGAACCCTGGCAATAGTTTTGAAATGTTAGTTAATCAATCTGTTGCTAGTTGTGGAATTTTGCAAAAAGATATGATTTCTTCCTTAAACCCAGCTTGACTGAGGTCTCTAAAGACCAAAAGCCCAAGGGTTGGAAATTCCAGAACAAGATGCTGTTGAACCAGATTAATGGAGTGAGAATGTTCCTGCAAAGATCCCAGATGAAGCTGCCATGATAAGAGTATTAGCTGGATTAGCTGCATGATGAACCAGAACACATAGCAGACCCCAATGCTGAAATCAGGATTATGAATAGGAGTTATCTCGCAGTGCAAACCCTGCAGTCAACCCCAGGTATCTGGCAGTGACCTGTGTCTGAATGACTCTTTGAAAATTGTGATCTATAATTCTGGACTTCTCCAAAGGATTTAGAAAACTACAGAAGCTGAAAGCCTAGCAAAGATTCATCTTGACCCAAAAATACTTATGTGAAACATCTGGGTTTGGAAGATGGGAGAAATGAACAGATATGAAGTAATGGCGGAGAAGAATCACAGAATCACATATTTGGCCAAAACTCAAGTCAATTTACTTGAAAATGTAATTGATATTAGAAACTGACCAACATCTGAGACTGTTTGGGGCAGACAGTTACTGATTATACTGGTATACTTATTTTTCCATGAGAGACATACTCTTAAGCCTGTTAGACTTATATATTTGTTTCACTTTTTGTTTTTGGTTTAAACCTACTAAGAAGAAAAAAATAATTGCATGGTTTAACCTGCTGTCAAATTAAACAAGAGGCATATGATGTCTACACAAGACACCATTCCCATGCACATTCTGTTTGCTCAGTCCTGTGATAGCTTAACCACCACCAGCAGCAATATCAGCAGTAGTGAATAGACTATTCTTCTGTTTGTCAGATCTGTATGCACCTTTTTCTGACACTCTGCAGAGCACCATATTAAGGGAAATACTATAGTCAGATTCCCCAGTGGGGGGGCTTTCTTTTTTTGTTCAGTAGAAAAAGTGACATGAATCAGAGTCTTTCTCCATGTTTCCTTTCTCTCTTCCACAAATGCACAGACTGCAGCCTCCCAATGCTAGTCACATTGTTTTCAAAAAGTCCCAGTGGAAAACACATCAAGTATCTTGGTTTCTTATGAAGTCCTATAGATTTGAGATACATTACCCAATACAAATGCAGAATCTTCCAGAAAACACCTGGGGGATATTCTTTGCAACGTATTACAGATATCCTATCAGAAGCATACACAGAAGACTCTGGCGGTTGCCCTGTGAAAGAAGAGAGTCATCTCTGCTCTGTCTTTGTAATATGTAGACTCCAGGTGGGATTCAGTTCATCTTACTTCAGACATCTTGAATAGAGACACCTGGGGTCATCAAGGTTTTTCTTGCATTAAAGGAAAGAAGCTAGTTGTCTGGAAGAAGTTGTATCAATCTTATTCCTAAAGCTTCTCTTCTCTTTCTTTCTTCTTTTGTAGAAAGTGTCTATCTTAAACCAGATGGTATGCATCTTAAACTAGATCATATGAAAGTATACACAAGTATCTTAAAATAGATCTTTAACAAATTAGCTGACATAGATTCCCAGCCTCGAGGTATTTTCCACACAATTCTTTCAGGCTGGCACAAGTCTTGTCTTGTTTTCACATAGGATCTGTGCAAATTATAACTCAATGTAAGGTGGCTTTGCATCATATTTTGTGAACCTCGGTTCCTCTCCAGTTTAAAGGCTTGGATAAAAGGCATGGAAAACAGAGCAAAAGCAATTACAATTCAGAAGTAATTTCCTATTACACACTGCAGAGGCTTCAGTGATTAATGGGATACAGAAAATATCTTTAAAAGAGGAGAGAGGTAGCTGGCAGAAGTTAAGTAGGTAAAGTTCTCGTTGAATGGAAGCTTATTTAAAGTCAACAGAATCTGTAAGATCTAATTTAAAATATGTATTTACTGATTTGTGTACTACGTGTAGTATTTATCACTGTGCCTATACAGTACTTCTTACAGCATGGAGATATTTATGTTTATTAATTCTTGTTTATATAGCATAGAATTAATATATAATTTGGGATTATTTTAAAACTTATTTTGAATGGTATTTAAAGTGTCTTCTTTATTATACAATATGTACTGTTTACAGCTTTTTCATCGTTATTTCACAGCTTTGTTACCAGTTTGCAAACATAGTACATTCATTCTTTAATTGCTTTGTCAGCCTTGTATTTTTTGCCTATCTTATATTTGCCATAGAACAAATCTCATGAGAGATGTGACAGAGTATAAAATAATTCTGATAATGTGCTAGTTTATATGATTTTTAAAAGGTCTCCTTGAAAAGCGCTACTAAAACAGATTTGAAATTCATTTTTTTCATTTAAAAATGGTCTTGTCTCAGTACCTAGTCTCACATACAGGTATATCAATATAGTATCACAATAAGTCCTTTGTGTCAGTTACAGTGCAGGTCTGAATTCATTCTGTTCCCTTCTGTATCATATAGGGGACAGAGCACTTGGGACCAGATGGTGTCATACAAATTGTGAGTTGACAGAAATGCTCTGAAGAAACCTGATGATTTCTTGGGGTCACCAAAGGAGGCATCAGAACTCCTAGTAGTGCAGCAAGTGGTGTCCTGACCTTTCTGTGGTTTCTAGCCCATGACACCACATGCTGTTTCCATGATCATGAGCTCCAGGATGCTGATGGGCTCTCTGTGAGTTGCTGCAAAGGAGCAAGCAGGTGGTGTACTTTGGTACCTCCCAAGCAACAGACTCCTTGACTATGTGGGCTACCTGGAAGTCCAGGCAGCAGGCTGTCTTTCAGACAAAATTCCTGGAAATGGGTGTGCAAGATATTCCTGCAGGTGGGAAGGCAATTAGCTGCTCTAGTGTTTCCAAAATTTCCATCTTACCCTTTCTAACATTTCAGTTCTACATTTAAGGAAAAGAAAAAAAGAAAAAAAAAAAGGGGAAAAAAAAAAAAAAAAAAAAAGGAAAAATAACATCTTACATGGAAGCTGCATTCTGTTTTGTGAACAGCTTCTGTTTACAACAGTTATCTTCAATAATGGTGACTGAAAAACAGCTACTATGTTTCAAAATATGAGCCAAAATAGCAAAACCTGAACAGAAGCTGTGTTATCCAGAATCTTACTGAAAACTGTGTTCCAGTATTGGTGGTTATTTGCAGGTCTTACAATCTGTTCATCTGTGAAAGAAAGCAAGGCAACAGCCAGCAGTCTTGGAGAAAAGTACTAGTCTATGACCTCAGGCAGAGTATCACATCTTTAGTGAGTTCACTAAGCGGGCACATCAGTGACCTGTCTACTCTGTTCAGGGATGCAGAACTTGAAGTTCATTCTCTATAAATACATTAATGTATTGATTTCATATTAAGCCAATTTGCTTCCAGGTAGAAACAACTTCTTGTAGCCCCTGTTACTGGATAACTTGTTGGTCCAAGAGACTCTAAAATGTCATTTCTGGGAGCAACAAAGGCCTGATGTAGAGCAGGGTAGACAGTTTTGTGATGGTGTTGTGCAAAAAGATGGAGATGTTTGTGTTTTAACCTTGTAGAATTAAAACCTTACTTTAATTACTGATGAGACTTGGTGCTTGTTGTAGGCCTCATCTGTACTGCTGATTAAACAAGGGACAAGGAGCAGCACCTGGCCCCAAAAGTATGTGACATTGACTGACATCTGTCTGCACTGTTTAACACTAGCTCCTCTAAAGCAAATTTGTTTCGTAAAGATTTATTTAGAGTAACAAAAAAATGAGCTACATATCAAGTTAAAAAGCAGTGAGGGTCATCAGAGTGGAGTGTGCAACATACTCCCTGTCTGTCTTCCATTTAGCGGTGGAGATAAGCCCAGAGGATGCATGTTTATTGAAAGAAACCTAGCTAGGTAAACACGATTACATTGAGACAGCTCAGGCTAGATATAAAACTGATTGCTGTTCAAGAGGCTGTGAAAACAGTGCTTTGTTGTTGTGGGCAGGAGGGAGCAGCATAGATATCTCTCTTGAGTCCACTTTTCCTCAGTGGTTCTGTTAATGACCTGGATAATGAAATAGCAAGAGTGCCTATTAAATTTGCAGGAGATATAAGGCTGGGAGGAGTTGTAAGTACACTGGAGATAGAACTAGAATTTAGTCAGATCTTGATGAACTGGGAAATTGGTCTGGAAAAAGTTAGATAAAATTTAGAATGGTTAAGTGCAAGAACATGGGTATTATGAATAACCAACTATAAAAATACTGAGTAGAGAGCAATTGGCTATATTCTTCAGAAGAGGATTTTTAGTTTATTGTGCATCCCAAGACGAACAATTGCTGCCTTTGTTATACTGTTGTGAAAAGTGAAATGCCATGCCCTGGTATCGATGAATACAGGTTTGAATACTGCATTCAAGAAGGCCATTGTTAAAGAGTCTGAAGGATAACAGCAGATATTATCCAAGAAACTATTAGAAAATATGTCATTTCTGGACAGTGTTGAAAGCATTTAGGTTATTAAGTTGTAAAAAGATAAGGCTACTGGCGGGGAAAGGAATGATGAAACTTCATGTAGATTAAAGTCTGATGTAAATATAAAGGTAGCAATATATTCTCCATGTTCCTAATAGACTGGAAAAGAAGCTATGGGCTTAAACTGCAGCAGGAAGCTCAGACTAGATTTCAAGAAAGCTTTCTAATACTAAGATTAGTTAAACAAGGGAATAGGTCTTGCAGCCTAGAGAGTTGTAAAATTGCTATTTATTGTTAAGTCTTCAAAATCAGATTGGAAAAAAAACCTGTCTGAAATTGTTCAGATATAGTTGAACTTGGTTTAAAGAAGAAGGGTAGGCTTGGGTGAACCCTTAAGGCTCTTGCAGTCCTGTTTATAGGTGAAGCTATGGCCATATTTTATACCTAAATTCATAGTGGAAGCACACATGCCACTCTAGGTAGTGTATCTATA
>WUAM01000089.1:269397-279861 GCA_024336885.1 Actenoides hombroni
AACACACACAAAAAACCTGGGGTGTTTCTTGCTTTTCACACTTGGCCTTGAAGTCTCCATATGGCTTTCTCTGTTCGCCTCCATTTTTTCTTGCAACTTGCAGAGAGCAGAAGATAGAGATCTTCAGTACACCTATCTTACATCAGAAGTTGTGTAGATGTACTTGTAGGCAAGGTGCAGGCTTGCTTTGACTGAATAATCTTCCAGTTCACAGTAAATGCTACCTGTTACCTTACCTTCCTTCTTGGAAATCTTTTTGATTGATTGGAAAACTGTTACAAATGTATTTTTCTTCTACAGCGCCCTTTTCAAGTTTTCCCAGGCTGGGTTAAAAAACACAAGAAACACAAGAGGAAAACAGCCAGAGGGTTCAGACTTTATGCACATTACCTACCTAATTGCTTTCTAAAGGAGTTAGAAATGCCAGGAGATGGCATACTGATTCAAAGCATACAAAGCAGTGCACGTCAATAGAGCTGAAGCTGCATCAGAGGAAAATGATGCTCCCTGCAGTGTCTGTTCCTCAGCATCTCTTGCTGTTGCCTGGTTTGGGAAGGAGGTTGACTGCACCCTGATTTTATTTTATTCTTCACAGGTCTTGATGGCTTTTTAGAGACTTGGCCCTGTGTATGCTTCTTAGACAGTGAGCTAAAGACAGAAGAAAAATTAACCCATCATCTATAAGCTGAATAAAAAAAAAAGATACTAAAAAAAAGTCCCTTGAGCAAGTATGTTACTGCTTTGGGGATAAAACAGCAGTATATGCTTCATATTGGCAGTAGCAAAGACCAACGTGTGACAAGGTGACACTCCTCTAAATAATTCTTATTTCAATTGTCTAATCTTCTCTTTGCTGGCAAAGCTCTCTTTTTTCTTCTTGTATAATGAAAGTCTCTGGCATGTTAGTCTAATTGAAATGACAGGCAAAAGTTAAAAGTAAAATTGATTATTTGTCACTGGAGCATCCCCAAGTGTTTAAAAAGGAATGTTAGCTGAGAAAACAAAAGTTGTATGTTAACCAGTTAGAAACCAAAATCATTTGTTATAGCAATTTATTTTAAGAAAATAAGAATCATTAATTTAGTGAAGATACATTTACCACATTAAATGAATAAAGTAATTGATTATTTATTCCATGAATATTTGAATTTCTATTTGGAATAGCTACAGTTACAAATGTGTCAATGATGCTGTTTCTCTGTGAGTGAAAGAAAGGAATTGAAGACATTTTAAAAGGCATTAGAGAAGCTAATTTTGTCATTAGTCTATCTTTGGAGCTCCAGGGAGAGAGAACTCCTCTGTTTTGAGACAATTTTGCCTGCTTTTCTAGCTGACCACATTTCAACCAGAGGAATTTTGGAGGGTTGTTTTTTTTTTCTATTTTGTCTTTATCTTCAGTCCTCAAAGCAGCAGCACTTAGTGCCAGTGTTGCAGCTTCAATGCTGAGGTTTTCCTTTTCTGCTTAGCCGCTCACCTTATCCCAAACATAAAATCCCAAAACAGATTTGTCTGAGCTGTGTTGAGCAATTGTATACAGGGTGTATGTCTGTCTGACTGTCCCAGTCTCTGCCATTGCAGAGAGGAGCAGAGCAGAGAGTCATTTTAAGCTGAAATCTGCAATATTAGGAGTAGCTTCCAAAGGCAGCCATATATACCCTTCATAAACCATGGAAGTGATGGAAAAAACTGTAAATTTAACTGGACTGATGCTTGCTGAAATGTAAGTTTATCAATAAGGAAGTCTGTAATAGTTAACTGTTCCTAAATGCTGTATTCACGTCCCATGTTAATAGAAGGTTTAGAAGTAGCTTGTGCTAGATAGCTGCTTTAATAAGTGCAGCCTAAGTGCCAGAGATAGCCTAACCTGTTTGACTTTCAAATTAACCCTAGGAAATGATACCTCATGAATATAAAAATTCATCCTCCTGTGCCATGATCAATACATTATTTTTTATATATGACCTCACAAAGGTCCAGCCTGTCAAGATATGGGCATTTGTCCAATATTCCTGTGTAAATGTCAAGATAGATGGTTCTCAAAATCTGCTGTAATATTTCACATAATAATGGAAGTGTCTGCCTGCATTGACCTCTTCATATCAGAAATGGAAACTGAGGCAATGATTGCTAAATGAGACAAACTGACTTGGCATTTTGACAGAAGCAATGAAATTGCCTAGAAAGTATGGCAAGGTCCATCTGGGCTTGCGTTCATAACTATTAGCTGGAGCAGACCAGTCTCCCCAGAAAAGTTAGTCTCTGTAGAGGACACAGAATGTGTTCTTGTAGAATCAAATGGAGGCACACATTTGCATAAATGCCAGGGAGTTAAGTATTTTACTTGATAAAGTTAAGTATAGTAGATAACAAGCACCTAAATTTTGTATACTTTCCATGCAGACAACTATATCTGGGCTTCTTACATGGACAGTTTGATAGTTGGTGGGAAACATAGGTATGTCAAGGGCATGATTCATCCCATGCAAAATGTCTCAAATAGGCCAGAAGAACCTTGCCTTAAACTTGCCTTTTGTTTGCATGGTCTCTGAAGGGAGTCAAGGTGACTGGCTTAGATAACAGATGTCTTCACTCTAGATTTCAAAACTGAGATGAAATGAGAACTCCCCTCTTCCCTTGGCTATAGGAGATGCCATTACAAGAATAGAGAAATGCAGTGATAGATTCAGTAGCCAAAACTGGCTACCAGTTCACACTGTAGAAGTGCTTAATGATACCTCAGAAACATCCCTTATTTATTTGGAATTCTCTTTGAAGGACTACATGTTTCAGTGCTTTCAGGTCAACCTGCCTTTTGAAATGCTAATCAGACGAAATTAGCCTTTACCACCAGCAGGTATTTGTATATCAAAGAGATTCTTTGCACACTTTCTGTCTGAATCAAATTCAAATTGCACTGATGCATTATTTTAAATGCTGATTCCTAGTAAAATCTTCTTTTCTACATCATTAGTGTTCTAATTATTTTTAGCCTAGTGTTAGTTAGCCATTACCATGCTCAATATTGCACAGGAAAGTGAGTATTATTCATTCTAATGGCTCATTACCCCTCTATTTTTACGTACAAGAATCACAAAACCCATGTCAGAAATAAAGCTGGCTATATTGAGCACTATAATACTGTTCAATGTATTGAACATGGCTGATGAGGTTTCCTCTCTCCTCCATCAAGGAGATGAGCTTCCTGTGGAGGATGTGCTGAGGTGCACAAAGCCCACGTCCCCTAGAATAATCTCTGTATTCCTCTGCATCTTTCCTTGCACAGTTTGCTTCAAGCAGATTGCAGAACATCTCACCAATAAGCAAGTTCTGTATAGAAGCCAGTTGTCCTTGCTGCAGCACACAGCCAAGGCACTTGAGTGACAGTGCAAGAAAAGACTGAACTGGCATTTCTTCCAGCTCTTGTCCTTCCCTCCTAATGCAACTAGAGCTGAGATGACCTTCTGCTGGGAATCTTTGAATGGAAGTAATTTTGTGACTAAAGAAAACTAGACTTGGGGGAAGTTTGAACAGTCTATTACAGAATACAGTTCTATTTCTTGATTCACTCCGTTACCGAAGGAATAAGCCACCAAACCCAGGGACAAGGAACACCAGCAACATGATTCTAGGTGACCAAAGGCATATCTTGAGTGGTAATCTTCAGATTTCACAGCAGATGCATGACTGAATCCTCTCTTGGGAAAGTTTTGTGTAAAACAAAATCGGTTTGTCAGAACTATTTATGGTAAGAATTTGCCAAATACGTTCCCTTAAATTGTTCATCCAACCCTGTAAAAATAAACAGACACATAAAAGTCCTAATCTGAATAAAACCAGTTTATAAAGAAGATATAGGCCCAAATTCACTGAATACAAATTGATTGCAACAAGTTATCATGTCTGCTCTGTTTATTGCCATCTGCCATCTGTTTGGAGCAATTGATACTCATTCAAAGTACCATGAAGTAACAGGCTTTGTAGCTCTCTGTTCAGGAGACTTTATCTAAATGGTGTTGATTTCAGTCTGGAAACATTTTTCTCTCCCATCACAGGTAATCAGCGAGTTTGAAGCCTCTCCCGACTCATTTTCCTACAGAATCCCCAACCTGAGCCGGAATCGCCAGTACAGTGTCTGGGTGGTAGCAGTGACTGCTGCAGGAAGAGGCAATAGCAGTGAGATTATCACTGTGGAACCACTAGCTAAAGGTACGTTGACAGCACTTTTTAAAGCAATCCAGAACTTTACAATGCTAATTAGGATTATAATTGACACGTGGCTTCTTTATGCCTCATTGCTTACTAAGAGTGGGATTTGTCAGAAGTAACTTCAGTTCTCTCCAAAAGTTAGGTGACAATTCTATTAATTGCCCAAGCTTTTGCTGTAGTCAGCAGAGAGAGAATGACGTGCTCCTCCAGGGGGTAATTCATCCCACCTACCTTAGAAGGAAATAAATTGCTTTGTGGAACAATTTTTATCTTCTTTTTTTGGGCGCAGATGATCCCCCTCCCCTTCCGAATGTATCTTTATTCTTTTTCTTGCCATATGAGGTAACTTCTTTATAATTCCTCTCCTTACTAATATCTCTTGTGTACTCAACAAGTACTATCTTCTGTATAAAATGGTCTAATTAGCATACCTAAACTCTGAACAATTGTTCTCAGCTTTCATTAGCTTTGAAGTTTACTGCTTCTATTTCAGATATGAAGAAGGGATAATGTGCCTCTAATCTTGCATACATTTTTTTCCAGCTGTTTTAGTCATTCTATTAAAACATACTTCTTGGGCTCATGAGTTCTACCTTTCTTGTGCTGTGAGATGTGATGCTTACAACCCTATAGCACCTTAGCTTGGAAATAGAGACCTAACATTTTAGACAGCAAAGTCAGAAGAGTCCCATCAGTACTCAGTCTTTACATGGGGTCTTCAGAAATCTATTTTTTTTTCCCACTGAAATTGGTAAAATTGCGGCCTGTGCTGGTATGAACAGTGCACAGGTCCCTAGAGTTGCAAATTAAGATGCATTTAATTGTCTTTACAGTTATACAAGCCTGTTAATGCTTCAGTCATGTGAGTAATGATGTAGTAATGTGAAATAAAATGTCTAGTGGTTTATGATGGCAGATACTTTCTTAAAAAGCTTTGCAGAACTTCAGCCAAATGCTACGAACATGAAAGCACTTTCTGCATGGAAGCGCATATACAATCACCATAGGGAACCTTGCTGTTCCTACCTATCTAGGTGTTATATAACCAGTTTGATGATGATAGATTAACTATCAGAGCTATTGTCATGGATGTCAGTGATGGTGGCTGGAGAGTACACACAGGACATAGCTTCACCATGCACAGAAGTTGCTAACAGAGTTCCTCAGGCTTGTAATGGGAACTTCTGTGTCTTTTCTTTGCCCCTTCTCTAGGCTAAAGCTTATAACATATGAGATGGATATTTTTCAACATTGCCGTGAGAAGCCTGTAGTAACTATTATGTTACTACTGTAGGTAGCAATGAAAGATTTATCATTTTTTTTCTGTCAACTGCGAAGAGTCACCTTCACTTTCTGCTTCATTCTGGCATTTTTTGTACAACCTTTCAGATCGTTTCCCTTACTGTTACTGGAGTGAACTGAAGGATGTCTGAAAGGCTAGGAAAAGTCTGAAGGATCTGAAAAATCTGGAGCTTTTCCATTATTGAAATGCTAGTAAGATAATTGCAAACTGCATTACGAACATTGGTGAGACCAAAGTTGCAGTATAAAAGGGTGGATAAGGAGTCTAAAGATTATCTGCGAAGAAAGACAGTGAAAAACCACCTCAGGGAAACAGGGCTAAGGTTTCAGTGTACTCTTCCTTTTTGGCCAGCCATTACCTGTGTGTAATGAATGTGTGGTGACGAAAAGGAAAAAAGGAAACAAAAATAAGCATAAAAATAAATGTTCAAATAAGAGCAAAAACAATTAAACAACAATATGGTTGAGGATACAGGCAAACCCAGAAGTATGCAGGGACTCCTGCATTAACGTATTAGTTCTTTTTCTCCATGTCTTATGCATTTAAAAAAAAGGGAAGTTTTCAGACAAGATGAAAGCAGAACAATGCAGAGTTTGGAGGTACCAAGATTCATAACCTCTAGTTGTGAGGAAAAGTAGTATGCAATTGCTCTCAGTTTGACCAAAATAGAGAAGCTACAAATTGACCCACATGTATTTAAACAGAACAAGCTTACCAGAAACTGGAATTAATTCTACCTCGCCAGTGCTTATTTAACATGAGCCATGATGACAAATAAGTGAACTTAAAAAAAGCATGTGTGAAAAGAAAAGGGGACTTTAAGGAAAAGTGTGAACAAGACTTTGTTCAGGAATGCATCCAGTTAATGTTAGAGCTAGTAGCAATACATCAATATATAAAGCCTGCATTAGACGATGATCAGGACAAACCTCTCTTACATGCACTTAGGACTGAAAAAGCAACAACTTCGGTGAAAGTTGTGATGGACACTAGGAATGTTGATAGATAGCAATTTTAGGAACTTTGGATGTAGCTAGGTAAGAAATTATTGTATCATGTACAAGAGTTCCTGTATGAATGCATCACTGGGCCTTTTGGAGAGCTGGAGAAAGTGGTGATCAGTGATAAGGCCAGTGAACACACAGTGAAGAAGGATGGGCAGAGCTAATAGCCTTGAAGACCTTTCTTGCCCCACAGTACTTGTGAAGGAAGTAACACATCATAGGGTTAGAAGCAGTTATAGCCTGATTTTTCTACAAGTCCCCAGTGCAAGAACATCCTACGGGCCATTATTGTGAAGTTCTTTCCTTCCTTTTTTTCTCTATTTATTTCACAGTAACTGTCCAAGTAATGATACCATCATGACAGCTAATGAGAGTTAACTTTAAATTGAATTATGTTAACTTAATTATAACCCCTTTAAGAACCCCTTTGAGAACAATGAGTGTGTCTAGATAGGGGTTTGATGTGAAATGGATAGTCCAATTTAAATGAAAGCTTAATTTAAGTTAACATTTCTTTCTTTAATGTCTCCATTCCTCAGAACAGATTGTTATTCTCTGTATTTAACTGACAAAAATAAGCAAAAAAAAAAAACCCAACCCAACAAGCAGAAAATAATCATGGCAATGAAAGTTCAGTCTCCACATAAGCAGGCCATTCCCACCCCTCCACCCCCTCCCAAATTACACTTCATTGATGACTTGAAAGTTGTGGGATTAGCCTATCAAATATGTCTAAAAGATGGAAAAGCTTGCATGCACCTTGTTCTTCTTATTTCCTGACCATGACTGATGGAGAACGGCATTTGCCAGCAACTTGATGGTAACAGTTCTAGACAATCATGGCAACTTGATCCTCTGGGAAGAACTCTCTGACTTTAATGCTGAGTTTCTCCTGTTATTGTAAACTACCTGAGCATTAATGTCAAACAGATTTGCCTCTTAGTCTATGTTGCTTTGTGTGTTTAATATTTTTTTAACAACATATGGGGTCACAGGATAATACACACACACCATTGGTCTGTTTCTTTAATGGTTCATCATGCTGGAATACACAATATTTTTCTGTGAGAAATGAATGAAAGAAACTGCTAACCCAGGGTGTTCACTGATGGCTCTTGTATTTCAATTAAGCTGTGCTGTAGCATACTGTTACAGCTCTTGTTCAGTTTCCCTATACAGTTTGCCTTTAAAATTCACCTGTGTCCTCTAGAGGGAAAAAAGAAAAGTGTGTTACGGTCTCTTGCAAAGAATTCCTGCCTGTTTCTTATTCTATGACAGTAAGTGTAAGTAATAGGATTCATAATTTAAACAAACATGCAAAAAACAGCATTAACATAAGAGAGTGCACTGTTCTGTGAAGTTCACCTCTTTATCTTCAATTAATGATATTGGTAATTTGTAAAAAATAGGAGCAGACACAGTTCTAATCCAGTGCCATGCTATCTAAAGTGAGGCTGATGGGTAGCTTGTAAGCATGAGGGTAGCTCTGGTAACAAGGAAGTAAGACCTGGACCTGAATTGCCCTCAGGAAGTATAAAGCTCCCTCAGCTGAAAACAGAGGGGTCTGTAAGATTCAAAGTATTTTAACCTCATGAATGCCTCTTAGCATCTGAAACCTGTTGCTTTCATGTGAATTTCACTAGGCATTTATTTTATTTCTACTTTTGTTTGTGTACATGTTAACAGGCTAAGAACATTACTTGAATTTAAGCTATAAAGAAAAATGGAATTAAGAATTTTCATGCTAATTTACCATCTCTTTCAAAAGTACTCAGTACATGAAAGGAATGAAATAATCCTTAGAAAGCTCTGGGTACTTTCACAAAAATACTGCAGTATGCTTTTTGTCCACTTCTGAGTTATGGTCTGTGATCTTACCACTGGCTTAGGCTTCAGTGAGGTTTGTGAGTTACTGCCAGAAATCACTGTAAAATGGGATACACAGGATATTGAAAACCAAGAACTACAATATAAATACTGTGCTTTGGGGATCTGATATCCAACCTATGACTTAAGGAAGAATTAATGTTGAAATAGCTATAAAAATGAAGTGATATCACAGAAAATTTGCTAAAAGTCGTGTCATGTCATGCTGAAGGCATCAGCAGGAATCCTGCATTACATATGCTTTGTTCTAAAGTAACGGGCAGCAGCTGGAAATAGATGGATATTTCAGGAAACACTGGCGAATCAGGAAAACCAGGGAGAAAATGATTAATAGTTCATTTTAAATTATTTTTTCAGGCTTCATGTTACAGAGGGAATTTTGCATGGAACAGGAATTAGAGTTTCTAACCACCTTTGCCTGGAATGCCCTGCAGCTACTGTAAGCAGTCCAGATGCTTACAGATGTTTTCTGTAGATAGTTACTGAAGACAGCATCTCCTGCTGCTTTCTAAAGATAGCATGAGCAGCATTAGGCATCACTTGCAATGCAAACCTGGCATCACTGAAGACAAATGATCCTTCTAACACTAACTCCAGTGGAGTCAGAATTTCATGCCATGTCTCTGGGTAGAATGAACATTTTTCTCTTTCAGTTAGCATAGTTACTTAGCCTGTAGATTGTGACAGTATAGTCCCATATAAAACTTTTCTACAAGATATGACCTTAGTAGTGTTGCAGTGGAAAACAAGGCTGTATCATGTGATTCGGTGACCAACCAGTGTCGTTGCCTCATTCTGGTGTACCACCTCCTCTGGATAGCACATGCCGCAGCACCCTCCTGTCAGGACTAACATCAGAGCTACCAGAAGGAGGGAGCTGTGATCTTCAGCTGCTGTTTAGCCAGGACAGAACATGTCACCCTTTGGCTGTTAGGGATGTTGTGTTGTCCCATTAGCTAACCTTGACTTTGTCCATTACCCTAAATTTTTAAACAGCTACTTCTTTTGTTTCCAGTTAAACTTTTGACTAGAGGAAAATCTCTTGAGAAGGTTAGTCTTCAACAGTGCTTGAAGAGAGCATAGGCAACACAGTCCAAAATGATTGTATAATCTATGAAATCTTTTCTTTTTATAAATATATCAAGTCCCACTGCAACCTACTCAAATAATTTCCCTTAACTCTTCAAGGCCTGTTCTTTTATGCATGAGGTTTTTTTGAGATGAACTGTCGCAGTTCTATTTGATGCTGGCTCTCATTTTCATGTTTTTCTAATTGGTGCAAAATGGCTTATTAAGAATAAATTCTGATCAATGTGCATGACTGAAGTAGATCAGGATTTAAAAATAGAGTATTTTGTGTACCTATATTCAGTATGTGTGTTTGAAATGTATATTTAGAGGCCAACACAAAGTTTATTTCTATCAAGGGTCATGCGTGAGTAATAATATACCATGAAGCTCTAACACAATCCTAGTGTCCCTGTGTTATAAACTGTGGAGTATTATTAACTGAAACTACAGAGTGATATTTTTGTTGGCATACGAGAGTTGAAAAAAATTAAACTGTCTTAGGAGTTTGTTCATATTTGTGGATTTCAGATAGACTCTGCAAGGTACTAACAAGTACATACATGAAGGTTTATTTTGCTTAATACCATATCTGTTGTAACAGTGATGTATACAATAATTTAGCTTTTGTAAGATACTGACCCACTGTGGACATTTCCAGCTGGAAGTTTGGAAGGAAGCACCCCTTGGACATTATTTGCATCCATAATTTCTACTATTAAACATATGAAAAACAGTAAAGATGATCAATAACTGGCTTTTTGCTTTTTCTGCACAACAACTCTTCCAGTCCTTTGTCTCATCTCTCTCTAGGTTTAGGGTCAGGGTGGCCCCTTAGACCTATAACGGATGCTCTCTGTTAACCCTCCCTCCCTCACCAAAAGGGAGGAGAAAGGGAATAAGGGAGAGAGACTTAGCGATTAGAAAAGGAAACTAGAACAGCTTTAATAAAAATGAAATTAATAATAATAAAAATGGAATATATACAAATATATA
>WUAM01000089.1:279961-317762 GCA_024336885.1 Actenoides hombroni
GTGCAGTTAGTTAAAAGAACTGAGCTGAAAAGTAAAATTACTGAACAGAATTAGTTCTGTTCTCACTCAAACCAGGATGTTTGTCTTCCAGACACTAAAAGTATAATATATGTGCTTGAATAAGTAGCTGATATTATGAGTTTAAAAGAATTAATTTCCTAAAAGCACAGCTTAAAATGGATTGGTTTGGTTTTCCACATTTAATTCTGGATGTCTGTGTTTCCCTTACAAGGACTGTATGAATGAACACCTCACATCAGTCTTTCTTTCTCTCTCTTGCTCAGCTCCTGCCAGGATTTTGACATTCAGTGGCACGGTGACAACTCCTTGGATGAAAGACATTGTTCTCCCTTGCAAAGCCGTGGGAGACCCAGCTCCAACAGTCAAATGGATGAAAGATAGGTAACCAGCAACTAAATGTATAGCTCAAATGAAGCCCACTTGCTTAAAATTCTGAATGTTGCAATGTGGATGATCCTGGATAACTGTCAGGAAGGAGGATGATTGTTTGCAGGGTCTGCACACCATCACAGCAGATAAAGAGTTCAGAAATTCCTTGAACTAAAACTGATTGTCTTTGGTGATTAGAAGGTATCAAAACGGAAGAAAAATTATGAAGAAGGGATAAAGGTAAACATTCTAAACAAAAAAACCTAAGAGCCTTTTCTGGTTTTACTTCAGGTACACCAGATAGTTTTAGTCTGAGAAAGAAAAAAGTCTGATGCATTGAATCATATTGTGGAGCGCAGCGTACATGTCTTTCATGTATCCTGTTTTCCATTTTTCTGTTTTGATCTTTAGTTTCACAGTTTGACAGTCACTTGGAAACACATATGGACAATAATTTCCATCTAAGCACTGTGTAAACAGTGATACTCCAGTGCTATGAAACCATCTTGTGCAATGATATAGATAGCTATTATCTTATAAGGATGGACTTTGTAGCCATGAACTGCATTTTACTCTTATTTTGGCACTTTTATGAAAAAGTGGATAGTTAAGGAAGGAGTAAATTTCCATTTTGACGCAAACTGGGACCAGAATATTTGTATTCTTTGAGCAAATGACAGATGTTTCCCAACAGAAAATATTCCTTTGTTGTCTTTATTAAAGATGATACTCCCCACCCCCTTTTTCCTCCTTTCCATTCTTAGTTGCTTCAAAAAAATTCCAATTCTGAGTGATTTTGATTGTAACTTCTTTAATGTATGCACTTTGTTTCCTGTGAGGTAGTAACGGGACACCCAGTCTAGTGATGATTGATGGGCGAAGAAGCATCTTTAGCAACGGCAGCTTTGTCATCCGTACTGTGAAAGCAGAAGACTCTGGATACTACAGTTGTGTGGCCAGTAACAACTGGGGATCAGATGAAATAATTTTGAATTTGCAGGTACAAGGTAAGACTATTGGATCTATCTCATTATTGTTCTCACTACTATTAACTGCTATATGCTGGTAATGCATAGGTATGTCTGTTTGCAGGTGTATGTGAAGTATTAGTATTAATGTGTATTAATGCAAATTTCATTCTTCCAGATTAATACTTAAAATATTATACAGATCATTCTGAGTCAGCCATAAACATTTTATGATACACTAAAATTTTTGCTTTTGGTGGAACGATTCACACGCTTGCAATTAAGTGTCCATGTAAGCTTTTTTAGAATTGACAACTGAGTGTTTGCATTCAGTTATTTTCTAGTTCTTCACACAGAAGATATTTACTTATTCTCCTTACAAATATTACATGTATCATTTAAATACTACAAAATTCAGAAAGAGCTGAAGGCCTTTACCTTCTGAAAAGCTGTCAACAGATGTACGTCTTTGTACTGAGACTCTGAACAAAGATTTCATTATGTAAGATCAGAATTTTATTGATGGTGAATATGAGGAAGCGTGTAAAATGAAACATCAGTACACCTTCAGTTACTGGATATTACCAGCTACTTTTTGTATCCATGTTGAGCTGTCTATAACGTATCCATTATGGTGTTGATATGTATAAAAGCAATGACAGTATAGGAATACACATTAACAATAATGTGAAGCAGAGCATGTGTATTCACATATCAAGAGTTCACTTTGCAGGAGATTTCACTGCTTACTTACACTAAAGTACATCCTAAGAGTGCTTCAAATGACTTCAACTTCTTGTACCATAAGGAAGCAAATAACTGCATTGTGAGTACAGGCCATGCAACGGTCAGTCACTCTCCTGTTCCTTGAAATCTAAACTTCTAGTGCAAACGTATGAGAACACACAAAGAGATTCTTTCAACTGCAGTCCAACTCTTTCTGCATAAACCATTCCACTAAGCCTTGAAACAAATGCCGTAGTGTACATTAACTTACCTACAATCCAACAGAGTCTAAAGATGTTTTCTGCAATGTTTGAAGCATGACCATAGCAGGAAGGAGAGAAAACACTATCAGAAGGAAACCTTAAATTTATATTTCACTAAATACTTGTGTAATCGTATAGCCTTGATGTTATTGACCTGCAGTAACTAAAAGCAAATCAATATTAGATTCTTGAGGGACAGAGAAAGACTGGCATTTAATACGTGCTACCACCATCTTTTGTAGGAAGGGTGAAACTGTAATGAAAAGTTTTACAATAAATTTTTCACAGAGTAGTGTATGAAGTCTCTCTCCACAGAATCAACTAAGCCAAAATAATGGAACAAATCCATCTCACACAGGGAATATTCCTTTAGATTATCAACTGTCTTTTTTGTTTTCTTCAGCACTGCTTATCCTGTGAGGGCAGTAAAATCAACTTCTCTTTGAACTAGTCCATAGCAGTAAACCAGCAGCCTCCACTTCATAGAAGCACTCATTATTTTGCAATCTGATGACTTGTATGTGAACTGCAGCAGGGAGCTTTTTCTGGGGTTTCACTTTGCAGGTAGAGCTACACCTTAACACAGGCAAAGCAGGCAACATCCTCTGGCAGCAGACTGCTGGACATGACAGAGCATTTGTGATTTCTGTCCTGTCTTGTTTATGAGCTAGTGTCTGTTGAGCAGTGACTATGGCAGGGAAATGGCATTTTCTGCCAGCACCAGTCACTGACACCACCGCTCCCTTCCCATGCTTGCAATAGTAGTGACCAGAGGAGGGGTGACTGCCCTGTCATCTTTCCTCCCTTGCTTTCCATCCTAGCTTTGGCACTGTTTCTCAGATCCTTTCCCATGACAGACGCTGTCCATGTTCCTTGTTCCTGAGGCAGAAAATCTGAATCTCATCTATGTTTCTGAAGAGCTTGAAGCTTGCTAACACTTCGTCAGAAAACAATCTGTAAAATGAGCCAGACAGCACTGCTGTGAATGACCAGAGCAGTGCAATGCATTCGAAACAGGAACTTCTTTTCCTCCCTCTTTCATTTTCTGAACTTAAAACTGCAGATGTAGTACACTTGGGTGAAGTGTTAGTAAATATTTACCCTTCAGGGCTCTGATAAATATTCAACTATCTCTTAGAAGTTCACCTACCATTCTTCTCTATTTTAGTAAATACTATCCTCCACTGACTTAATGCTTTTGTGTCATGGTTCTGGTTACCTCACTTGTACAACAGGACTAGCTAAAATAGTCAGGTAGAAGTCAAAGATGAGCCCTGAGTGTGTGATGATATTGGCTCACAATGGATTTTGTCAAGGTGAAAAGAAAGCTGGCTACTTTGCCACTTTCTGCCATGATCATTGAGCTCTGGAAACCCAGCCACTATATGCTGGTACAAATTCAGGTTACTTAGGCTGCACCTAAACTGCCTTCATTCCCAGTCCTTTTTCCACCCCTAATTCCCTGTCCCTTTTCCAGTTCTCTCTACCCCGGCTGACTTCTTGGGATACAGCATGGCTCCTTCTCTGCCCTTTCATGATGGATTTTCTTCCAAAGCAAACTGGACATTTCGCAGAGGATGGGAGATGAGACCCCTGTATTACTCCTGTACTCTGGCAGGAGCTGATGGTCCTGGGAACTGTGCAGTTTTTATGTCCCACAGTTTGGACATGTTTATGAGAAACAGCAGAACTGAAGTGATTCCAGTTTTCTTCAGCTTTTGCTGTTAGAGTTGTGTTGTCTTTATACTACTAGTGTCAGTGAGTAGATGGTGTGATCTGGAAAAGGTATGGATCTGCCCCCAATCACCGATCTACCTGTGCTACCTAGTTAGCAGTCACAGTTTCACTGGCAGAAACTTTTATGCACTTTTTTAAAACTTCTGTCATAATAGCCTTCAAATGCATGCATGAGTGGAGTACCATTTGCAGGGGGACATCTGTTTCCCACCACTAAAAATCCAGCTTCTCCTTAAAACAGATATGAAAAATAATGAAAAATAATGGCTGCATAGCTCATATGTCATTTAGATCTGGCAGGACAGATTAAAAAAAAATTTAAAAAAATCAAAGAAAAGCAAGGGTTAAGAACTGAAAGACAGAATTGTGTAGAAAGTTTAATATAAAAAATGAGAGCTTGTCTGCTCTTGTCTTAACCAAAGATGTCAGCTAAACAGACACTTTGACAGAAATAATTTGCATTTTTTGCAACTCAAAACAGTTATTTAATAAATGACTGTTAGAAGGGATTAAGATCACATCTAATAATTTGAATCTATTTTCTAATTTTAACTGTTTCTCATCTAGTTCCACCAGACCAGCCAAGACTCACTGTATCCAAAACTACATCTTCCTCTATCACCCTTTCTTGGATACCTGGAGACAATGGTGGCAGTTCTATCCGAGGTAACATAACTTAGATTAATTGCAACTTCTTGCTAAATTATCATATGTTGATAGGATTTGTATATAATTATGAATGGCTACAAAAAATGAAAAACAAAGCAATCTGTATTGCTGTCAGTGCTTAATGTGCACTATTGTCATGATAACAGCTTTCAGTAAATTGCAGTTTCTCTTTGTGGTAGTTTAATCACAGATTTAATCACTTTCCTCCAGCATACCCTCAGCTGTTATGACAGTTACTCTTTCTGATTTTCCAGACATGTAATCTCTAACCATTCATTTCTGAGGGGCCAGGTTCATCATCTGGTCTTTGTTGCTGATTGAAGGGTATTTAGAAATGTCTATCCCTTTCTTTTCCCTTTAAAGCAATCATAAAAATGGTATTTAAGCTGTTGTAAGGGTAGGCAAAATGTATTGTCTGGTATCTTTTAATCAGGGGAGAGCTGTATGTCTTCCTGTGCATGGGATTTTTCTAGTTTTATTAGGTCTTTAAAATGACTTGTCATATTACCTGCAGAATTTGTTGCTTTTTTTCTGGCTTATTGTTGCCATCTGTGCTTTCCCTCCAGGTTATATTTTGCAGTACTCAGAAGATAACAGTGAGCAGTGGGGTAGTTTTCCAATTAGCCCTAGTGAGAGGTCCTACCGTTTAGAAACACTGAAGTGTGGCACTTGGTACAAGTTTACTTTAACTGCTCAGAACGGAGTGGGGCCAGGACGCATCAGTGAGATCATTGAGGCTAAAACTCTTGGAAAAGGTATGTTGATTTCTGTCCCCTTTGCTCACCTAAAGCTCTTGCATTCTGATGCAGATACTGGTTTGATGAGAAGACAGACTTGGATATTTTGATATTATTTGCTTTGGAAACATTTCCTCTTGTGTCCATGCTGTGAATGAAGAGGTTGTTGCTGTGGGACACATACCACCTTGTGCTTCTTGATGTTCTATCTTTATTTGTCTTTTCTTTTTTTAGATATTTGAGAAGAATGTGTCTCCACTATGATAGGCTATCGCAATTCCAACTACTGGTATTGCCATGTGGAAATTGTTTCTTCTCTTCTTGTAAAATTCAGGGGTTTATTTGTCTAGATATTGAAAGAAGATGGGGAGTATGTTTAAATGCAGAGGAAATAGAGCCAACGTCTTATTTCTGCTTCAAGGTGGTATTGCAGGAGCCATGCAAGTATCACCCTTTGAACAGGATAAGTGTCAAATACAAAGGAAAATTTTGCATAAAGCTTTGCAAGGCAAAACAGCCAAAATTTGTGGAATTCTTAGCTAACTCAGTATTGGTTCCCTTGGTCCTGATTGCTAAGCATAGTTCCACATGGCAAATGTGTATCAGAATTATAAGCAATTTTGGTAACAGACCAACTTAAAGAGGCAATTTAGAGAGGCTTACCCCTAAGTCAACAAAGTGCAGTAGCTTTGTATAATGCTCTAAAACTCACCTCATCTTACATCTTGTCACAGATCATAAGAAATACTCTCACTTGGGAGCAGTTTTGTAATAAAGATGATTTTTTTTTTGGAGCACAAGAGGTTTAGGGTGAACACAAGGAAAAACTTTTTCACTGTGAGGGTGACAGAGCACTGGAGCGGACTGCCCAGGGAGGTTGTGGAGTCTCCTTCTCTGGACACGTTCAAAACTTGCCTGGACATGTTCCTGTGTAACTTGGTCTAGGTGATCCTGCTCTGACTGGGGGGTAGTACTAGATGATCTTTCTAGGTCCCTTCCAACCCCTAACATTCTATGATTCCATGATTATTTTGAAATGTCTGCCCTTCTCAATGCTTTTCATCACATATGTGCTGTTGCAGATGTTCCAAGCATCAAAGCAAGGTGGACATTTCATTTGACACTCAGCGGCATAGGGAAGACCTGGTATGAAGTAGATGTGAATGATATGACTTGCTGAATCTCAGGGGACACTTCAGATTGGTTGCATACACGCTGAGATTATCAGTGGTCAGGGAGAATGTTCTGCTGAACTTAAAGAAAGGGACACTTAGAAAAGTAGAAGTTGACTGTTCTTATTTTCATTGCATGAAATATAAGGTTTACACATGCTTCAAAGAACATCTAGATGATTTCCAAGAAAACAGATCTCCCAATCTTTTGAGTTTCTCTGGGACTGGAAACTACCTGTGTTACATTTATAGACTGAATCAGGTACTTTGTGATTTAGAATGATGAGATCATTCTCATTTATGTGAGATCTCCAGATGAATCTATATCCAAAGCTATTAGCATAGCCAGTTGAAAAAGTTCATCAGTTTCATTTAGATTCCTATAGAATTTAGAAAAGAGAGTACATTCCGGTACACCTCATCAAAACACAAGAACAGCAAAAAGACTGCTATTGGATAAGTTAATGTTTTATTATGTAGAATAAAATAGCACATTATAGATAATTTTCATCACATTAGGCATAACTTCCAATAGTAAAAATATTGTTTCTTGTAAGCAGTTACCAAAAATATTCTGAAGTACACTACATCAGTGTTTAATATAAATAATGTTTATTGATGACCTGTCTTGTCTACCTACTGATATTACTTCAATTCTAAGGTGCCATTTTTACTGTCATTACTCCCGTATTATGTAGAAATGTTGAAAAAAACCCAACTTTAATCCACAGAAAGCAACATTTTATCTGAAAGCAGGACGAGTAAATAGAAATGTCAACCCCTTTCTGAGTGGAACCATCTTACACAGAAATACAAAATTCAAAGTATTTATTATTTTCAAATATATCATGTGCAAAGTCAACATATTAATCTTTTTTTATTAATTTTTCATTTTTACTTGCAAGTTCTTCCACAAATGCAAGCCTCTGTACTCTCAAAAAAAAAAATATTAAAAAAAATGTTCAATTCCACTTCAAAAGAAGACTAAAGCACCGATTGACAATTTTTAGGTGTATTTGTTTTTTATCATATTTCTACATGGTGTTCTGAAACTTCTTTTTTACATAGCAGTGAGCGGGGTTATTTACTGATGTGACATATCAACACTAGATTTACAAGTTGGGTCTTGCCAGTCCATGAAAACTGTCAAGTCAGGTCCATGCAGAGACGCATAGATATTTTTTTCACAATGGATTTGAAAATCTAGGTTTGTGAGTTTGGTGCAAAGTGTGAAAAAAACATTTAAGAAGCAGGGAAAAAAGAAATTGAATGTATAGATACTGAGTTTAAGATGAAGTTACGATTTTCCTAGAAATTACTCTCTTAACTTTATATTTTTGAATCCCATATCTGTAATGCTTAAGCACTTCATCTGAAATACATTTCTGCTTCTAGAGCCACAGTTCTCAAAGGAACAAGAGCTTTTTGCTAGTATAAACACCACAAGAGTGAGACTGAACCTGATAGGCTGGAATGACGGTGGCTGCCCCATCACCTCATTCACCCTGGAGTACCGGCCATTTGGGACAACAGTCTGGACAACCGCTCAGCGAACATCCCTGTCAAAGTCCTACATACTGTATGACCTCCAGGAGGCAACCTGGTATGAATTGCAAATGAGAGTGTGCAACAGTGCTGGCTGTGCAGAGAAACAAGCCAAATTTGCAACACTCAATTATGATGGCAGTAAGTATATTTTTTTTTATTTACACGTCTGAGATACTAGTTTTACTCTAGTTCCTTATGTGGGTTTTTTTAGCTTGTCCTTTTTTCCTTCATAAAACCCTTTTTGAACCTGCTATCCATGATGACAGAGAGGTAACAGTCTCAAAGAAATAAAATGACCACTAATTTCATGACAATAGGCTGCCAGGTAGGAAACAGGAATTGTAAAGTTGACAGTACTGAGGAAAAGCTCCAGCACCAAAGTTAATCAACCATGAGACACATAACTGTAGGACACTACGTGTCATTAGTTCCAATGGTCAAAGAAGTACTTGCTAGTATTTCATGCCTCTCTTCCATGAAATTTTTGTCTTCCATACAATTGGTTCCTGAAGCCATTCACAGTGGTGCCTGTCCTTATTGCTATTCCATGCACTGTCCTTGTGATACAGCTCAAAACCCATTATGTGATGCAACGGAATAGCTAACTAGCTTGTCTTCCAGGAAAGCCTCTGGACAGCATCCTCCTGCAAGGGCAAAGCAATGGCAGTGTTATTATCCCTATTTACAGACAGGGGACGACGAAACTAATGGCCGTGACAGATGGCTTTGTAATGCCCAGCAGCAGGGCACAGGGGATGAAGGAATTGCTGTATCCTGCCCTTCTGCCAGAGGTTACTGCTCACCCTGCAAAAGCCAGAACAAGAGTGCAAGAGCAAACATGCCAATTTGTCAGTCACTCCGGCTCATATCTTGGCACGTTTATTGGAAGTGATGGTAGCACGTGTGTGCTTCTGCTGGCTCTATAGTGGGAAATGTCTGGGTTGCTGGCAAAAAGTTGGTACAGATGGCTCCAGATAGCAATCTTCTGGCTTGCTCTAGTGTTAGTTTCCAGAGCTTTTCTGGAGGTGTCCAGTGTAAGATACTGTTGTGTTGCCGGGCATATTGTGCTGCATTGTGCAACCACTTGGTGACATCCGTAATGTTAAATTAAACAACAAGACTAGTGACCAAGTTCAAACAAGAAGTGATAATTGTCCAGTGACAGCACCAAATTACTAATCATTCATAATGATAACACATCTTGTTGCCACAGTTTTGTCTCACACAAACCAGCACTCTCCAGGACAATCCCAATTATGGCTCACAGAAGAGCAAAAAGCAGGGACCATTCCCTGTCAGAAGTGTGAAGTATGAATCAGGCAGGGTTTAAACCTCATCATCTTACACATCTTATAATGCTATCTCAGTCTTTGGACTAGGTATTCATCAGTTCTTGCTGATGATTAGTGACACATGCCCTCATGCCTCACCCTTTTGTGAATAGCACATCCCTTCATGTTTCTCTGAGAAAATAACATTTTGGTAAGCTGCCACACAGTCCTCATGTTATTTCAGACATTCTGAAAAAAATTAAGAGAAAGATTTTTATTTTAGCCCTTTTAGAGGCTTACAGGAAACCAAGACCCAAACCAAGCACAAATACTGCCACAGGTCTTGCCAGGTAGACTTAGGACCTGCTTTACTGAGCAGTATAGATGTTATCCAAAATAATTGTTTTAAATATTATGAGTTAACTCATTGTCACTTTACTCAGCTTATCCTCTTTCTTTCCAGTATCTTTCTACAGGCAGCTTCCAACTTTCTGTGATTCTGTTTTACATCCACAGTTACTGTTACATATATGTGACTAGTACAAACAGTATTGTCATACTTTAAAATGGCATTATATGAAAATGTAGGTCCAAAGCCTTAAATTCCCACTAATAGCGGTGAAATCAAATGTATTCTTACAATGAACTGTTTTGAAATGTCAGACTCTGCTTTTTTCATTAGGTGGTGATACTTGGTTTCACACACTGTGACCTGCACACCATTTGATTTTGTGTGTTGCTGTATGGCATCTTTAAAAGTGAGAAAATAAACCCAGGAAAATATTTGTAGCATTTCATTTCTTGGGCCACTGCTTCTGGTCATCTAGAGAATTTCTCATTTATGGTATTGACATTTTTTTTTGTCAAGCATGCTTTGCCAGGGCTATATTGTACCTTAGAGAGGCAGCATGATCTCAAATACGGACCACAAGGTTAAGAGAGGAAAAAAACATGCATGAAAAGGCAAATTTCAGTTTTCAAATTTTCTGACTTTGTTACATTTGATGAAGAACTAAAATGATAAATTGATTATTGTTTTATCATTATTGAAAATTAAGGTAGTCTATTCCCACATAAGAGATTTCATAGAATAATTATTTCAGTGATTCTAAAGCAAAAGTCCTTACAACATCCTGTCTCCTCATTAATTTATTCCTTGATAAACTGCATAGGCTTAAGGTGTTTCAGAATTGGCAAATAACGTCTGATTAGAAATCAACATTTTCTATCAATACTTCACGCAGGAAGTTTTGCTTTCATAGAGAGTGAATTTTTCATTTACAGAAACCATGCCAGTGGAAACTTCTTGTCCAGTTCCACTTTGGAGTGCTAACCCTTTCTCTACTATTGATTCATCTTCTGATATGAGATTAGTCCCTTCCAGCTTCTAGGGATCACAGCTGCTCTTAGGATAAAGCAGTTACAAGGATAGGACTTCAAAGATTAGTTAACAGGTGTATGAAAGTTCTAGGATACCAAATGCTAAGAACAAGCTTAGGAGCTTTAGCTGTCTTAAAATAAAGCTTTTGTAGACTTTGTAGAAAACCTTAAGTTACATGGTCTTTCAGTTTTTTTCTTGGGACTGCAGTAGCTGATTGTTATCTGTGATAGAGCTCCCAAGAAATATCAAGGCTAAGTATCCTTTACCTTAAATCTCTTTATGGTGAACTAGGTCAAAAGGTTAATGCTTTCCTTTCATAGATATTTCAGCTTACCATTTTCAGCTTACAGATTTTATGACCTTCCTGCCCCTTGTTTTTCAGAATGTTTGCACTCAGTACTTAAGGAGATATTTTTAGCAATGTGCTGCTGTAGTATGTGGCACTGCAAAGCAGCTTCCCAACTCAGAGAGCACCTACTCAGTAGCCCTGACATTAAATCAGATCAGCTTGGTAGCTTCTCTAAACTATGCTAATTGATTCTAGCCCACCAGGGGACTTGCTACTGTGAAGAACAGTTAGGACACAGGAAAATACTCAGTAGTCCTAAACTCACAAGGTGCAATGGGAGATGCTGGAAGGGCTGTAACAAGGGGAAATGGAATCAATGGATAGTAGGTATAGGTTTCAGTAATTTCTAATACTATTGCTGAATATACTCAGATAGATAAAGTTAAGGATATATAAACCTGAAGTACATTTTTATTTTTAATTAAGCTTGTACTGCCTGTATATTTACTTGGAAGAAGTATGGAAAATTATAATCACTTACCTAAACAGTTAAGGCTTAACTGAAATTAAGGTCACTCTTAATTTGGTTTTCATCAACGTATTAAGGAGAGTAAGACAAAATTTTAGGTAATCTTGAACACAGCAGTCCTTAGTCAATGATCTCTGTTACTTTAATTCAGAGCAAAATTTGGCCCTTTTCTATTCAGGAGGGCTTAGGAGGATTTAGAGACAGTTATTAGCATTACCTTTAGAAGCTTGAAGTTCTTTCATTTCTTCATCTAATAATTTTCTCTGCCTTTAGAGTAGCACAAAAACTGTATCTCAGTTAAGATAAGATGAAAAAAATCCTACTGTGTGTTTATTCCAAGAAATGGAAAATTAGAAAAACAAAGAAAATTAAGGGGAAGAACTTCAATGGAACAGTAGAAAAATATTCAAAATGCAACTGTAAGAAAATTAATTTTCTGAAATACCTGATATAGGTTTAGATGCTTGTAGCTTTTCTGTTTATTTTCATCCCTTTAGGGAACTACTCTTCTCATTTTATACAACTTAAATAGCTTTTCTGAAAAAACATGACTTGAAATTCTACATTTTCACTGTGGTTATAGCACTCACATTGTGTTGCTTCGTATCACTTTTTTTTTTCCTGATACTGTATGCTACATAATGAGATACAGCTATATCACTCAATGCACCAATTAAAATGTAAAAAAAAAAGGATGTGCCTGTTTTTCTACCTCACTCTCCTATCCTTTTAGCAAGTAAGTAGCCACTTTTATGTTTCAGTAGGTGGTTAAAACTGAATAGCTTCCATCAAAAGTCATCACAGTTCACAATACTTACGTATTTCTACACATTTCAAACAAATCTACATTTTATAGCCTCATTTGTGGTTGCATTCAGCAGTTTAATAGTAATCAGGAAATGGGTGAGAAGTCTTCCATAACTAAGCAGCCTTCCACAGAAAGTGCTGCATTCTGCTCACGTCCTTTAGAAGAAAAGAAAAAAAGAATTGAAAAGTTCAAGTATTATATATCACCAGGAAGCCAGGTATATTCAAAATGCAAATATGTCCCAAAATGAAAAAGTGAGCTGCCTGCTGATGCTGGGAGTTGGTAGATTCATTTCCCTTATTTCACTCTCAAAATCTGATTGTTTCTATCCAGTGTTACTCTCCTGTTTTACTGATGAGTATAACATCAGACACACTTTAGCAAATTAGCATCAGGTTTACTATCTGAATTCCAGATCAATATCACTGCTGCACCCCTAAGACGTGATATAAGAATGTTTCTGTGCAAAGGATTCATCTGATGTATATAGCACAAAACGAACTTTGTCAAATACGTTCCTTACAAAGAAAAGCCCAGTAGAGATTATGAATATGTTGCAGCAGTGCTGTTTTCCCATAGTAAGGAATAATATACATAGGTAGTGATTCTGAGATCTCTTAGAACTTTGTAATGTTTTAATATGACTTAAAATTAGTTGTAGTATTTGACTGTATGATGGGCATGGTTTTCTTTCATCAACGAATGCACTTCTTCTAGATTTCTGATAACCTATGAGTCTCTTCAGTCAGTATCTTGTTACCAGTGTGACTGGCTACATGTGCATGGCTGTTATATGTGCAAACATAGCATCCACCCTGAATGTGAGAAATCCTTCTTAATGTTCTGCATGTAGCTAAAGCATATAACGTGCCATATTCCCTGAGAGCTCAATCTTTTGTCTTCATTAATAGGCATCTAATATCATGACACTGTTTCCAGGTACAATCCCTCCACTCATTAAGTCAGTTGTGCAAAGTGAGGAAGGGCTGGCAACCAACGAAGGGCTAAAGATGCTGGTGACCATTTCCTGTATCTTGGTTGGGGTCTTGCTGCTTTTTGTGATGCTATTGATTGTGCGGAGGAGAAGGAGGGAGCAGCGACTGAAGAGGCTGCGAGGTAAGATGAGAGCTGTCATATTTATATGCATATTCCCTGAACATGAAAGTACAAGCGGGGCTGCACATGACCAAATTGTTCAATCCCCAGTTAGTATCATTTTCCTGCAATACATAATGGGGGACATAAGGCAAAAAAAGTATATGTGTTTTCTACAGAATTTCCTTCTTTTTCATTTGGTAGTAAGTTTCTAAAAAATAACTCACATATCCATTATTATTTTGCATGGGGGAAAGGAAAATAATACTCAGTGTTGTTTGCTTGTTTTCCTTTTGTTGTTGTTGTTGTTGTTGTTGTTGTTTCCCTTGTGAATGATCTTGATAACCTAAAATTTTTTTATTTTTTTTTGAAGGGTAAAATCAGATATTCTAAAGATGGGGGGGATTTCAGTTTTCCAGCAGACACAAACCATGATTCCTGAATTATAAAATGAAAGTAGCCACATGTTAGTGGGCTAGAAAACACAATCGGATATCCTCAGACTTATTACCACATCTTTTTCTCTATGATGTGTTAGAAGTATTGCAGCAACACTTCATTGTTCACTGACCTTTCATTGTCACTGATCTCTACTTTTCTCTAATCCTTATTCAGATGTTTGCTGTGTGAATAAGTTTTATAGCTGTGAGTTCATTCAACTTTATCAGTCTTGTAATATATACCCCTGGCTGAGCCACAGCCAGGTTTCTGACCCTTGCAGTCTGCCACTCCTGTACTTCGCCCTGTAGATTTTGCACTAGCACACAACAGTGGACCTGACCCTGAAGGCTTTTGGGAAAAAGACTTTCAAATCACACACCAAATAAATAGTAAAGTGATTTATCATCTGCAAAAATAAGTCTAATCATTTCCCAGAACCATTAAACTGTTTAGTTATTTGTATTTTAACCAAAATATGATAATGACATAAATTAAAACCAGGACTAACCCTATGTATTCCATCTCACCTTAGCATCAGTCATGGTCAGATTTGTATATAAAAGAGGACAACTAGTCTTATGGTTCATACACAAACCTGAAAACCAGGGCACATGGATGTTTTGGCTTGCAAAGTAACTTCCTCATTCAAAACCTTTTAAGTCATTTACCTCTGTGCAGTGTTTTTTCATAAAAAAATTTGATAGATTAAGGGTGACGAAAGTGTTACCTTTTCAGAAATACTGTGGAATTCCATCCAATAACGATCAGGATATTTTGAGCTCCTTGGCTTCAGGAAATGATAGCTGTGAACATTTAGTTTTTCATGGTAAATTTACAAGTATTCATATATTCTTGAACTACAGCCCCTAAGAAAGGCTGATGTTTACTGGCCAGTATGGCTTTTGCATAACATAAGACTTCTCTGAATTATTTCCTCTCAGCATACAGGAATTTAGAAAAATACCTGAGCTTCACTTAAACTTAGGCAGTGACAAAGAATTCATTAGTATTTTTTGTAACAGTCTTCAGTATTTAAATACCATTTCTGTAAAAGTTGCATCTCATTTCTTATCTGAACTTATCAAGCTGCAGCTCAACATCTCAGCCATCTGGTTCTGTTATACTTGTCTGCCATACAGGGATTGAAGTTCTTTTTTGTATCTATCTTATTTTCAGTCTCTGAGGATATTCCTTTTACATGGTGATTAACCAAGTAATTTCTTATTTCTGTCAATGGTAAATGAAACAGATGAATCTTCTTTAATTTTCCTTTGTAGTTTTCTCATAATTTATTAATTTTAAGGCTTATATCATATACCTTTGCAATCTGTAGGTAGCTTTCCTCATCTGTGTATACTAGAAATTGACATAGTATTCCATCAACAGACATATCAGCATCGGATGGGGAGATAACAGTCTCTTCTTTTCCTTTATGGTCTTCTGTCTATATCTGCAAGGATTACTTTTTTGGGTACTGCATTATTTTAAGAGTTTGCATTTAACATTTAAAAACAAGATGTCCCATGGTCCATGACAAAAATAAATACTAGGCAATTATTTCCTGCTTAAAATTGTATTTTGAATATGTTGAAACCCATATAAAATGGCTACTGTGTTATTTTTTTTGCATCATGCTGCTTTGCTATTAAACTATTTTGAGGTAGCAAAATATTCCTCTAAAGAAATAGAAATGTAAGATTTTAATGTTATTTAATTGTATTTCAGTTAGACCTTTTTCAATGTCATCAATACCCAGTGAATTTCAATCTCTTTTTAAAATATCAGCTTTGTTTGACATGGCTGATTGACCACAAGTCTATATTGCTTGGCCTTAATTATTCCATCTCCTTGAATTCATTTCATCCAGCTACATTCAGGGTTTTTTTAACATTTTACTCATTGACAAGATCAGATTGATAGGCCTTCAATAATTCAGATTTTTTTTGTTCATTCGTTTTGAAGACTGATTCCATGTTAGCCTTTTTCTGCTCTTCTGGAGGTTACTTTATGTTCTGTAAAGTCTTACTGACAATTAGTATTGCTGTTCCAGAGAACCCCTCAGTAAGTTTTCTAAAAAAAAATTTGTATGCAAGTTTCTATGATCTCCTAACTAAAAAATATGCATTTCTCTAGTCATTGTTGTGTTCAGCTTTCATGTGAATTAATGCTGAAATTGAAATCCTGTCTTTATCACTTGATATATATCACCTGGTGGGGTTTCTTTGAGGCATAGCACTGATTTTTCTTAAATCGTGATTCCATCATCAGCTTTCCTCTAGTCTTCATCAGAAATAATAGTTTCCACAGTGGGACCTTCCAAAAGAATTTACACATGTTAAAGATGTAATTCTTCGTTTTGTGTCTCCAGGAGATGTGTTTCGTTTGAACCTGCTTGACAAAGAGGAGTGAGAATTGCAGATTTATTTGCAGTACATTCTAAATGCAAACATTTCTATCTGTGCATATAGACAATGGGTTTGTTGTCCTCATTTCTGTGGGGCAAATGTGGCATAAGAACAGCAATCTCTCCATTCTTAATCAATTTCTCTTTGTTTTAGCATGCAGGGACAGGTTAGACTTTGTCTTCCTCCTGTGTCATGCCCAGTATAATTTATTTCTCCAGTAGTACTCTTTTTAGAAAGAAAACATAGTTTTTAGCAAAGCCCTGATTTTTGCCCAGTTTCATAGTTCCACAGGTCAGGTGACAAGAAGGTCAAATGACTGCTGGAGTTCATGCAGCCATTCAGTAGGTCATCCTATACTATAACAGAAAATCCTGAAGACTTACCACTCTTTCTCCTTACAATTAATCTAGCTGTACTACTACCATAAAAGTTTTCCCTTTGTTTTTAAAGCCAACTCACCTTAATCCAAGCAGAAAGTATCAGTATGGTATGATAGTTCAGAAGTGGCAGCACACCATTTAAAACTGTATCACAGACTCTGATTTCCTAGGAGGCAAGCCAAATGTATTAAGAGTTTTAAAGGCAGATGCCCCAGCAAATGGATGTGAGGGCTGTCACTGGATCAGTGCCTGTCAACACTGTCATGATGAGGAGAAGTCTGTCTTTTTCACTAAGGCATGGGGTGATACTTGGCTGGAGCAGAAAATCACTCACTTCATTTGGTCATTCATGGCCTCCCCAAGCTCCATTTTGCCCACCTGAAAGTTGGGAGATGGGATACTGGCAGGGATACTGACTCATTTTATGAAGTATTCTCAATTTGTTGATCAAAAGTGTAATATAGGAAATGCTCCTTACAGTCTGTAGTCTATATTCATTGTTTTGTGAAAACAGTATTTCTCCTGCAGCAAGTGTTTTGCACATGTTGTTATCATATTCAGTTGCTTTTAGGCTTCTGGGTTTTGCTTTGACAGATACGTAAGATCTCTTTTCTTCTTGGCACATTTGTCCAGTCATACACTAGCCCATGTTCCCAATACAGCCATCATTAACTCCAGTAATGCTGCTGACCATTATAATAATCTACTTGAATAATTAGTACATTTAAACCCTGCTGATGAAGTTACTTTTTTTTTTTTTCTGCAGTATTTCCTCATTCAGCTTTTGATAAGTAGCATGATCTTAGATTCATAGAATACTAAGATGATGTAACATGATCTTGCATGATGCCTCATGCTAGTTTTGAAGGAAGGTGCACAATCTCCTTTGCATCTCTGACCAAGAATAAGTATATGTTAGTGAGCATTTGAATATGTGCCACATACATTTAATGATGAGAATATAACATTTTTTCCAGATGCAGCATAGAACAAAGCTATGTGCTGTGCAGCACCTAAGAATATGTGAAGGAGGTGTTTGCCATTTAATTCTGGTAAACAAATCTAAAAAGCAAACTGGACAACACTGGGACAGCAACCTTCAACTTTGTCCTTTCAGCTTTTTTAAGTTGTGAATTACTTGCACATGTATTCATAGTCTTCACTTAAGGAGGCAGCAACTGCTGCACAAAAGCTGCTAGCTGAATGAAAACAATATTTGCATATTAAATCACCCGTATTATATGTGCCAGAGGGAGAATGTGTGCATAGTCTCTTCATGATCCTAGTGCTGGTAGAATAATAAGAAGAATCATAGAGTTTGTTGAAAAAAACCATGACCTGAAACCAGAGCGTTTGTTTGTTTGTTTTTGGTTTTGTTTGGGTTTTTTATTTATTTTTATATATATCCTTCAAAAGAATTGAGTCCCTTCCTGGATCCTTAGAAGTCAGTAGAAAAAACTACCTTTGATGTCATCTGGGATCAGCAGCAGTGGTAGTTTGGTTAATGACTGACGATAAAGACATTGTCACATGCTATGTAGTACCACTTATAAGAGTGTTAACAGCAAAAGGCAATCCCAAGCCAAGTGAAAAATAGAAAGTCTGAGTGACTAAATAGGGCACTGTTTGGATTAGATGGGACAGCTTAGAGGAAGGGTCTTTCCCTACACGACATATCTGCCATGTTTTGTGCTGAAAAGGGATAGAGGAAGATTAAAAATAAAGGAGTGGAGCAAACAGACCTAGAGGAAACAGAATTTCAGTGTCTCCAGTAGTAGGTAAGGAATAAAGCTTAAGACAGGCAAGCTGGCACAGTGTCACAGAAACAGTGTATAGAGAGTGGATGGAAGGGGCTTTGTTGAGTTTTTTTTATGAATGAAAAAAGCCCTATGTCCATTCCTTTTAAAAATTAATACAAATGTAGCCAAAACAATGCATTAAGATGGTGGTTTTGTTTCTGCCTACATTCTCTGAATTTTAAAGTAGGATATTTAATAGGATCATAAGCAAGAAAATCATAGATCTAGAAGACCCAAGAGATTATTAAGGAATAAAGAAGGTGAGATGGAGAAACAAAAGATAAATTCAGTAAATGTCTTGGCAGGTGCTGGTAGATTTACAAGCAGTAGATAAAAGAAGAAATTTAAAGTTTCACACAGTAGGACAGTGGCTTGAAGACTTAGAACTTGGAATTGTTTTCTTCTGAGATTTGCTTCACTTGGTTACACGAAAAGCTGTCTTGTTGCTGTGTGGTATACGTAAGGATTCTGGAGTCAACATTTTTAAATCAGTTTGTATAGTGGCAGACTGCAGGAGAACAAAGCACAGATGTCTATTTTTGCTGAATAATACTACAGAAATTCTATTATGCTGATAAAATTTTATAGAAAGCTACCTGAAGAACATTGGGTGAATGAACCTTCAGCTGTGTCTTTTGATATAATAAGTACCAGAATAATCATATCCCTAAAGGACCTTTTGCTAATAAAAACAGCAGTGACAATAGGAGGAATATTTCTCCTTCAGCAGCAGGGATGATCCATTTGGGAGTAAGCGACCTCCTGGGTTGTGTATAGACTGTCCTCTGAAGACCCAGTAGTAGTTTTGAACTATTACCAGTGGAAAAACATTCATATTTGAGAGCAACTAAACAAGTTGACTCCTTGGAAACCTCCCTTGCTCAGACCTTCACGCAGACAATTTTGGTTTGGATATGGCAGGCTGGCAACTGCTCATCCAGCTTGAGATTAGTTCCTGCCCAGAGATGGATGTCAGCATTTCTGTCTTCTTGCCTTTTCTTCCTTCCTCACCTGTTCACTTGCTAACTGTAGCATGAAGGAATAGAGATCCCTCTTACTTGTTAAACTGTTTTTACATCTAGTAAGTTTGTGTAGTTTTTTGTATTGAAGCCAATGATAGCTGGTACTTCTCTAAGCGTTTTTGGTGCTACTGAGAAACTAAACAGGGCTGTCTGGGGCAGAAATGCAGTTTCAGCAAAATTATGGACTTTTAGAGATGATTTTACTCTTTTACTCTTGCCACTGATCTGAGAAACAGCAGTGGTCTTACACATGACTGATTCAAATCACTTCCTAATAATCCATCTATCAAATAGGTTTTCATTTGTGATGACATTTCTTCTCTTTTCTTCTAGATGCAAAGAGTTTGGCCGAAATGCTTATGAGGTAAGAATAGATTTAACGTTTTTAAATGTCTGTCAACTATGGCATCATATTTAAAAGAAGTAAACCTTTTATTCCTAAATCCTTTTTTAAAAACATATGATTTGACTGTTTGCTAAGAGCTAGAACATATTGTCAGTTAGAAATGGGAGAAAAAAGACATTTGTGGACAGCATCTGTAAGGGAATACAATAGTAAAAAAACTGAGAACTCTTGTGTTAGTAGATTAAATTATAGAAGCTATGTAGGTCCATTTGAACATTTTTCCTATTTAAAAAGGCCTTTTCATAATATGTACCAAAGTAATTTCTCTTCAGGAATCATCTAATTGAAGGCAACTGGATGCAACTATCTCTAAACTTTGCAGTTATATTTATGTAATTCACTATTGCTAGATGCTTATACCCGAAGGTATAGAGAGCAGGTAAATCCACTTACTATTTTGCAGTTCTGTTCCATAAGCTTAGCATCCAGAAATCTAATTCAGTTGTTGAATTGCAATAGAATGTCTATTCTGGCACCACAGTTCTTTCAAAGATGGAAATTTCATATCTTCAGTGTTTATTGTTTTGTCTGGGGAGAATATTGAACTTTAAAACTGCTGCGTATATTTGAAAATGGAATCACCAAGGGATTATTTTTAAGTTCAAATGTGTTTTGGTTTGTTGGAAAATATTTTTATTTTTAAGCAACAAATTTGAGAATGTTGTAAATATTTTACCACATGAACTGTACTCTAAAATTCCTTACCTGTGATATACTTAATCTGCTACTGTAATAATTTACTTACCAAAGACATGGTGACAGATGGTTTTAGTGTAAACTCACCTCTACGCCATCAGTCTGCAAATACATATGAATAGTCCCACTGATGTTAACAAGACTGGTCGTGCAGGTCAGGCCATAACCTTCCTACCTGCCAGTTAAAAACCCCTGCTAGTAGCAGAATGCAAGTTTAAACCACTTTGGGAAAATATATTCTGGTATTTTTCGGTGTCAGAGAAAATAGCACAGATTGGCATATGCAGCAACTTTGTTCCGATCACAGTCTGGCTGAAACTCCTGGATGAAGATATTCAGTCCTAGTGACAACCACACATAGGAGCTCTGAAAAACTGGTAGACCTCTGCCTTAACCCTGGTTAGCTTCAACAGGGCAGTCTTGTCATTGTTTCTGCAAGGCCATTTCAGAATCTTACTCCACTGACACCTAGAAAACTTTATCAAACTGCCAACATAAGTGCTCATTTTTCACCTATTTTTTCTTCTGTTGATGCTGACCTTCAAATTAAAGAACTTTTGCCCTTCACACTTGATGCACTCAGAGAGCAGTCAGGTCCCTTCCTACCTTTAGTTCAGAGATGGTTTTCTCAGTAACTTACCTGCCACTGTTTCTTTTTGCTTTTCCTTTGACAATCATCAAGTCAATTTTTCCTATCTCATTTATTTACAAATAATTTTGTTTCTTTTAAATAGTCATATTTTATACTTCTAAAAGTGTGAACAAAGGGAAATGACTATTAAAACAGGGCTTTAGATGAAGCAGCGAATATAGACCTACATTTGCAGATGCATTATAACTTGGACCTCTCAAAGTGATGTTGTTTTGGGGAACCTGTTTTCTACAGGCTAAATGCTCTCTCGTTTGTGATAAATCTGTGGAATACCTCCAGCTGGATACTGAGCTACGCACTATCACTAGGTGTTCCTGAAAATATAGCATGTTAACAATCAAAGGATGATAAGCCATCTCCAAATCAATAGTCACATATTATTAAGCTTCTGATACTTTGTATTTTTCAGATTTCACCAAAATCTGCTATGATACAAATATCAAGAAAGAGGGTATGCCATGGGTTGTGCCTTGCTGTCTAAGTATTAGACAGAGAGTAGAAAAGATGGTTCCCTGCTTGGTAGGATGGTGTGAGAGATGATGAGAGCTTTGTGTATCTTTCCCTTTGAGATTTTTAGATTTTTATGAGTGTGTGTAAAGAGGATTAAGAATGGAGCTTTAGTCTTTTCTTTGAAAGTCTCTGGCTTTGGCTTTGGAAGTCAAATGACTGGGGAGCAGTATAAGCCCCAGAAGATAGCTGTTTAAAGGGAGCTGCACAACTTGTTGCTGATATCTTAAACTGACAAATAAGAACCCCTGCTGCTGTACAATCATATCTTCTTAATGTTTCTTTTGGTCAAAAGCATTGGTCCAGCCAACTTCTTTGTAACAGTTCCCTGTGATTTGGTATAGCAATTGACTGAACTTTCTCATTTGGAACATAAGGTGAGGAATCTTTTCTCCCTTAATATTACTTACAAGTTTTAGTTGCCATATGTTTTTTCAACAACCACCTTAGACATCAGGAAACTGAGGTAGCCTAACATTCTGCCAAGGACACAGAATGACTTTGGATTTACAGAGCACCATATTTAATCTCTTTGCATAACTAGCTGGTAGGTTTAACCCTTTCCTGTGCATACAGATATTTTCAATCACCCAAGTGAGGAAAAAGGCCAAAACTGTATCCATGGGCTATACAAAAAAAGCTGTACTCAGTCAGACCCAAAGGCCCACATGCCCAAATGTCTGCCTTTCATAGTGGCCAAAAGCAGACACCTTCTTAGACTAAAAAACTACAGCAAATGCATACTGACTTGTTCCTCAGACAGGGTCCCAGTCTCTAACAATTTGGAGCTCAGAGATTCATTGAACCAAAGGGAATGAATTGTATTATACATAGATCCTTACAAGGTCTGACAGGCAAAGACTAACCATAGCACATGTTTAAGTTTGGATATTTTCTATCTGTGAGTTAAGAAAAATATACTTAGACATGTTCCCGCCCCTTAAAGATTTAATCATTGGACTCCTCATTCATGAAACTGTTAAAATACTTTGATACCTGAATTTTCCTAGGTTAGAAAATACTTGGGCACCAATATTCAAAACTGCAATCCTAAAAATCTTTGCCTCGCTGCCAAGTCCTGGAGGCACTTAATTGCTGCTGGCATTTTAGGTTTTTATAACCTGAAAGTTGATCTATTATTGTCTGCAGAAAATAACTCAAAATTCCTTGAGCCGGAAAGAGCATGTTAATCGCAGCAGCCTGCTTGTTACTGCCAATAGCCTGATCTGTGTTTGGACACTCCATGTCACCATTCTGCTGCATATAGGAGAATAAATTAGACCAGTAAGGAGGAGGAAAGAGATGACACAAAATTAGGCACAGCTCTCTAGCATAGTAGGGAATTTTCCTGAATATAAAGAGGCCTAGGTTCTAGTTCTGTTTTAAAGGACCTTCCAAGTATTTTGCATAAAGCTATCCCTGGAGCCAAGAAGGACTCAGAATTATCTCATAGCAGGTGAGCAATATAACTGCAAACCTGGGGAACTGTTTTCCTGCTCCCTGTGGTCCAAACAGTACTCTCTGTGCAGATGAGTACTTTACAATAGTAGGAATATAGTGTGTTCATATTGCAGAAGAGCTTGTAGCTCTCACTGAGATTCTGGGGTCTGCATTCTCTGAGGAAGAGGTCTGATTTGATCTGAACAGGTTGTATTGATGGGCCAAGGCCAATGGTATGAGGTTCAACAAAGCCAGTTGCTGGGTCCTGTACTTGTGTCACAACAACCCCTTGCAATGATACAGGATTGGAGAAGAGTGGATGGAAAGCTGTGCAGCAGAAAAGGACCTGGGGATGTTAGTCAGCAACCAGCTAAATATGAGGCAACAGTGTGCCCAGGATGCCACGAAAGCCAACAGCATCCTGGCCTGTATCAGAAATAGTGTGACTAGCAGGACTAGAGAAGTGATTGTTCCACTGTTCTTGGCACTGGTGAGGCTGCACCTAGAGTACTGTGTTCAGTTTTGGACCTCTTACAACAACAAAGATGTTGAGATGCTGGAGCATGTCCAAAGAAGTGCAACAAAGCTGATGAAGGGTCTAGAAAAGAAGTCTTATGAGGAGCAGCTGAGAGACCTGGGGTTGTTCAGCCTGGAGAAAAGGAGGTTCAGAGGAAACCTTATTTTTCTCTATAACTACCTGAAAGGTGGTGGAGGTTGGTCTCTTATCCCAAGTAACAAGTGATAGGACAGGAGGAAATGGCCTAAAGTGTCACCAGGGAACGTTTAGATAGGACATTAGACAAAAATTCTCTACCAAAAGGGTTGTTAAGCACTGGAACAGGCTGCCTAGGGAGGTGGTTAAATCGTCACTGAAGGTATTTAAAAGACATGTAGATGTGGTGCTTAGGGACATGGTTTAGTGGTGGAGTTGACTGTGCTGGGTTTACAGTTGGACCTGATGATCTTAAAGGTCTTTTCCAACCTAAACAATTCTATGATTCTATTATTTGATCCCTTTGTCTTCTTTGTCCCTGGTGAGTGGAGGAGGGGTGCAATGATGCATTTATTAGATCAATTATGTATTGCACAGTTTCTATATATACCTGATTACATGTATCCTATAACTATTGATTTATTGATTATTAATTGAAATTGGATCTCAGAAATTCAGTTTCCTACATGATCACAGTTTTGTTCTATGAGACTTTTCAAGGGCATGTATTCAAGTATATTTTCTTAATATTTCATCAACTTGATTGAAAACCAATAGGAGAGTGGCATCTAATCCATGCAGAAACTTTGCAGAAACTTCAAGAACATCAGTGTGGAATTTGTCTGCATTTTAGGATCCTAAATATCCTTCAAAATTTATGTGCTTAATAAGACACTGTGACTACTAGTCTCCACTGATCATATATAGAGAAAAGTCTGGCAGCCCTTGGGTAGCTCTCCTGATATTTTGCTTCTGTGATTAAATAAGGCACCAGTTATAGGCTGTTTGAGTGCATTTCAGCTATCCATCTGTACATGATGGCAACAGTAACACCCAACCACCTAGGTAAAAACAGAAACATTCAAGTTTGAGATGCATAGATAGTGTTAATACTGTGGACCACAACAGCAGGGAAATTCAGAATGTGGGAATCAGATGGGGAAAGAGGTGTACCTCTGTGCCTCACAGATCTCGCTCTTGGATTTTGAACAGAATTGCCGACCATGTGACAAGGAAATTCCACCTAGAAAGGACTGTAGGAGAATGTCCAAACCTGGAGTAGTTAGGTCTTGCTCATGTGAAGACACAGCAGGAAGTTAAGGCAAATTATCTAGATATGTGGGCTCATCACACATGCATTAATCTCCTGTGTAGATGCCTGCACTCAGGAAGAAGTGAGTTTATCATCAGGCAGATTAATAGTCTTCTGCTGATTCCATTAACAATAATAATTCATTGTCAGAGGAGAATTAAACCAAATGATCTACAGCTATTTTACACTAGAAAATGAGCCTCCACTTTGATTTTAAAGTTCTCTGAAGTGTGAACACTTGGATCACACAACTGGGTGATTTGTCTTAACTTTCCTCAACCTCTCTGCATAAAGATGTATTTAGAAATATTTCCCCTACTCCAAAGAGTGATTAAGTCTAGAATAGCAAAAAGTTCCTGGGTTTTTAGTGCAGTCTGAAGGCTTCTTGTTGCAAACTCTGTACTAGAAATGATTGTAGCACTCATTTTCACTATCCATTTTCATTTGCTTTCAGTAGACAGCTCATTTAAGAAGTCATTTTCTGGTACACAAACTTCAAAATGAAATTGTTTCAATTTGCATGATGATAGAACAATTGGTTTGTGTTTTCTTGTAGAATATTGCATCAGTCAATTAGAAATAATCCATGAATGTAAACAAGATTTGCAATTTTATTCTTGGAACATCAATGGGACTAAACCCTTTATTTATTTCATGTAATTTATTAATGGAATCCTTAGTTATTAATTTGCTTTTGAATTTATCAATTCTAGTGATATTTGGAATTTATCTAATGACAAATAATGAAAAGTTAAAAAAGTAATTAGAAATTACTCAAGACATTATTTTCCTACCAACCTGTTTGATCAGCTGTGTGTTTCTTTAGTCATATTCATGAGGAATGAAAGAAAAGATCCATCTTGCAAAGTGTTTCTACTAATTTCATTATATGACAACATTTGAAGAAAACTATATTAAATTTTCAGGAGGTTCCTGTTGATATAGAATAGATCAAATCCTTCAACACTTGCATTTATCTAAGTGTTTGTCATGTGCAATAAATCAATACCATGAATTGTTCTGAAGATAGGAAAGTAAGATGTATGGGTATTTATGATGATTATGGTTATGTTGCTTTTTGTTCAAGCTGTACAGATTTAAAATGAGCAAGTTTGCAAGTACCTTTTCATTTAGACTGACTGTTAATGTGTCTACTTCTCTTGTTTTTAGCAAGAACACCAGGACATCAGATACACTTAATAAGCAGCAGCAAACACTGAGGATGCACATAGACATTCCCAGAGCACAGCTTCTGATTGAAGAAAGGGACACGATGGAGACCATTGGTAACCTGTTGCTGGGCTTGTTTTCATTGGCTAATGTAGCAGGCATCTTAGGTGGACTTCCTGTCCCTCACACGTTTTCCCAACTGCACACTTCAAGAAAAAAGAGCTGCGAAGTAATTTAAAATGTTTGAAAATGGAACTGATTTTTTTCTCCCCTTTGAATCATTTTTTACTTTAAGTAATCTCAGTGCAGTATTTAAAATAATGCAGGACATTAGGAAAATGAAACTGGCAGAAAGAGCCACTTGAAGAAAATGTAAATGAAGACTGGCAGTTTTATGATTTTCATTTTAATTTCTCTTTTGGCTTTGACTAGGCAGTTGAATCACTGGCATTTCTTATACGGAAAATTAAATTTTGGAACTATAATATCAGTATTAAAAGTTTGCAACAGCCAACTTCTAAAACTTACATGTTGCATATTGTGTCCACCTGTTCATAGCAAATGATATTTCAACATTTTGATCAGTTATTCAGCTTTTGTGTAGCTATGTAAAATTCAAATCTAAACTGTTTTACACAACAGACAGCAAGATTTCTCATGCGACTGACACATAGCTGAGCAGTCATGAAAAACAGAATTGTTTGGTGGTGTGGGTTTTTTTGAAAATAGTATAAACGCAAGATGTCTGAAATCTTAAAAGAATGAAAATACAACCTGGTCTCATGACTGTATAGGAACACATAGTGGCAAGACCCTCCAGAATGACTGACTTTGTTAGACTTCTGATTTTTTGGATCAAAATCTGTGTAAAAGAATGCTGTGATGACTGAGAACGTAACAGCATCCCAGTGATGATGTGGCCAGTGAGGAAAGCTCCTCAAGCTGGGGGCAGCATCTCTGCATCTCTTATCCATGACTGCACTGGGGAGGGACAAGCTGATTTAGCCCACACCCTGCCACACTTCCTGTCAGTCTGGCATGCGAGGTGGCCTCAGGAGACATTTCACAGTTTGTACTGTAGGTTTGAAAAGGAGACATATGCTTCACCTGAAATAATGACTTTATGAAATCGTGGATTGAGCTTCCCAAAGTTTGCCTCTGATACAGTCTTTTGTGCCAGGCTTCATCCTAAAGGCAGTTTTACTTTTGAGTTACAGTTGCTGAGCAATAGGGGGTTATAGTGGAAATACCATTAGTACCTTGACTACAGCAATGCAATCAGTGCCTTGGTAATAGCCAGCTCTCCACACTGTGTTCAGAATAAGCCAGCACTTTGGCAGTCTTTGACACAGTTTACAGCCAAGAGGCTTTATTCCCAACCTGAATAAGAGCTCATCTTTTGCCAGAGACAGATTAATTTGATTTCATAATACTCATTCTATGTATGGCCTTCTTTGGGTAAAAAATGCTAGTTATGTTATTGTGCAGGACTGTTCACCTTAATGGTCTTTTCAAGTTCAAAAAGAAACCAACACAAAACCCAGGAATGCTTAGAAGAAGCAGATTAACCTCTGCTGAATAGTAAATGCACAGCAGCCCAGCTTCTGCCAGTCTGCTTAAAAATACATTACAAAGCTATATAGCATAGCATAACAGGAACTTCTTGTGGCTTTTATTACTATTATGAATGGATAAATAGACTGTAAAGAATGCAAAAGAAAGTCTGATAGCATGCAAATAGTTGTGCTGCAAGCACAAAGTCAGATGAAGATTTATTGCTGTTAAACCTTCCATGATCGAGTGGACAAGATTCCTCTATGAAACAAAAGAAATACAATACAGAGATCACAACTGAAAACAAACAAACAAAAAAAGTAGGTGCTGTATGGCACTCGTTTTCTGCAGAGATCAAGGTCTGTGTAGAAATTTAATGAATATATCCTATCCCAAAAGGAAGCAATAGGCAGCAAAACCATACAGCACTGAAAGTCAGCACTCAGCTTTTTCTTCCAGTCCTTCCCGAGGTCAGGCTTCAGCTCACACCTTTTTTTGCAACTGAAGGAAAGCCCATAGTCAGGTGGACTATGTTGAGAGGAACTTACACAACTTGCACAAAGTTCCCCAAAGCTTCTTTTTCAAACCTACAGTAGTGACATTTGTTGCAGAGAGAGCTGACAGAACTTACTCCATATCTTCCCAAACAGCAAAGCATTGGACTTAAGGATGTTTAGCTGCCCTGCAAGTATATTTCCATTGTCTTCACTAGGGTACTCACGTGCTTAAAAATACGCAGCTCCCTAAGAATAGTCCTGGGTCACGGCCATCCCTTCTGCAATATTCTATCTCTGGAGAAAAAGCTGACTATTAGAGAGTTAGTTAGACACATTATCTAACAACCTCCTTTTGGGAAGGAGATTTCACTCTGGACATTACTAATTGTGTTAATAAAGAGAAATAAATTGAATATGTTGTTGAAAAGATCAGCTGAGCTCTCTGGAAATGAAGGTGAAGAGGACAGTGTTCAAAAGATGGGAAAGAAGGAATTAGAGACAAAAATAATTACACACAAATTAGCTTTTTGGAAGGACGTTTAATAGGCTGTCTCAGTTGCACATCTCTTAAGGTTAAATCACAAAGACAGACATGAATATAACACTTATTCTTTAGTTTTTTGTGAACTTTGAGTTTAAACCCAGGGGCTCCCAAGCTGTGGTATGCATTTCAAAGCTATCTTCAGTTCTGCAGAGAGGAGGGAGCTGCCACTGTCAGTGTTGGCACCCAGGTGAAAATCAGTCTAAGGAGTTGCTTTAAAGCTCTTATGAAGGCACATCCAAAATTTGTAACTTAGAGTCTGAAGGGTTTTTTTACTTACAGATGACAGATCAACGGTTCTGCTCACTGATGCTGACTTTGGAGAGACGTCTAAGCAGAAGTCACTGACTGTCACCCACACAGTACATTACCAGTCTGTATCACAAGCTACAGGACCACTGGTGGATGTTTCTGATGCCCGGCCAGGAACAAGTAAGCATATAAGAGAATATGTTATCTGGAGACAGGAAAGCTGTAAGAAAATGAATACTGGGCTCCGGCATTTGCATCCCCATGGGGTTTTTTCTTCAGCCTGAAAGTTGAAAGAGAGCTATTTAGGTCAGCAGAGAACATTTCTTATACAATTGCATTCAGTGATTCAATACAGTAAAAACTGCATATGCATCTGAAATATAGGTGTAATTTGGAATAATTCATACCTGGCTTTCATTGAAGCAAATGCATGCTATATTTTAATTTCTAGAATTTATTGGGTAAATTAACTTAATGGCTTTTAGTGGCTAATATTTTTTTCTTCTTGGTGATCAATCTTTATTGTATTTCAAAATACATCTTCACTCCTTACCTTTCCATCAGGCAAGAAATACATTTCTCATTATTGCCCTTCTGAAAAAGCTGTATTTCCAGTTTTAGTTACTACAGCAAATTACTTTTCCCAGATATATTCATGCTGATTTATTCTAAGGGTAATTAAAATACTATCATAAATTAATATACTGCTGCAATCCATTCTTCTTATTTATCTCATGAATGTGTTCCATATCTATGTAAATGGAAAAAAAAAATCACTAATCAAAGAAATACTTAAGAATATTACCAAGTGTAGTTCATTAAAAGTGTTCAGTGGATTCTGTCTCCTGACTGTTTCAGAATTTGTTGAAAGTTCATATAAATGTTGAAAGTTCAGTTTCTAGAATGTAGATTATTTGAAATAATTTCATCTTCATTTCCACCCCAGTCTTTATAAATGATAGCTGTTCTAGTCCTGACCTTTCTGATTTTCTAATTCTGACACTTTTAAGATATGGTTAGTTATTTCTTGAGGACTAGATTAGTACCACCATTTCTCATCTATGGAGAGTCATGACATTTGAATTAGAAGTGTCAAGATACAATATTTGTTTTCTTTATGGTACCACTCTTGTCTTGCTCCTTCAGTTCATGTATATGCTGGCTAGCCTGCTCACTAAGAGCAAAAATATCATCATACAAGTTCTATCATGTTGGCAAATCAGGATTTTCTGAGTAAACAATGGACTTTCTATTCTTTTCCAACCCTCCCTTTTCTGATAAGGAGAGGCACCACCCCAAAATTGCATGCCTGTATCATGCTAAGCATTTTATAGCACCACACCTTCCATACCTAATCCCCTTTTTGTGTGCAGTTATGTGCTTCATTCCACTGAAGCCAAGCAGAGTCTTCTCTCAAATTAAACTTGGATGTAACTTGTGTAAGAGTATGATTTATGTCCAGCCCAATTTGGAAGCAGAAATCCACCATCACTTTTATTGTGCAGTAAAGATCTGATTGTAGCAGTGCACATGTCTGGGTCAAAGACTTTTAGGTAGTGTTCTCTAGATTTAAGACACTAATAAAGCTTTGATAGAGGCTGGGTTATGAGATTTTGTCTAGACCCACATCTTCCTCTGTGAAGAGGGGAGAAGTTCCTGGTTTGGTGGCTCAGAAGTTATGGATCCTACTGTCTGAGCACATTCACACCCACTGATGGATAAATATTCCCTTATAGCACTTCTAAAGTTGCTTGCTAGTTCTTTTGTATTTATTTATAAAAGAGGTATGCTCTGTGAAGCTTTGGCTTACTCATCACTGCTCTGTACAGTTATGTTTCAGCATATGACAGCAGAGCTGGCTTAACAACCAGGGCACCAGATGTGCACTGGTCTCCATCACATGGGCACCTCTGGAGCTTGCTGTATCTGTGTTACGGAGTACCTTATGCAGACTCAGATCAGCTGGTGCAGAGTTACTGCTCAGCAGATGCTCAGCAGGATGAGCACTGACCTCCTACATGCTGGCAGCAGGCTCTTCCACCTCCTTCAAATTGCTGACAAAAGCCTACTGTGTCACAGGATCAGAGAATAGTTGAGGTTGAAAGGTAAGCCTGGGCACTTGCTAGTTTGACCCCTCTGCTTAAAGCAAGGTCAGCTAGAGCTGTTTGCTCAGGGCCATACCCAGACAAGTTTTTAATATCTCCAGGGATGGAGACTCCTCCACCTCCCTGGGCAACCTGTGACAGTGCTCAGCCTCCCTCACAGTAAAGTGTTTCCTGATGTTCAGAGGGAAGCTCCTCTGTTTCACTTTGTGGACATTGCCTCTGGTCCTGTCACTTAGAACTACCAAAAAGAGCCTGAGTCTGTTGTCTTTGCATCTCCCCTTCAGAAGGCTACACGACCATCACATGCCAACTTTCCACAGCTGGTACAAGCAGTGGTTTACACTGACAGGCTGGTCACATTATGCCAAGTACATTTTTGAATGTTATCCATGTGAGGCAGCTATGTGTTGCATTACAAGGAGGATCAATTATCAATGGCACCAGATTCATATTTTTTCACTGCTCTAGGGGGATGATGTGAAATAGGAGAAGGATCAGACCACAGCTGGTAGTGGTAAATAAATAACTTGTTTCTTTGAAGTAGAATACAAATTGTTACTGGGAATGCTTAGGCAAAAGCCATGCTCAGAGTCATTATCTGGGTAGCATTTTCTACTTTAAATTGCTTCTGCTGAAGTTTCTTACCTCACAGACTGACAACTTCACCATTTGAATGTCAAAGAACATTTGAATAGATTTGAATTTTTCATTTCTAATACCCTTTCTCTCTATTGTTAGCAATATCCTTGCAGAAGCTTTGAAGAGAAATCCTTGAGTGCTGATTTAGTCATTTTCTGTTTGCCACATAATGATTTTTCTATTCCACTTGCTTTGTTAGGGGGTACAAGCCTCATTTTAAAAAAAAAATATTTATTAACAAAATTAAGGAGGTCAGTTTTGGAAGATAGTTCACTTTTACTCCTTTGGTCACCATATTATTTCTAGGATAATAAAAAATTAAACATTGGTTACCTTAAACAAGTAGTAGATTAATTTTAAAGTTTAAAAAAGTGTATTTATTTACTAATTTTTTTTAAAACAGTCAAATCTGTATGAACCTCTTCCTAGTAAAACTCTGATGGCACTATTGCAGGTTATGTTTTATGTCTTGGCTACTTGTTAAAAAAAATAGAGATTCTGTATCTGATTAATACTGCAATGTAGCAAAATGTCCAGAATAGGAAATTATACCACCACTTTTTTGAGAACATGTTTTTACAAACTGAGACCAGGTATCTATAGTAGAGTGTTTCCAAGGGCACGTCTACACTGAAAATTTACCTTGGACTTCACTTGAGATACGGTGTGAAATCCCTGACCAGATCTACTTTCCTTGTGCTCTTTCACATCTCAAAGAGGTTTTGGTACTGAAGAACTGCTTATGTTGGAGCAAAGGGATAATGAATACATCAAAGGGAGATTGATGGGGCTCTCAGTTCTTTTGCTACACCCTTTTTAAAATGTATGGTTTCATCAGAAAGAGCGTATGTCAAAGAAGTGTTAGCAGTTTGGTAATCAACAGCACTTTCATTGTTCATTTTTTTTCCCACAAAGAATGTTGTTTGGGTTTTTTAACAAACATGCTATCGGTGGCCATCCCCTTCTGACAGGGCTTGTTTTCTTATCAATTCAAGACCCTAGTGGCAAAGACGCTCTCTGTTATCCACCACAGATCCTACCACAAGGAGGAGTGCCAAAACTGGACCCACAGCTCGCAACCGCTACGCTAGTCAGTGGACTCTCAACAGACCGCACCCCACCATATCAGCTCATACCCTCACCACAGACTGGAGGCTGCCCACACCCAGGCCAGCAGGATCAGTGGACAAGGAAAGTGACAGCTACAGCGTCAGCCCCTCACAGGACACAGGTACAGGGCTCTCTGGAGGGCTGAGGTGTGAAAATGGGACAGCAGGAGTTGCAGTAACTATCTCAGTCCTTGAAATTCAATGGTGCCTAGGTGTCATCATTTTTTTCTTGCTAGGGTGTTTTTCTATAGGCTATTTTTAAGGGATACCACAAATGCATGTAGTGCTAATGATAACAGATATTGTGCATGTGCTTCCTCGTGCCACACATGTATACTAGGGTCCTTTGAACGATATGCTGGTAATTTTTCCTGTAGCCAAAGTGCTGCACTTCCTCTCTCTGAAGGAAAAAGCAGGAGAATTTCTGCATGAAATGGCATTGACCAGGAAGGGGCAGTATTAGCAACCAAGAATATGCCCAAATTATAGGTGGAATGGTTTTAAGGTTTAAGCTACATTGATGTTTGTATTTTCTTTTCCACATTCAAGTGTTATCTTCATAGGTTTTATTCTAAGTGGAAAAAGTGAGAAGGAAAAATCTGTAATTAGAGTCCAAATCAAAATTCATTCATATACCTGAATACTGTAGCAGCTAGCTCTGATTTTCCTGAGAAACAGTCTAGGTTTTATTCCTCTAGATGGTAAGTGGGGAGACACTGAATACATATTCTGCCTGCATTCTTCCTCTCTTCTTGATGTCTTCACATTATAAATGAAATTGTAACAAAAAAAAACACCCCAGCTTTCTCCTCTGTCCTACACTGAACAAGTGACAAAAAAAAGGGCAAATAAATGACTAAATGATTAAGCAGAAGAATAGTCACAAAGTAAATCTAATGAAGGTTAAATATAAAGAAAGGTAAAATAATATTCAAAGGTATGCCTGACAGAAGGAAGTTCAGGATAACTCTCGCCTTCTCAGAAGGAATTGCCTATCTTCTATCCTGATTTTAGGGGAAAAGTATCTGTCATGTGAAAAAGCTATGTGTTAAAGCTACAAAGCATTAAGTGTGACTGGCCTTTCATCATGAAAACCAGTATGACTGTTTTTATTCTCTTTATAAGAGCAAGCACCTGACTTCCCTTACGTCCAGTAACCTATGGGTTGGAGTTCTCATCTTTGCACAGTTCATCCTCTTAAACTTGTAGACCTCTATTTTGCCTCCATAGGGTAATGGCACTCAATAGATAGCTCTAGCCAGCTGACACACTTCATCCTGATTTCTTCAGCTAGAATTATCACGAGGCTTTAAGGTTTAACTCTAATAGCTGTACAGATACATACATAAATAGCAAATGTTATCTCAGAAGCCCTTTTTGTATGCATTCGATATTTCAGGTGCACTTCTGTGTATTCCAGCACTTTGTCAACTAAGGATATTTTCCAATGCACATGGCAAAGGGCAAAGAATTCAATTTGCTGTGTGGTTTAACAGGCAAACTACATGCAATTTTGTAACAGACTTCATATGTTTTAACATAGCCATAGCTTTCCCACTCTGTGTCTACCCTTGAACACACAGCAATTTATGTAAGGGATAGCAAACTTTAGATCATGCTCAAGAAAGGTTTCCTTGTGCCAAAATGTAGCTCTATCATTGTACTTGGTTTTTGCAAAAGGAATAAAGTCACATTAATCAAGTTCTTCAGGTGTTTAAGACTTCTAAATAAACATTATAATAGATGTAGCTAAATTATATGTTCAAGAATCAGTTGAACTAATGTGCACATTTGATCACTTTTCCAATATGGAGTTTAAATTTCTGAATCTAGTTGATGCAGTTGATATTTGGCAATGTATAGCACTTCTTATCAAAACAATTCCAGGTTTACAAAGCAGTAGCTTTTAAGCTTAGGAGAAATGTATTGTATCAAGTCATAGCTACTACTAAGTTCAAATGTTCAAACTAGAGGCCATTAGAAAATTTTTGATGAATCTAGGTTTCATGAAGTTCACCCTGGGCTTCGGTGAACTTTAACTGAATGTAAAGTAGGAGTTCAAGTGGATTCTTCCTATAATAATCTCCCCAGGGCATGGGACATGTGAAGCTGCAGGTTCTGAGCTTCATGGACCAAGCCAGGACCTTTGCACCATCATCTTATTTACAGACAGTGCTCTATGGCACTGAGCAACAGTAGCCTTCCAGGAGTTTCCAGTTAATTAGAAATTTAGGAAGATATTATTTTATTCTGTATTACAAATTAAATGTGAAAAACAGAATTATGTTTCCCGTGGAGGAAAAAAAAAAAAGTCTTGTTTATGTTCCGGTGAGCTCAAAATCTTAAGCAACTTACAGCATATTATAGAAGTACTTGTCATTTTAAGTAATGCATGGTCCTATTTAAAAGTGTCAAGAGGGTTGTTCTTTGTGCACAACGAAGAGCAATGCAAGGCACACAATAAAAAAGATAAAGATTTGCAATAACAACACAGTTGCCTCTGGCTGCTATAGGAGCCCCATTTTTATGAATTAGCTATTACATTGTGCCTGTTTATTGAACATCACCAACAATGTTGTAAATTTTACAGATCTTGTGATGAAACATGACTTCTGCCCACGGAACTTTTGAAAGTCCTCTGCTTTGCCAGCCCACTGAAGTGGGTGATGTGTGCAAACAGTGATGGGTGCAACAGACCAGAGATTTGTCCTCACAGAAATGAGTGATGAATTTCCATAATACTTTTCAATGTATCAGTATCCATTTCCATCTTCAACAGTAGTGCTCGTTTAAGAAAAACTGATTTTCTCAGAAGCTCAACAACAGAGGAGAACAGCCTGTAGGCCATAATAGCATGTGCGTCAAATATGAAGACCCCATTAGCTTCAGTGACATTGAAAAAAGCACCTGAATTACTGCAGGCTGGTAGCTACCAAGAAATACTGCTTTTTTAAGATCTTTGTTCCATATAAAATGAGTTAGTGTTATACTTGGTGTCTCAGACAGTCAGAGACAATGTCTGAGAGACACTGCCTTTATATTTGACCTTTGTCCTCAAGGCTTTCTCAAAAAAATCCCAAAACAAACCAAACTTGAAACGGGTACAAAAAGACTATCCTTTTTCACCTAGACATCACCTCACATAAGTATTTCTGATGTGCATAAAAAAAAGATACATAAAGAAGCTGATCCTCATTTTGCTAAATCTGTTTTGTGAGTTTCTAACATTTTTAAGGCATTTAACTTTTAAAGAATTTTTAGAAAAAAAAACAAAAAACAAAGCAAGCAAACTAACATTTTTCATGTATTAAAGTTTATTTCTTCTAAACCACAAATTTAATGCTAAGCTAGATAATGCTTCTAGCAGAATAAGTCTTCACTTTAGTTAATCTGTAATTATCAAGTTAACTGACTGAACTAAAAATTGTGCAGACATTTATAGTGAAGCGGACTTATTTACATCACCTTGATAATTTCAAGGGCTCTTCATTTTATTGAGATGTACTATAATGTTCATAGTTTTTCTTCCAAAAAGGATTGTGCAGATGTTTTCTTTTTTCAACTATGTATATTTCTTATGTTTAGATCGAGCAAGAAGCAGCATGGTCTCCACAGAAAGTGCCTCCTCAACGTACGAAGAGCTAGCGAGAGCATATGAGCATGCAAAAATGGAAGAGCAGCTGAGACATGCCAAGTTCACCATTACAGAGTGCTTCATATCAGACACATCATCGGAGCAGCTCACGGCAGGGACTAATGACTACACAGACAGTCTAACCTCAAGCACGCCGTCAGAGTCAGGGATCTGCAGGTTTACTGCATCCCCTCCCAAACCTCAGGATGGAGGGCGAGTGATGAACATGGCAGTTCCAAAGGCACATCGACCAGGTGAGACATTCGAGGTAATACTTTCATTCTTGGGGTGAGCATTCACCCCATACCTAGGCTGGTTAAGAAGAGAGGGTATATCACAAGGAAGAAAGAAAGTGCACAATATATCCTGTAACTACTCACAGAGATAACTGCTTTTGGTCCAAGCTAAGATAACATTTTCATATATTCTGCCATGTACAGAAAAATGAGGAACTTGGAAATTTAGGAACAGAAAGGGACTGTCTAGGCCATTAAATCTACTCCTCTACAGCTGCAGCTGTCAGGCAACAGACCCTTCTGGGGTAAATAAGACCATATGGGGCACATATGCCCATCTCCAGCTCAAACCACCCACTAATAAAATGTGCCTTACAGCAATACTTTGTGCTTGAGAACAAAGGTTTGCTATCAGAACAGCTCATAAACATAGATTGTAGAAGATGTACTATACCTTCTGCCTTGTAGCATCTTGTCAAGACTTAATAATCCTCTGGTGATATTGTTGAGCTGTTATACTCCCTTTAACATCTCCTAATGTCAAATTAGGATTATCTAAAAGAGAGAGAATTAAAAAAATGGAGAAAATTAAGACAGTTCAATTGCTCAAGAGATATGGGGCCTTCTACCTTCAAATAAATGTAAATCCACTCCAACTTCTTACTGACTGAAGATGCCTGAGGGACATCCATCTATTGGGCTCAATGAAATTTCCATTTCAAAAAGAATAATGGTTCAAGTGATACCCTAGTGCATAGCAGCATAGGTAGATTATTTGTGGTACTCTGAGATCAAACATATTATAAATTTTTCTCAGAAGATTGTCAGTCCTTGTTACAGAATACATGATGTAATATTCTGGAGGAGGATTCAAATGGGGAAAAGGCATGATTATATTTGTGTGTTTTTTTAAAACATGATTTATTTT
>WUAM01000089.1:325469-347186 GCA_024336885.1 Actenoides hombroni
ATACACATGTTGTGTAAAATATGTATATAGAACAAAGAAATCACCATCCTGACTCCACAACTGCAGACCAAGGTCCAGTTTTGAGAAAACTACATAAGGAGACAAGTCAAAATAGGGAGGTGGGAAAACAGCAAGACAGGCAGAACAGTTTTAAGTGGGGAAAAAAACATTTTGCCAATGTTTTTAACTGTAGTACATACTCTTAACTTGTATGTTAACTTACTTGTATATATACTTACATATACACAATATATCCTGAAATCATTCCCCTAGATGAGCATCTCTAATGTTTCCATATTCTCCTGTGCCTGAACACTCTTTTTATTTTCTTTTGCTGTATTGGAAGACTAAGAACATGTCACAAAGAGACAGACTGTGCCCTTTGCTTCTTATCATAGACATGGCACATCAGTGATGAGAGTAAATTGCCTTTATCCTGTCTCAGGTTTTATTTCTGTTGAGTATCAGGAGCTTTTTCTCCTTCTGCTGTGAAAAGCTGAATGTTCTGGAGGGGTGAAAATCATTTAATTCTGCATTTAATTTGACATGACTACGTACTTGGAATCACTGGCTCACATAATTTTTCTGGTGGATTTACAGAAAGGACGATTCACACTGCAAGTTTTTTAACCTTGCCAGTACAAAAAAAAAAGAACCTAAGCAGGTTTAGATTAAAAGCTAAAATATTATGAGATCAGAAAGGAAAACTATTTTGGCATGACTTATGAGTTTAAATAGGGCAGCTGTTTTGTTACAAAGTTTCTGTGCAATTGCTGTTCCATTATAGGTAGTGTACAAGACATCTGGAAACTAAATTCAAGTCACTAATGATAAAAGTAATTTAAATTATTTTTACAAATGGCATCTATGACTCAGTGATACTGGTGTTAGAAAGATTTATTTTATCTTTTTATTGGAGGAGAGAAACAACTGGTATCAGTTCCTCAAGGACTCTACAAGGAGTGTGTAGCAGAACAATTATATTTTTCTGTTGCTATCTAATTTATTTGTTACTTTGATTAGAAAATTAACACTGACTTTGGAAAAATACAGTATCCCAAAGTGTGCTGCTGTGTAATACTATTAGGATTTTGCTTTCTTCTATATTAAATGTTGCATATTAAGGGAAACTCCCTTTCAAGAATGCCTATTTCCTATTTTTTTATTACCAACAAAATCTTTCATATTAAAAGTGACAGTTTTTAAAAGTTGAATTTAATTTATTTTTTCTAAAGTTTATTATTTGCTTCATGTTCTCTTTTTTTTGTTGCTGTTATTTTTATTTTTAATAAGCTGCAAGTCTTAAAACAGACTACCCATGTTTTCTGTAGGTTTGGAGGCATTGGATTCAACTGTATCCAGAGGGAAGTTTTATGCCTAAAGCAAGGATTATATTTATCAGTAAATTTTCAGCTTCTTTCATGTTCTTACAGTCCTATCTGCACTGTTAAATTTCTAAAACTACCAGCTAATCTAAATCAAACCAAAGACGCTGTGTCCACTTGAATTAAAATAATGGATTTTTTTACATCAGTTCTGTTTAGAGTCCCCATCTTAAACCTCACTTCTACAAAAACTAGGTTTTGCCTGCATGTGCCATTTTAATTTTGAAAATGACAAAACATTTCACCTTGATAATGTTGAGGCACAGTGTCTGTGATTTTTGCATGGGCTTTCAGTCAGCCCAAGGTAACCAGAAGTAGCTCTTTCCATACAGAAAAGAACTGATCTAGTTTTGCTTTAAGTTACATGCTATCATTTACAGTTGTTACTGCTTTAACTGGCTTCACATCTAGCAGGCTTTGCTAACTTCCCCTGTGCCAAGAGGACCTTCATGTAACCTGGATCTAGAAGAGAACTGAGACACTACGGCATCTGAAAATGTAAACCAAATCTTACTTGCAAGAAAGGCCACATTTGTGCTATTATTTGAAAGTAAAGTAGAAAGTGATATCACTATAGAAATAAACTTTTCCTGTAACAGTACTTTCTTAATCTGACTGTAGTGGTAGTCTTTGCCATCTATGTAAGAGTTTTTTTATATGCTGGCCTCTAAAGCATAGCTCTATGTACATGTGGATGTATATGTTCACCTTTTTATGCTAGCATCCTTAATTTAAATGTGAGAGCTGAACTTCTGGTCCCAGGGGATTAATTAACAAAAATGCAGTGACACACTCTGTCAGCATCACTGAGGTGATTCAAACTGATGGATATGTGGAGACTGAGTTACAGTAATTCATCCATGAATGTATCTTCAGCAGAGTGGCAGGGCAGTGCTGATACTGATTTTCTTGTTATAGCCTGACCTCTCCATAACTATTAGTAGAGTGTTATGCTTACCCGTTGCCTTGGCATGGTCAGGTTTAGTCTTGACTTCACAGGTGTGGTGCAGAGCCCATTGAGGTCAACAGAGTGGCTCCCACTGATTTCATTGAACTGTAAGTAAGGGTCAGTCTCCTCACCTCTCCAGCCTCTGTGCTGAATCTGTAATATCCCAAGATATCCCATGAACAAACCCGTAAAGGATGCCAGTTTCCATGGAGTCATGATCGATTTAACCCTCAACTGAAGTGTTATATAATTGAACAGTTTCTCTTCACTGCACTCAGGATCAGCAAATGAGTCTTAAAACTGCAGTGTTGCTAACTAGAGGCACCTGAGCAAGGGCTTCAGCAGGGCTTTCCTAGCTCAGCCAGTGTGCAGGAGAACGCTGCCTCAGAGCATCCTTAAAAATGTATGAAGCAGCTTGCGTGACAAGGTGAAGATGGAAAGGGAGAGCTCTCGTACTTTACTTTTTTATCATCGTTTCATTATTTATTGACAATTTTTCTGACTTGTTTTGGAGTGTACATTGATTTACATGGTGAGGCCCCTTTTACAATTTTTTATAACTCAGACGTTGCATTAAATCAGAACAGGAAGGCCCCAGTCCTGCAGGTGCACTGACCCTGTGAGGCTGAACATCAACACATCTCCATAACATCTAAGTCTTATCTGGCCTCTGGTGTTGATCAGTTTTGGGTTTTTTTGACACCACCAGCTCAGTGGCAGAGAGGCCTTTAGAAATATGTCAGTTCTCCTTAAAAATACTTCTGAAAGTTACAAAGCATCTGACAGGTCTTTTTAAAGTGCAGCACTATATGAAAGATCAAAGTTCTGCTTAGAGAAATACAAATCAAAAATTGTGTTTCAATTCCTGTTTCATTAGACCTTTCAGGAGTAGGCAACAATGCGATGATCAAGTCTTCTAGTATTCATTTAGACAAATGCATGGTGTGTTACATTGATGTAGTACAGATATATGATCTCAGTTGAACTATATCAGTCATGCTTTTGCTTTAAGACACTTTGATTAAGCACCTTTTCTTGGAATTAGAAAGCTTTAAATAAAAAAAAAATGAATCACAGTTAAAAAAAAATTATCCACATTAGTTGGAATCCTCATTTTCAGTCACTTAAACCTAATCTCCAGCAAGTATAAATCAATGTATAGTCTTGCTGAAATCAATATACCTACTCTGATTTATATCAGTAGCAAATTTGGCTCCTGAACAACAGTTTTACTGATACTCTGCTGTTTCTTTAGAAATAACTCCAACGACTATAGTCAACAGCAACTGTTGTGCTTATTTTGTTGTGTGAAACACAGCTGGTACTTTTAATGCTTTTATGAAAATGCCAGTTTTAGCAGACTGAAACACACAACATTTAACTACGTGTTACAGATCTTCAAATTATCTATGAGGGTGCAGTTTTCATAGAGAAAGAAAAATGAAACTTGCCAGTTATCAAGTACAATCCTGAAGGGATAATAGAGGATTCTGATTTCTCCATCTAGAAATGGGAAACTTAGCATATTTTTCTAAAGTGTTTTGGCTGTTTATGATTTGATGTCATCTGCTGAAACACTGTGAGAAGCCCAAAAGATGTACTAGTGTGAGCCACAAAGGGCAGATTAGCAGCTGAAATGCATCCAGACACCTTGTTGGCCTTGTTCAACATTATGCATTCAGGAGGTTTAAAAGCGTCCCCCTAACATTGAGCACTTTGATCATTTTTGTTGGGCAGCCAAACAGAAGTTGAAGCTTCTCTTTAGATGGGAAGAGAATGTCCCTGATCTTGCAGCAACCTCTTGGCTAACATGAAAGCTGTGCCCTGCCTTCTCCCTCCTTCCTTTCCCCTTCTGACACTTGGCTGCCTGCTAAGACTGTAATTTAAGGGAGTGCTTGGACCTTTTGGCTTTTATTCTGGATCACCTTAGAGTATTATTAAATCCAGGTTTTCAATTGAAAAAGTGGACTGTCATGGTTTAACCCCAGAAAACTAACTCTATTCCAGCCAAAACCAGGACATGGGTTCAGAAGGAGTCTGAGCTCCTGAACTTGCTAATGGTGTCCTTCTGTTGACCAAGAGTGAGCCCAGGTTCTCATTCATTTGAGCAATCAGTAATTTGCGTGGGGAAATTTCACCTCCATTTCCATTACTGATCAGTACTGACTTTAGAGAGTGGAGCCCTGTTATATAAAGCATCCTTCTAATTTTTTTAATGGTTCAATATTGGCATTTTACGGCAACATTTACAAGAAAATAACAATAATTAAACAGAGAGTGTTGGGAAGGCAGTTCCATACTAAACAGATCCTGTGGAAAAAAACAAACTAAACAAAACAAAACACAGGCATAAGTTAAATACTGCCTATTGTTTTGGTTCTCTTCATTTCATTAAACATAAAGTTTCCAAGAGGTATCCACCTGACCCTTTGATCAGGTGCTGCATCAAGGGAGGCACCATGAGGCTCACCTGGGTTCTGGGAGCAGCTGCTCATCTCCCCACTTTGGGGCAGGAATGACTCTGCATTTAGAAAGGATCCCCTTGCTTCCCTTTACAGTCAGTCACTTTTCCTGGCTAACACGGCAGGAGGGCAGAGCTACTGCTGAGCTTGTCACTGAGGCACTGCCAGCCTGAGACCTGTATCATCCAAGCTAGGAGGTGCAGGACTGATCTCATTTACCTTCCTGCTTGGCTGAGCAGGACGCAGGATCAAGATAACCAAACAGTTGGCTTTATTGCTCATTAAGTATATTTAAGTCCGATGTTGCAGTGTGGTGAGAGCCTTGCAGGTCTGACTCGGCCTATTGGTGTGGGAATGTGTGCAGGGCAGTGCAGACTGTTCTGTGAGTTCAGTGCAGGACACATGGGCAGAAGGTGGACAGCGAGGGAGCACAAGCAGGTTTCAAACACTGGCAGCAGTAATTGTAAGAAATGTTATTTCTGCTATCAGTTCAGCTTCAGATCAAGCTGCTGCTGTCTAAGAAAGCTTTGCCTGCTATCTTTTAATGGTGTGTCAGTTTTTGAAGTGACAAAGAGCTCTGAACATCACTTGTACTCTTTTTTTCATCAAAACTCTCACCTTGGCCTTGCCAACCCTCCACTCTTTCCTCTTTTCTAATCTAAGCTTTTCCTATAGGCAGTCTTTTCCCTGAAAAACAGCCTGTGAGTATCAGCAAAAGCTTCACCAATTTATTAATTGTGCTAGTGAGCTTGAAAACCCTACTAAAGTTCTCAATCAGCATAAAGCTGGATGCAAAACTGTCTGTCAACAGCTTTGTCTCCCTCGCTTCCTTTCAAACGTAAACACAATACCCCAGCAGTGCTTCCCCTTCCAAACTTAGGACAAGCCAAGAGATGCCCAGTGCAGCAGCATTCCATCTTCACCAGCACTTGTACACACCCCAGCACTGAACAGTGTCATGAAGAGTCATATAGTTGGGTCCCAAATCAACACAACCACATCAGCAAGGCACCTCACCCATGGATGCAATTCTGACATGATCTCTGCCCCTGTGAGTTCAAGCCAGTGAACTCTCTAAGAGCATTTTTACTCACTCACCTACTGAAGTAATCTGTGTGAATGCCCTATTCACCCACTCTTATTCTTACCTTTGTTAAATAAGCCATCCTGTCATAGTCACTTGTCCTACTTTATAAATTTTTCTAAAATAATATTTCAAATAACATGGATTTTCCTTCACATGACAACCAAAACTTGCAAATCATAAGACATTCAACATCACCAAAGTATTTGTGTTGGAGTGCTGTGAAGACAACTGGCTTTTCCTTTAGTGGAAGTTATGATTCATGAGAAAAATGCATACAGCTATCATGGGAAAGTTTGGTAAGAGCATCATTTTTGCAGTCTGTGCTGATCTTTGTATTGAATATAACACAAATTCTCAGATTTTTCTGGAGCAGATGAAAGCAAAAATACATGCCAGCTCCCTGGCATTTGAAAGAGGTATGAAGTAGATCTTTGGGGAAAAAGGAGTGCATCTCATCTTGGTTTAGTTCTGCAAACAGGATAGTTATCTTGAGCAAAATTCCAGAAAAGATGAGCAGTGGTATTTTTTCCTCCATGTAGCCTGTCAAATTCATCCCTACCTTTCCCATACCTGAAGCTCACCACCAGGAGAAGGATGAAAATGTCTATTGTTTTTGCAAGATGTTTTATATCATCTTAGTTTTACTGAAATAAGGGTAAATAATTTTTTTTGCCCAGTGCTGCATTAACTCAGAAAATATTCCCTTTTTCGTAGAATGTGTTGCTTATCATAAATTTCATAGTAAGTGACTTCTAGAATTTGTTTACAAATATTTATTGAAGCTAACATTTTCTTAAATGTGCTATACTAAATAATTCATTCAAGGGTTGGCCACTCAAAAATAAAACAAAACAAAACAACAAACCAAACCTGAGGTGGCTCTGGCTTAAATTGCTGCATTCAGATTTGACTGCATGTTTATTATTTGTGTACAAGCTCAGTGTTTCTAAAGACAGCAAATTTCCTTTTTTAAAAAAAATACATCAGAAAACTATAGTTTTAGAATATCTTTTGTACTAGTTGAGCCAAAATGCATGAATTATTAAACAAACTCATTTGCAGTGCTCATACACTTGAAAGGTTGGCTTTCATTACTAATAAGGCACACACACAGCTGAAAAGAGGTAATTAGAGCATCAAAGGCAATGAACCATCCTGAAACTTTGCCTGAAAAAATCATCATTCAGCTGAACAGCAAGAAACCAAAAAAAAATCTACAGTGTTATGTCCAGAAGGATGAGAAACAGTCTTTCCAAGTAACCCATAGGTATGGCACGAGGCTTTTAATCTTCTCAGAAATATCTTTGGAATTGATGTAGGAATGGCAAAAGTGAACCCCTGTGGTTATATTTCAAAAACTGTGTTTTTAAGTCAGAAATACATTAGCGCTTAAAAATCAAAGACTTTTTTTCATCATGTGAGACTGTTTCAATCCTAGTAAAGAAGAAAAGTTCCATTCTCAATTTTTTTCTTTTCAAATTATTCTAATGGTTTGCTTTGTTTCATAAGCAGTTACAGGGAAAGATGCTTCTTGCAGATGAGAAGGAGCACTGGCACTTACTATGGTAGGAAAATGTGTACATCATATCAAATAATGAGTGCTCTGTGTAAGCCATGTCAGTGATAGTGCATTGCATATTCAACTTTGGAGAAAAGTTACACTCTCTGGTTTCTCATTACTGCAATCCAATTGGAACTTTGCCCCCAGACATTTAGAAAATTACAGTAAAATGACTGCATATTGTTTACACAGATTATTGACTATGCTTTCTTATGTAGATTTAGGTAGGAAGAAAATATCTTTTTTTACATAGCCTGAAGCTCTTAAATACACATGAGAAATGTCTAGACAGCAGCTTGAAAACAAATTTTCTTACACTCATCTTTTATAGTCCATGCATGTCCGTTGCTCTTGAGAAGTAGCGATGTGTTGAGATACAGAAGCAGCTTTCCGAGGCAGTCGGGGGAAACTGCCAACAAGCCATGCTTCGGCTTCTGCTCCACACAAGCTCCTTCCTGACAAGCCAACCATAAAAGAGAAAATACAATAGTAAGAGGGAATGAGTGTGAAATGACCTGTCTGGTCTAAATAAAGCAGCGGGCGTTGTGCTGCCTGGCAGGAGCCCACCACAGCTGGTGTTAGGGTGATGGAAATCTCAGGAAAAGGCCTGTTGTGGGAAATAGGGATGGGGGTTCAGTGTAGAAAATTGGTTTTCTTCTGCTGGGGCTGAGCGACCCTTTTTTCACAGGGAGGGGCAACCATGGGAGCATAAGAGACACTCTACTTTCTAGCCCTAGCAGTCTCCAAAGACCCTGACAAGAGGGAAGATACTACTTTTGGTATTATAGTTACTCACAAAGTTTTCAGAGCTGTGCTTTTCTCCCACCTTCACTGGGGCCATGACAATAATCCATGGCAGCCAAATGAAGGCTCTCACCACCTTCATTACCAAGCAGAGACAGGTACATGGGAGCAGCATCACTTGCTCCTACTCTCTTGCTTCTCTTCTCCACTGAAGAGGAGTGGGTAGCAATAAGACTCCTTATTTAAGATACCATAATGCCGCAAAAGATACAGCCACAGTGAGCAAGTGATACGAGCATTCCCTATCCAGACTATTTCCTCCTTGCACCCACAGAGAATGGTTATTAGAGCAAACTGCCCCCACAGCTGCATTTTTTTAAGGTCCAAAAGGGATACCAAAACCAAAATAACTGGGATGCAGTGTGGATGGCCAGGGGATTGGGGTCTGGGTGCTGAGGGGGAAACAAAGCTGTTGGGCAGCACAGACATACTCTTGAGCAACTCAGTTCAATGCCTGTAGTTCATCAGAGTGAGCTGGCACCTGCCAGTTCATATGTCCGTATCCTGATGTACTTTACTCCAGCGTCAGGTACATTACTGTTCAGCTGAAATTGGTTTCATATGCCAAATGTGTTTGGCATGAAAGGTACTGTAGGAAAGTAAGGTAAATGGGTAAAACCAATTGTTACCACAATTCTTTTTTCAAATGACAAAAAGTATGATTATAAGGACAAACCTCCCCCTCTCTCTCCAACCTTACATAAATGTTTCTGTGGTGCATGTCGGCCTAATCTTTATACATGCACATCTTACTCTATGGGGATTAAACACCATGTACCATGCATCTCTGTTGGAGCTGTAGCTGGAATAAAACATATGGAGTCAGACAGTGCCTGGGGGATTTCGATAGGAAAAAAAACAGTGATTCTGTCCAAATGTTAACTTCTCAGAAATTCTCTTCCTCTGACCTGAGATTATGGATAGAATAGATGCTGTTAGTCTTTTAGGTAAGATTTGATTCACAGCGCCTTGACTTATCTGAGAAAACAAAGGACCTGTTTTATTTTAGATCATTGGACAGCTTTTAGAATGGTTACGAAAAATGAAATTATTATAGATTGTTTTATTATGAAGAAGTGTTTTCCTGATTTACTGTTTATGCCACTGGCACAGGTCAGCCTTAAATTCTACTGCTGTAAATAGCTTATATAGACACAGGTATATTAGTGCCAAAAGTCTTCTACTTTAAACATCTGGGATGCATCCCATCTGTAGATGAGACTATGGCTTTGATATCAGCCATAAAAAGGAAGCTATGTATCTGCATAAGTCTGTAAAGAAGGGGAAATACTGTTCTTGAATGTACTTGTAACAGTGGGGTTTTTTTCATATATACATGAGGTTACACCATTGAATATTTTTAGAGGGGAATGTCATTATGTGCCTGATGACCTGTCATTTTCTTTAAGCAACTTTATGAATGCCTAACAGGAAGGGAAAGAATAAATAACCCAATCTGATTTCAGCAGCAGGTCTAATAAATGTACAGGTATGTGGAAAGCAACACTCACCCCTGCCTGATTCCAGACAGCAAGTCCAAGGCACCTGTTTGAACTCAGTAGACTCACAAAAGCAAATCCTCTGGAATGAGCATGCTGCCATCACCAGACTTGCACAGAAATGCCCAGGAATCAAGGAAAATAGTGAATAAGAGGCTTCCTTGTCAATACAGAACAGAAGAGGATGTGCAAGAGTTAGGGTGCCAGCCCCAATGCATTTTGTTGACGCAAAACAGCAGCATGTTGATGGTTGTAGCGGTAGAAAATTATTAGTGGTTTAAATACAGTGATGACTGTGGGAGGTGTCCCTGCCCATGGCAGGGGGGGTTGAAACAAAATGATGTCATAGGTCTCTTCAAGCTCAAGCCATTCTATGATTGATTCTGTGATTCTATGATGGATGTTAAGCAAATGCCATTATACTGGGACAAGAATGCTTTTCTGGTTTATTCAGAAATTTCTTTAAAACTATAGCCTTCAAACTCATACATCCATTTAAAACAATTTGGTCATTCTACTCTAGATTCAGGGTTATTAATTGTAATTGTGAAGATTTTCATTTAAAATGAAAATAAGAAAATGAAATCTACTGAGCCTCCACATTTCCCAAGTTTTGACAAATAAAAACCAAAACCTTTTCTCTTAGGATTTTGAAAAAAATGCCCATGCTTTTTCTATCTTCTTCACACTGTGAGTGGATGTAAAACACATCACAATTCTCATTATAGTAATTATTTTATGAAAACAAATATTAGTAGTGAATTCTCATGGATCTGCTCAAAAAGAGTTCATTGAACCTTGATTCTGTAATATCATAGCAAAGTAAATGGCTGAAAGACAATATATCAATTATAAATGCTGCAGCTGGATTGGTTACAGATACTCTGCTTTGCTGGCCAAGTCCATCAGCTTGACTCCCTCATCCAATAAGTGAGCATAACAGAGCACATGACTATAATAAAGGATTTGTTTTTCATTTTTGCTTCCCCAGGTGATCTGGTGCATTTGCCACCTTACCTTAGGATGGACTTTTTATTGAACCGTGGCGTGCAGGGCACAAGCAGAGACCTGGGTTTGGGGCAAGCCTGCTTGGAGCCTCAGAAAAGCCGAACCTTGAAGCGCCCCACCGTCCTGGAGCCGATACCCATGGAGACATCCTCCACAAGAGAAGTACAGTCATGGCAACCTGGTGCTGTGGCGACGTTACCTCAGCGAGAAAGGGCTGAGCTAGGACAAGCAGCAAAAATGAGCAGCTCCCAAGAATCCCTGCTGGACTCCCGGGGCCACTTGAAAGGAAATAATCCCTACGCAAAATCTTACACCCTGGTATAACAAAAAGAGCATGGCTGGACAGTGGCTGTAAATATTTACACTGAAAAAAAATCCAATGAAAGCTACCTTTTTTTTATTGAATTCCAATATTTATAATTAAAGAAGAAGATTGCCAAAATATTTGACAAAAAAAAAAAAAGAAAAATAATATGAACAACAGACAGTGCAAAGACTCTCTTGCTTTTTTTCTGTCTGAGTGTGAGCTTCATCCGACTGGACATCTGAATTTTTGGGTAAAAGAGTCCAGTTTTCTGATCTTCACAAGCGTTTGTGTTTTTACTGATTTTCTACGAAGTGCATGGAGACTGAACTAAAACATTTTAACTGGAACTTCCATCAGACAAGACTTAAAAAGGGAAAACTCACCAAAAAAAAAAAAAATCAAAAAAAAAAAATCACCTTATTTGTGAATTCAACAGAAACATTGATTTGGAAAAAACAAAAAGTCTTTTGTCATGTTTGCACTTTTTTTTTAATTAGAAAATGGGTCCTTGATTGTTCTTTTTTTTGTTGTTAATTAGGATGAGTGATGTAAGTGGAGTGAGGGGGTTAATTTGTTTTGGTTTTTTTTAATATTAATTTAATGAGACACTCTTTGCATTTTGTCTATGCGAAATAAAAGGGTCTTCTGCCTTTATTTGTGATGTCTGCTTCCATTGCCTTCTGCTGTATTTGGTTTTCCCCAAGTATAATAGCCATGTCACCACCATACTCTGAGCAATGTCTTCTTGTACCTTGGGCAGAAAAGGTAAGAGGGAGTCATACCTTTGGAAGAAAATTGGGGTTCACTTTACCCACAGCTTTTTGGTACCATGGGACAGGGAGCCAGAACAGCACAAGTCCTGGGTGCTCTGAACCAAACTCCTCCAGGATTCTGCATTTGCTTCATCTGCCACCGGGAGGCTTTTGTTCATCTTTAGTACTTCTTGGATCAGAAAAAATGTGTTGATGTTACTTTACTTACTCCCTACGAAGGGATTTTTAGTCCATTTGGGAACAGCACTCACGGAAATTAGGTGCTTATGTAAGGACTGGGGGAAAAAAACCCTCAGCTTTTCCCATAATAGGAGAAAGGGGAGGAAAAAGTTATTCGTGGTCTAAGATCAACGCAGCTTTCTTCAGAGGAAAGAATCTCTTCACAGGGGGAGCTGTCAACTCATATTACTTTGTTGTATCTTTTGATTATATGAGAAGTTATATTGCTTGTTTTATACAAAGCATGAATGATTGAGTACTACAGTTGGTGGGTTTAACACAACAACATTTAAGCCTCTTTGCTAAGTGCCTGCTTGTGTGTATTCTGGCTACCTTTGTGTGCCCTGACCAAGAGAACATGGGGCAGAGCATCCTAGATTAGTGCTAATGTGAACATGCTCTTCAACACTGGCTGGAAATACTAGCTGGGGTCTGAAAGCAATAAAACATGGTATGTTTGAGCAGGCTGAGAACCTCCTGCAGTTTCCCCGGCTGGTGACAGTGTAGGCACTGCTAATTGAAACATTTCTGCACTATGCTCAATTCAAGTTGTTTTAAAATAGAAAAATGCTGTTATGTATAATTGTTTTATTACTATTATTAATGTAATTACACTGTTAGAAGGGCACTAAGAAAAGTTAATGGGGAGTGCTGCACAAAGTTAGCTTAAGTGTCTTGAAATGAACCAAGTTGCACTTGCATTCTTAGCTCTGTCAAGCTCAAGTGCTAAAGTTCTGGAAAGTCCTACAAAAGAAGCCAAATGAAGAAATCCCTGAGGTATGTACTTCTTACAGACCTACAGAGGAGTGCTGATATGTCACTCAGATAAGGAGCCATTTGCCATCTAGTCTGCCTATTTGACCAATATGGTGATAAAGACAGCACTAAATAAGCCCAAAGCAAAGAAAAAAACACAACAATCCAACAACACTCAAACTTCTGACTCAAAAGAAAAAAAATAATTAAAAATTATGAAGTATTTCCAAACAGAATGAAAAAAACTATGTGCTAAGTTATTTGCTCTGATATATTGTGGGGTTTTTTTCTATAGATAAATATTTTATTAATAAGAACCTAATTTAAACAAGTAGAAAGAAATTCCTATTGCTGTTTCACATTGAAAAACCCTACAGAAAACTAAACTTTTATTGAAGATTTCATTTTTGAGCAATTTGGTTATTTTTTGACTTCCACAAGAGTCTTTCTGGTGTGCTCAGCTTGAGCTGGATGGGGCATTAGTACTCCATTTACAAATAAAAATTGATTTTCTTAGTAGTATTCAGGACCTGTGAGTCTCAGGCCACTTCTATCTTCTATTCAAGCTTCCTTCTTGTCCTCTGAAAAATTATAAAAAGCTTTTGGGTAAAATTGAGGCTTGATCCATTTGTTCTCATCACTCCTGTCTGCCATCAAGCACAGGAATGGTGGGTCCTGTGGCAGTGTTCCCCACTAAAAACTTGCCTTCAGTGACAGACAAGAATGAGCTTGTGCTGGAGGGAGGAAATATTCACATTTTAAGCTTCTGGTGACTGCTGATAGTGGAAATATTCCAATATCTCCCTAAATTTACATTTGGTTGACTGTCTGGAAAGTGCCAACCATCCTTGACTTAACGAGACTTCCTCCTCATCTGTATTCAATATGCCAGGTAATATTTATCCTCTTTATGAAGCAAAGATGCCTTTGGGGGTCCCATATTCAAAGAAATTTAATGGCAGGTCTCCTGCTGGCTAAAATCAGATCGGAATCGGACTGCTGCTTAACACAGGGAGGCTCAGACCTGCAGGGTGCCTGGCTCTGTGCCCTGGATCCAGCCAGCTCTTTAGTATGCAGAACTGTAAACATGTGTATGGTCCCCCTGACTTGGGATTTTTATTGGATTTTAATTTTCCAAACAGCACTGGAGTAGCAGAGCTAGTTAAAAATGTAACAGAAGCTTTAAGGAAGTGCTTGGCCTACTCTCATCTAGTCAAGGTTTGAAGGTAGAAGTAGTCTCTTTTCTCAGATCAATGCAGCTGGGAACAGCCAAGTCCCTGCAGGATGTGCTGATTCTGAAGACCAAGATGAGAGAAAACATTCTGGTGTTTCCCTACCAGCATAGTTTTAAACATCTCCTTGTAAGAGAATATTCAAAATCCATGGATTCTATGTGTCTACATCCTGGCCTGTGATATGCTTCCCTCATCGCAGCAAAAGCCCTCTTGGAAAATATTCCTGTAAGTGAAAGCAACAGTTGGCATCAGCATGAGATCTCAAAAGACAAGCCCTAAAGTACCAGAACATCATGGTATCAGTGCAAGCACATCTTGCAAAAAAACGGCAGCTCCATCTTAGTCCTGTGGGTGATAGGAGACTTTACTTCAAAAGATGAATTTAAGAGCTAAAATTCTTCCCTTTCTTCTGTCTACTAAAAATTGTACCTCCTTAGAGAGATTCATTCTTTTTCACATTATACTTTTCCCCATGCCCCAACCTCAGCTAACCCTTTAATGATTCACAGATAATAATTAACTCTCCCTTTTTGTCTCAAATGAGTTAGCAAGTCCCTCACTCCTGCCTTTTCTAAGAACCCTTTTATCCTTCTTTATTGCATTACTGTTTCACTTAAATTGTCTGATTAACACAATTATGTTAAACTCCGTAGAGTTTTTCCCTCTCCTTGTCTTTAGGTTGGAGCTTGCTTTTCCTATTCAGAACCAAAGAAATTTTGACTGTATAAAAGTTTGGGTTTTGATCAATTCTTTTTAAACCAAGTGAGTTCCATAGCAGCTTCACTGTAGCTAAGATGAGTTAGGAGTGATAAGAAAGGTGATGTATTATCACACCAAATAACGTAGTTGAAAAATAAACAAAAGCAACCTTGGGCTACTATTTGGGACAAACAGAGAGTCCAGAGGAGCTTTTTTGCAGCCAGATTTCCCACTTTCTTGGGGGTTAATACCCTTCCCTGGCTTGTAGGTGGGTGAATGGCAATAGGTCTCCACCTGATTCCAGGCATTAAGCAATTTGGGGTAACTAACTTCAGACTTTGATGTCCAATATCCTTTTGCCTGCACAGCCAGGTATGTATGAAGATTATTTTTTTGGTTGATTGGGCTTGGGTTTTGTTTTGGCAGGGTGTCATTTTTTTTCTGAAGACATGGGCAGCAAAGGGGTGGGATAAAGGGGGCAAATGGAAAGGTAAACTCTGCCAGCACACCATTTTCTTGAGTAGGCTAAAAAGCCCTCCCAGAGAAGGAGCTTTCTTTTAAAAGAAAGGCAAGGTAAAAAAAAAATAAAAACCACCACGGTTTTGACAGCCCGTTAATAGTTGTACTGTTAGTCAGGTTATTTTAGGTCACAACACTTGCTTAATGGGCTCTCGTGGTTGACTATAAGGCATTCCAACAGGGAAAAGAGAGTGCTTTTTACCATTAATATTCTCTGGGCTTGCCTGAGCATCCCAAAGGGAACCACACCACCTCCCCAGAAAGAAAATGCCGATGTAGGAAATGTAGCAGCCCAGTGTACAGCGCTAGCACTGCTGGGGGTCATACAGTGCGCTTCCCTGGGCTTTTTTTGTACTTGCTGAACTATTCCTTCTTTTTTCACAATGAATGTTATGATCCTTTTCTTCAGAATTTCAGGGCAAGAAAGTATTACAATTAAAAACAAAACAACAACAACAAAAAATAGTAATCTGTAACTATTTTCAGGGCCTTGTGAAATTCCCAACAGGCATGGGAATATTTGGTATAATGGCTTCCCACCCTGCAGAAACTTCCTCCTTTAACCACCTCTGCCCTCTGAGGTGAATGATTTTCCCTCTTGCAAGCACCTGCTGAAGGGGCTTGGTACTTTCCAGGCCTTATCGTGTGTGAGGGGACAAGCATCAGGGATGACCCTGAGTGCGGAGCTGTCTGGACACATCCACAGCAAGAGGAGACAGATTTCCTGCCTTTTGGAGCAATCATTTGAGTGTAAAATGAAGAGCTGCTTCTCTGCAATGTGGCTGTCAGGAGGAAGGCTGCTGTACGTATTTGTTTTGATGTTGCTGGACTAGAAACACACACAGAATTTCTAGGCAGTGAATTTTTTAATTTTTTTTTTTAAACGGGAAACATATACACATAAAACGTTTCAAAATTTCTGGGACTGACTGTGAAAGAAACTGATATCTACCCTTGCCTGTGGAAGCGTAATGCCAAAATCAATTTTTCAGAATATTGAAAAAATTTGCTTTGAGATAAATTGTAGAAGTTACTGGTTTTACACTAAAACTGCCTATTTTTCATTCTTTGAATCTGTCAGAAAGCATAAAAAAACCCCAAACAACAAACCCGCAATTCAATTCATTGGATGTTTTTATTTGATTGAAAGCGAGTAAGATAGGTGTTTCATAAAAGGATATAACATAATGGTATGGTAGCAGAGAAATCCACAACACAATAGGAAAACGAGGTGGAAAACATGGAGAAACGTCATTATAAAGGAAACTTGTCATCAAGTCTGTAAGATGCAGTAATATGATTTTGGAATATTGCCTAAATTCAGTTAAGTAACATCTTTGCACCTCAAGTTTTTCCAGTATCCTTTCTTTAACAGTTCCAGTCCCAGTGACATAGCAAAATTAACCTGATTTCTAAAGTTTGATAGAGAAAGCAGTGGAGGTGTGGGGAGGGAAGAAACCATTGCAGCTGGGGTCTTGGAATTACCAAGTATGTGTTGAATTGTTTGTGATGGAGCTTACAATAGCTAGAGCCTGGCTATGGTACAAGTACAAGGCATGGATACTTTTGTTCATGAAGAAAAGCATTAGAGGGATGTAAGGCTCTGCTCTGTACCAACTTCTTCATCTCTGTGTAATTGCTCCAAAATTAGTAATAGTAAAATTATATGCTTCCATAAATTAAATGTAACATAAATCAATTTGAACTTTAAAACACTGAGCTCTCACCACCTGTCTTTCCTATAATACAAATTGTATTTAAGTCCCAAGGTCAGGAGCAAAGGGAAAGCTTAATTAAAGTTGATAGCAGACTGCATAATCACACCTGAACCTACATACAAACAGATGAAGAACCAAAAGGCATTTACTTTATTCTGTTATGCTAGCCTGGATTCTAATAAGATTTTCTTTTTAAAATGGCGACAGGTTCAGTTACGTTAGATCTTACATGTACAGAAATGAGTGGATACCTTGGCAAGTTGCACTCCACAACCACTAAAAGCTCATTCATTAGTCTCTGACATGTTGGACCATAGCTCTCTGCACTTCTAATTAAATAGCCATCCTTGAAGGTGAACCCTTTACAGTATTTATAAGCAGAATCATCTCAGTTGGAGGAGCCATGAACCAAAGCAATAGGCAACAAAGAATTGATGAGGTGCTTTTAAAAATAACTCTGTCGTTTTCCCATCATTTCAAAGAGAGACAAGACAAAACTCTAGTGAGGGGTGGAAGCTAGTTTCAGGGCAGACTTTGTTTGAGGAAGACTTGGGATTTAGCAGCTAAAAAAAAAGAGTAGACGTGACCACCCAGTTGTGCATTTGCTCCCATAGGTGGCTTGCAACATGCAGGGTATGTTTGGGATTTAGGCTGCTCTTCACTGGCCCGGGGCAGGAGTACAGCATAGTTGAACATGGTTTGCCAGACCAAACAGAGAAAGCAAGTAGGATTGCAGGTTATTTCTGGTCAATTTGGCGTTACAGAGACAGCTGTCACCTGCACCATGAGTAGCTTATCTGTGGTTATGGAGTGTATGTGTACACATACGCATACACACTCTTTGTCATCTGCATAAAACATGTCAAGATGAATGTGAAACATATCATCACAACCCTTTCACTACCACTGCATTGCACTTGGTGGAAGGGAGCAGGTAAAGATGCTACGAAACCATGAAACCACAGCAATCAGCCACTTCCAGTCACATCACTCTCAAGTGTTTGTCTTAGCTGTGCCTGGGTGCATAGTCAGATCTCAAATTTTTACGGACCACCCTTTAGCAAATATTGTCCTATCCAGGAAAGAATGTCTCCTGGTTATTTTCATAGCCTCAAATTTTATTATTTACTTCTCATAACAAGAGTTGATCTTCTTAAACCTTTCAGCATGAGGATACAAGCCGGAGACTTTTAGGAGCAAATGCTCAGGCCAAGGTGAATGGTGTCATTTACACTAACTAAAACTAGAAGAAAAGAAAAAGAGTTGGAGAAAGTCTGAGTGCTAGAATGTGCTCTGCATCAACCTTGAAAGTACAGCAAGCCCATGAACCCCCCCTTTACAGCTCTGAACCACTTTTCAGACACTCATGCACACAGGAGGTCCCAGGAAGCTGAATTCAGTGCTGTACCATCTCTTCCTAACATGGTACAGAAAAAACACATCCATTTCCATAGGTGGCACCCAGAGCAGGTATGGAGATGGTCAGTGTTTGCCTCCTCAGGAACATGCAGAAAGCTTTATGCCAAAGTTGACAACGTCATAAAGAATATATTTGTTCAAAAGACTACTGCTAATAATTATGATTATCCTTAATAGACTTGTTTCAGCATAACCTGATAATTAGGGTTCTCACTGGAAAAGACCACTGAGTGGACCCAAAATTTTCATTACAGTCTCTCATTTTCAGTAACATCCAGCATTAAAACAGCCTGGTCCCCTGCCAATTCTATCAGTTGTACCTAGATAAATGAGAGTTTTCTGAGTCTGAGGCTCTGAGGACAACAAACCATCTACTAAATCAGGCTTGGCCATCCCACAGCATCTGCCTATTGGTAGCCTCTTTCTCCCAGGTTCAAAGTCTAGCAGAGGTTTGTGGGTATTCAGCTTCTACATGGGAGCTTCAAGGATCTCTTCTCACCAAGGCAGATCCTCATCCTTTGAGTGACCTTGGCAGCTTCCCTCAATTGCCTGGAAGCAGTCCAAGCTACCATCTACAGCCACAACAGTCTGGAAACCAAAAGGAAATATTTGGGTTTTGATTGTTTTCCTTATAAAATAAAGACAACTTTTAGAATTTCCATTCTCCTGGCAAACTACACATTTCCCTTCTCTGCCCTAGAAGACAAATGGAAGCATTTCCAACACTCACATTCCTTGAAGAACAGAAAGCATTTGGACCACATCCAATGGTTTTCACATTGACATGCTTTCTCTGTGCCACATTGTCTGAAAAACATACCAGCCAGGACAAGGCTGGACAAGGAGTGGATCTCAGCAGGCTTGATGAAGTTAGACAATACTGAGCCCAGGGTAACAAGAACTTGCCAACGCTTCTTTAGCTGTGTGAGCTGAGCCTGAAAGCAGCTTGAAATTTTGCCATGCAAATTAGTGATTGCTTGACTGACCAGGCAGCTGAACCAGCAGAGTAATCAGCTGGTGCTGACGTGTCTGAACTAATCAGAAATAAGGGTATGTACCAGCACCTGGGGCAACTTCCAAACACACTAACAAAAAGCACAGCTCCTGAAGAAAAATAGCATGTTACCTGTATGCAGATGAAACAATTTCCAGCATGTGAGCTCTGAAGCAGGTTTTAGAGCTCAGTAAAGAACATCAGCCTGGACCACATGAGAAAAGAGCGAGCCTTGCTCATTTACCTAGTATTATATTAATTTGCTTCTTACATGGTTTGATAACAAACTCGACTTCAAAATCCGCATAGTCCCATTAAAATACATGCTCAGGTCTGACAGGATAAAATCTTTCCTATTTTTACAGTCACTGAAGTCCCGAAGTCTTTAGTAGGGGTTTAGGATAAGAGAAGCAGGCAGCTAAGTATGTAATAAAGAAAGCGGTCTGCTCAGAGAAAAAAAATGACAGACACTGCAGGCTAAGACCTTGGCAAAATTCACCACAACTTTAAATTCACCAGGTCTAGTCATGTAGGCAAAGTTATGCACAGCTGATTCCTGTGTCAAGACAATGCTTGACAGTATGGTTTCTATCTTTTGCAGTTTTAATCAAAATTGAAAACTTCAGCATTTAGAAACAGTGGCAATGTCAAATATTGTTGTGGCTGTGACAGTGACATGATGTAGTGTCAAAGATGTCAGAATATTAAGGTCAGATGACTCTGAGCTTTTCATTTTATCTTATTTGCACTGAAAAGATGGGACTTTACCCTCCTAACAGGGTACAGCAACATTTCTAGTACTAAACATTCAGGAGCCATATATCTCATAGGAGGAAGGCTGCTGGTATAGTCTTTTGTTGGCACTTCTACAACACATTATCAGGAGTGTAACCAAGTAACTCAGAAGCCTGAACGCTTTTGTATGCCCTCCATCATACCTATGAGGGAGGGAAGGCTGTAGGGATCAGATACTTTCTTTAAGGTCATTGTACCTACACAAGACTTCAGCCTTCATTGGTTTTCATGCAGGGCTTGATTCTGCTCAGCTGAGTTTTGTGGCAAGTTGCCCAAAGAAGTTGTGGGGTTTCCATCCTTGGAGATACTCCAAATCTGAGCAGACAAGCCCTAAGTCACCTGAGCTACACTGGTCCTGTTCTGAGCAGGGGAGTGATAATCCCTGAGGTATCCTCTGGGCTAAATGACTCTCTGATTTCAAAACAAAATTTCCCATGGGTGCAGAATTGCACTTGGAGTGCCTCATTTTTAAGGACCTGCTTTCCCCCTTGTTGTTGATAAAAAAAACAAACAAAAAAACACTGAAGTTTTTCTCTCTTTGCCCTTGGGAAGGGCACAAATACTTCTACATTTGAAAAAGAAATACTTTTTTCCTGGTTCTTCAGTTGCACACCTTGCTGGGGATGATGGGGAAACTTCTGGCTTCAGGTTTAACTTGTGCTACTATCCAGCCACTTTCCAAGTTTCACCTCAGCTTTGCATATATATAATGTTACAAATATTATTGAAATATGTTCTTAATGTGAGGTCCCAAAAGTCAGGTGAAAGTTTGTCCTTCATCTCCCTATACCTTAGTTTCCCGTGCTAAAGAGTGCAGGCAACTGCTGCTGCTTCTCACTGTGGTCTTGTGCAGAGAAACTCAGAAATGTTTGTGGAGCACTTGGACACTGGTGGCAGCATTAATTAAATGAAATTAGAATCATGAAATCTTCAGGGAACTTTTATGTTCAGTTCAGCCTCTGAACAATGACTTCTAAATAAAATACAAGTAGTATAGAAGAAAATAAGGAGTGATTTCCCATTCATAGAAATAGGACTGGACTGGGGAAATGGGGGGATATAGTCTTGCGAAGTCAAAACCCATGTCATAACACATTTCATCACAGAAGAGCAAGTGCCATTAGTACTTCAGGGGTATCTAATTTTGGCATTTCTCAACTTCAGATGGTTGGTTTTGCAACCTAGTTATTTTTTTATGTGCTTTATAGTGTGCAGAAACTTTCTGATGTTTTGCTAACCAATGACCTTGTTTGAAAAGAGCATCTATGGTATTTTAATGACTTTCAGATAACTTTTATAGCTGATGTTTTCAATCAGCATGGTACTCTTGGGTCTAAACCTAAATATATTCTCTCTGAAGGCATGTCAATTTTAAAAAAGAATGAAGGATGTCAATTACATCTCAACATTCCCCAGAGAGCCTGAAAATGTCTGCTGAGTCAATATATATGTAAAAAGACACAGGAAAATACAAATGAAAAGAATTATTCTAAGACTCTTTTTATTTTTTTCTACCAAGTCATTCTAC
>WUAM01000089.1:347286-358632 GCA_024336885.1 Actenoides hombroni
ATACACATTTTTTTATTAAAAAAAAAAAAAAAAAAAAAAGCTATACTTATAACAAAGTATGTATGTTACTCTGGAGAAAAGCTTTCAAAATTGACTGATTTATAAAAAAAAAATTCAAATATTTCCTATATTTTAGCAAAAGCTTGTTATTTATCCCTCTGTTTCTACTACAATATTTACTACATGATTTCTACAGACATTAGTTTCCTTATGCAGGTAATTTCTTATGCTGTCTAAATATGTCCAGAATGTTAGTAAATTTTTACTCCAAGACACCTTTATTCCAAAAGTCTTCATTCTCAAAATAGCATTTTCACCTCTACAGAAAACAACCCAGGAATTTCACAAACTAAGAATACTGGCCACAGCAGATGTCAGGTTTAACCTGAATTCTTTAAACAGCCGAGTGATCCCCTGAAAAGAAGATTCAAAGGACAAACACAGAAATTTCTTTGACACGTGCATTCAAAATGCCTTCCAGTTGCAAAGACAAAACTGTACTTATGACGCACTTCCATCATTAAAAATTGATGTTGTGGTCATGCTGTTAGCTGACAGCTTTGGGATGTGCTGTGATGGATTTTCCTGTGTACCATGCTCCAGAGATGGTGGGGAGGGCAGTGATGCAAACTTGCTCCTGGTGTCACCCACTGGTCCCTTCTGGGGACACTGCCGGAGCTGTGACTGATGCTGCCCTGCACCCGTGGGCTCCCAAGGTCAGGTACCGCTACAGAGCAGCAGGACTGTGGGCTGTGATTGTCATTGAAGGCTGAAAACACTGCTGCAGGCTGGTACAGGCACATGTTTTTGTGTGGGGTTTTGGGGTCTTTTTTTTAAATGCACATATATTTTAAAGGTTACAATCTTTTGTGACATTTCCATTTTTCTTTTCCTGCTGGTGGTGGTGCAGCTGACAAATTGAAGCCAAAGAGTAATCCAAATAACTGTTTACTGAAGTCCTCTGTTGTCTCTTCTTGGCTACCTCTGCGACCTGGGCAGTGTTCATGTGGCTTCTCATAAATGATTCTGAATGCTGAATTTGACCCCAATCAACCCAGACAGCATCTGACAGATGGCAAAAAACAGCTCCTGACTGATAAACAGAAGAGCAGAAGGACTATAAATATAAGGGTGTTAAGTACAGCCTTTAATGCCATTTGACCATATATAATGAGAGAATATCCCATGAGATAAATCCTAGTTGACACTAATTTCCATGTTTTTTGAAATCTTTTTTAATTGTCATTATGCTTTGAGGGGGCCTGTTAGCAACTTTTCTGCCCTAAAGTTAACCTCCAAAGAAGGTACAACTTGTGCAAGAAGGCTTTCACCAAACAGCTCCTGCAGAGAGAGAGCCCAGAGAGAGACCCCTGCTTCCCTTCCCTCAGACCCATACAACAGGAACTCATGCTATGGGCCACATCTCCAGCTAGTAAAATTAAATATCACTCCTTTTCCAGCTGATGACATATTATATATTGACTTACACTACTAATAAAACTGTTCTCCCTATTTTTATTTTTTTTTTAATGTGGGGGGTGGTGTCTGTCTATAGATACAGATATGGTTATATGCATCTCTATGTATGACACACACTGTTTAAGTTACAGGCACCTATGTATGCCCACACATTTAAATTAATGTGTGCTTGTACTAGAACTAGCATGTCTTCAATTCAAATACAGGTATTAGGTAATATCTTCTTTTATATGTAAACATAAGTGAGGTGAAGTGTATGAGGAATAACTTTTGTTAGGCCAAAGGCTAGAAAAACAGACATGCTTTCTTGAGGTTTTTTCCAGGTCATTTTCAGGGCTCATGTACCCCAGACTTGTCTTTCTTCCCTTTTTTATATCAGCCATGCTGACAAATAATTGTGTCCTTCCTTGCAAACCTTGCTTCACTCAGGAGCCTTACACTACCACAGCTACAACATAGCTGGGGTTAGCTGAACACAAACTGCTGCTTTCTTGAATATTTCCCATGGAAACATCATGCTGTCCAGGCCTGACACAGCCCCATTTCCTATCTGTGGAAAACTACTGTTATTTTTCTGAGTTATATTTGGATTGTTTATCCTATCACAATTCCAAACACTGCAATGCATAACACAGCTCCTCTGTTTGATGAGTACACAGAGGCTTGAGATCTGCTGCTGTCTGTGGTGACTGAGGAGTGGAGGCTTAATTAAATCTGTCCATCAGTAGGTGAAAGGCTTCCCTTTTTTTTTTATATAATGGGAAGATACACAGGTAATTGCCTTTTCGGTTTATCACCTCCTGTATCAGGGCTGCTGGCACAATCCACGGAGGTATTGTACTCTGGGTGTCGGGAGGAGAAGGGGAGGGAAGATGTGGGGGATATTCTCTGGTAGTCCAGTTTGGAGGACCATCTGGACAGCAGCCTGGGAGCAATTCATCAGCTCTGCAAGATGGAGCTCAGAAGCCAAATGCCATTTTTTCTTCTCTAAGAGCTAGCTAAAAGTAAACCAGATTCTGCTGCAATGAATTATTAAAAGGAGTTCATTTAACATGACTGTCAGCTGGCCTAAGTACAGACAGGGCAAAGTGGTTTCCCAAATCTTCCCTAAGTGTCCTATTAGACGACAAAAATGTGAGTTTTTAAGCAAAAATATCTGCTGGAGGAAACAACATAAAACAAAACGAGCTTTGGAGAAGGGAAATAGCTAAATGGCAGCTCTTGGTGCAAAAAGAAAAAATAAAAAAATAAATAAATAAATGCAGTACTTTAGTTTTAAATGGCTCAATAAAGAAAAATAAGCCCCCTTTAAGTAATTAAAGGCCACAATAAGGTCACCATGGAGCCTTCTCTTCTCCAGGCTGAGCAACCCCAACTCTCTCAGCCTTTCTTTATAGGAAAGGTGTTCCAGCCCTGTTTGTGGCCCTCCTCTGGACGTGCTCCAACAGGTCCATGTCTTTCCTGTCCCGAGGATGCCAGAGCTGGACACAGTACTCCAGGTGGTGTCTCACCAGAGCAGAGTAGAGGGGCAGAATCACCTCCTTTGACCTTCTGGCCACTCTGCTTTCAATGCAGTTCAGGATACATTTGGCCTTCTAGGCTGTGAGCGCAGATTGCCAGCTCATGTACAGCTTTTCATCCACCAGTAACCCCAAGTTCTTCTCTGCAGGGCTGCTCTCAATCTATTCATACCCCAGCCTGTACTGATACTGGGTGTTGCCCCAGCACTGGTGCAGAACCTTGCACTTGGCCTTGTTGAACCTCATGAGGATCACATAGGCCCAATTCTCAAGCTTGTTCAGGTCCCTCTGGATGGCATCCCATCCCTCAGGTGTGTCAACCACACCACTCACTTGGGCTAGTATATAGCACCAAGCACACCGTTCACAGGTTTCAGGATAAATAAGTTCAATAACCCAGGGATTTTGAGTATTCATCAATTGTTCCATGAAAGACTAAGCAAAACACATACAGTTGTTTTCTTTACATAGCAAGCTAGAAAGTCAATAGATGAAAATATGAGAAGACAGCAAAGAAAGTGCATGTTGCACCAATTTTTCTTAGTTCTTCCAGCAGAATTTTAATTTTCTCCAATTGTTCCTCTGTGCAATACTGTGTAATTCAATTTCTCATAGCCTTATTAGCTTTGTCAGCAAGGCTTTTAACTTCTAGTTTTTGCAGCCGTGAGTCCCAGATCATCAAGCAAAATGAGGGTATGCCTAAAGCCCAGACTGTGATGTTCAGTCTCCAAGGCAAAGATCCTGTTAATTCAGTATGGCCAGTACTTTTCATAATGGATTTCACATAAAAATGTGTGGGTAGCACACACTCTTAAGTGCATTAATAAGTGGATAATGATGTACAAATGCTTTAGGGTTCCTCTTTTCTTTCGCTTTCTTCTTGTGATCTTTAATATATGACAGCAAATAATAGCTCGCTCAAAACAATTAATAGGAGAAAAAGAAAATTCTGTGAATACATTTTATAACTGAATTGTTTAATAAACAAAATTTTAAAAAAGAGTCCCTGAAGACAGTTTCAATATGTTTTGCATTACTAGTACTTTTAGGAAATAAGTAAAACATGCAAAGAACCACCATCAGTTTGTAACTGACTAAAGATTAGAGGAGCTCTGTAAAAACCTATTACCACAAACATTTCTTAAATTTTCTTCTCTCTTGTAATTTCCAGTGGGACAGTTCATAAAATGTCTGTGGAAAACTCTCACAAGTCAGTATTGGCACTGGGCTGACCTCCGTAATTGCGGAATTTGGGAACATGAAATTACTGGTAAGTTTGTTTTAAAAGAGTGTCAGGAGGTAGCAAGACAAGGTGTTTGGTGGGCATGTGCACATGTGTCTGTAATGAAGGACAGCAGTGAGAACATACTTCTTTAATGTGAGTTGTTGACTTCAGTAAGTCTAGTCATGAAAAAGCTGCTGCGTTTGTACAAATTGTGACAACTTTGTCAGCTGAGTGAGAATACCTGCTTAAATTCTCCATTTTCATTTCTTTTTTCCTTACACCTTAATAGTATTTTGTATAGCATATTTGATTGGATGTTCGTTTCTAAAGAATTATGGCCGGTTAGGAAGTTTAACCTTTACTTTCAGGAAGTTCCTTGGAAAGCACTACAGCTATAAGCAGTATGTGGTATAGAGTAGAGCTAGGGCAGGTAGGTAAAAACATGCGGCGTTTTTAATTTCCCTAACAAACGTGGTAGTTTCCTCAATCTCATCATGAAGCACTGTAAATTAGTTTCCTAAAAGAACTGCATTTTGAAGCTAATCAGAGTGCTTGGTTCCTAAATGTGAAAAATGCACATCAGCATAAATATTCAAATAAGACTGAACCATTAAAGACCCATTTGTTCTACAAATAGAACTGTAGTGATTTTTTTAATATGTTCCTCCTGAAAGGCAGTTTTTTACAGATGTGAGAGAGAGGCCAGAAGTTATATACTTACTCTAAGAAAACGGGAGGTATCTGTTGTCTTTAAGGAGGGTAACTAAACAGACATAGGATATCAATATACTTTTCTGCCTGGATTTTCAGGATTGCTGTTCCTTACCATTTTGAAAAGAATGAGCAAATCCCCACATGAACTTGAATAAAATTGCTTGTTCTTTTGAGTTTGATGGACTAGTTATTTTTAGTCAGGTTTAGTCACTAGAAGCAAGTTTCTTTTTCTTTTTTTTTTTGGGAGAGAATTTGCATAGATACTTAAGGAATTTTATAACACTTTAGAAGCACAGGAAAAACACTCTACAGCAGTTCTGATGCTTTTAAAATATTTTAAATGCTTTAATGAAAAACTCCACAAAATCTCACTGAGAAACAATGTTATACATGTAAGAATATTAATACTTGTATGTTAGTATGTTACTTATAGTATTTTTTTTTATTTTGTTACTTTATCCAAAAACTGGTATTCTACTTTAAAACCCTACAAAATAGTTTAGCCAATTTTTATTGTACATCAATAGCTGTCAGTTATGGCATATAGAAGAAAAAACAAAACCACTTTTTGTTTTATTTTCCAATAGGCTTTTAATGGTTAATAATGTTCCTATTAGTGTTTTCATCTTTTGTAGAAAGTTTATTCCCTTCAGTAGCAAGATGCAGAAAGAGAGTGAAGGAGAATTACTTAACAGACTAAGTAAGTTTATATACAGGAGAGACTCTCCCTCATACTACTGACGTGCTCAGCCTACCCCAGGTCTAAGAGATCAGATCACAAAGAATCTGATCTCACATCTGGAAGCAGGCCCAGTGAAGCAAATGCTTTCATTTTGCTCCATAGTGAAGTCAAAGAAGGTAAAAAAAAAAAAAAAAGGGTGCACCATGGATTTGTGAGAAAGACTGCTTAATCATAACTGATGGATAATCTGACCCATTTTCAGTCTTATTTTTGCTCTATCTAAATTTGAACCCCAAGACCTTGATTCCTGCATATTGCTCAGGAAGGAGCAGAACTTTTTTATTTTATGTGTATATATCTGTATATACATATATGCATATATATACATACATATGTGTACTTTAACTTGTAAACACATATTTAAACAAGTGAAAAAAGAGAGGACAGCCTGCTCAGAGTAGTTAGTAGTATTTCAGCCTGCAAAAATCATCCATTTGGGTTGATACCTTGCATATCAGTGTTCATATGCAGCCCAAAGCTATAGGAGCAGGTATTTATACACCACAACTCTAGCAATTAAATGTTGTACAGATTTCTGTTACACTCTGCTCCACAAATTTTCCTCTTATTTTGTTCTTATTTCCTCCTTATTTTTTTTTTTTTCACTGAGGAAATATACACAGAGGCTTAAGCACCAGAACCTGAGGTTTGTTCTTTCTTTCCACAGGCAGGCTGAAAGTGCATGTTTTTCTCATTAGATGGCTTTTGTGAGTTGGAAAATGGGTATTGCAATCTCAGTATACGATTGATGCATGGTGCACAGATGCAGTGCCTTGGAAAACATTTGCATTGACTATCATGATGTTTTCCTAATTAGATGCCTCTGAATACAGATCTATTTCCAGCATGGTTTTTACATCGAACTGCACAACAAATTCAGCTCAACTGGCAGTTTAGCTTACTCAAATGCCATCAACAGAAGTTAGCTGAAATAAATTAAAGAGGCAGTAATGTGCTCGTAGCGTTAACATTAGCATTTCATGGCCTTTAGCTAGCTCAGGCAATAAACAAACTTGGATTGTGAAAAGTTTCCTGCTTATGCAGACAGAAGGGCGTCTGATGGCTGAAGGCTGATTGCTGCTTCTCGTCAGACACCATCACTTGCCTTTTCTGACAGGGTTTTGGAACGTTAACTGCAGTCATAAAGCATCTTGCCCTCCAAGATAGGGTTAACGGTGAGAAGCAGAAAAAAGGAAGGTAAAATGAGAGATGGATGTCAAAGAAAACTAGCTTTGAATAAGCTGATGAAATGAGCAGCTCGATAGCTGGGATGCAGCTTAGGTTACTCTCCTAGGTTACTGATTGAAGTTTGCTGACTGAAAACCAGCCAGCATGGATTGCAATTAAAGACTTTTCCCTCTGGTCGTCCTTCAACAGACAGTTCAAGCACAGGCTGTAGGAAGAGTGAGACAATCTCCATTAGGATTTCTGGTGAAATTCAGAAGAGGTACCTATGTTTTCTCATATCATCCTACTCTTTCCACCATTTCTGGAAGCAAAAATGCTTTTAAGTACCTGGAGCTGCATATATAAAACACAGCTGAATTATGATTTTAAACACTGCCTCAAGCTGGTTTCCTAGAGCCACAGACAGGCAGGGGTGTATGTGGTTACACAGCTTACACACACAGCTCTAAAGTGCCGAGCATTTAGCAGCCCCTCTCCACAGGATACTATTTGGTGCTGATTGAAAGTGGTTCTTCTAGAAATGAACCATCATGGAGAAAAACAAGATTTCACCCAGCGATTAATGCCATGACTTTATCAAGTGATGGCACAGGAAGGAAAGAGACAGCGCAGACCTGACAGCAGGCACAAAAGTGATGGACGAGCTACTCTGGTAGGACAAAATGGTGTGAAAAGCTGATCTGAGTTGGGGTCTGATGAGGTGAGAGAGGGAAAAAGAAAAATCTCACTTTTCTCTAAGTCCAAACTGTGTTGAATTGCTGTCAATTTGTATCCAATTGTCTTTTTTGGTCCTTTTTTGATCTTTTTTTTTCTCTTTGAGGGACATGAATTGCTTCAAGTATTGAGAATAAAAAAGCATTGTAGCAGGATAGAAGCTCAAAATGGAGTTATTTAAATAGGAGAACTATATGTTTCCTCAGTAATCATGTACTGGAGCCCCACATTAGGGTAATGAACAAAGGGAGCTGTTTTCTGACCCAGTTGAAGCAGGTTTCCTGTCCTGGGTTTCATTTCAGATGAAGAGGGAGTACATTTGCCTCTGACAAGAAATTCTCTAGTAGAAGGGAGGAGGTGACACAGGCCATGTGGTTTATGGCTTTCTGTTGCCTGTGGGTGGCACATTTGACAAAAGAAAAAAAATGTCTAAGGTGGGAAAACACTTCCAGTCAACAGAAGTTTCTCAAAAGAAAAAAAAAAACCCAGACACTTAAAATCTGAGTCCTTTCCAGAAGTGCTGGATGGAGTGACTACACCTACCTTGCTTTGCAGGACCAGCCTTTATTTCATTCATATGCCGTCTGAGCAAGGGTCAAGGGACCAAATCAATCACAAATTCTCTACTGCAAGGGTTTCACATATACTGTATGCCAAGACCTGGACCTTCACTCATGGTGTCATGCTTCTTGTGGGGCAAAGGTCCAGTCCAGAGTTTTGCAGACTGCAACTCAGGCTCCAGTACTCCAAATTGCAGAGACCAAGCTGCTGAGGCTGTAGCTGATGGAGGACTGGAAGACCAGCCAGAGGGGAGCAGAGACCTGGGTCTACTCAGAGGTTGATGGTAAGAGCTTCCCTCACCTGCCACCACCTTCTGAGTGGCTTAAGCTGACTACAACACCCTGCTTCATTTCCCCCCCAGTGATGCCATTGCTTAAGAGCAAATCCTAAGATTCCATCACAAGAAGTTTACACCTTACCACTAAAGGCTCTTCAGTTTTTCATGTCATTTATATTAATATGCCTTCAGCCACCACAAGAACTACAATGCCAAAGAGCAAAACTTTTAATTCTGTTCCAGAAGATTGCAGTTTACTGAAACACCTTCTGGCTTTAGCTTTATTCTGGCAGGCTAAGCTAGGATTGCACTGGTATTTTACTGTAGCATAGTATTTGATGATCAGTTTATTCCACTATTTTTTTCCAGGCAATAAATACTAGCTGTACGTGGCAAAACATCTGGAGTCACTTATTAGTCCAGGACAGAAGGGGAGCAGAATAGTCAACACAACCACAGTCTAATTTTGAAGCTAGGATTTATTTATGTCAGCTGGTCAAACTACATGTGCTGTGAGTATAAAAGTAACTGCAGTAGTAACGTACCAACAATAAGGCAAATTGCACCTCCAAAAAGAAGAAAAGGCATTGAACTTTCTGCAATGAGTATGTGGATGATTTTGTGTGGCAGAGGAGTGAATAGCTATGAGATTTTACACAGCTTCAGATGAAGCCATTTCCAGCTTCTTGGCATGGTACTGAACCATAGGGTCTAATTGCAAGGCAACCTGCAGAGCAGTTCATCAGTATAGATCTAGCATAGCTTGTGAGAACAACAATTTAGAAACCACTTTTGTTGCTTTGAAATGTGGGAATACAGAAGGCAATATGACTGCTGTAGCGTAAAAATACAGCATGGTATACTCCATGCTTGCTCTCATAAGTAATTAGACAATGACAGAAGTTTCTTTTCCAAGAATATATACACCTTAAAAAGATAGACCTTGATAGCAAGTGCATTTTGTGCATTATCAGCAGTATAGCAGCTCCTTTTTCAGCTGAGGAAGAAAGCAAAGATGTGGAAAAGAGAGGTACTTGTTTTTCTTTAGCCACTGTTGACTCAAGCTAAAGCAACATCAACATCTTTCCAAAGTTTGTCTCTTGGAATACAATTAGTTGAAAAGAGAACAGGTCTGCATAAATATTTTCAAGATTGAAGTGAATCACTATCAGTGTTTGTAAATACAAACAGTATACTACCATAAAACTGTCTGTAATTGGACAACAGGTCAAGGGAGATGATTCTGCTCCTCTACTCTGCTCCAGTGAGACCCCACTTGGAGTACTGCATCCAGCTCTGGAGCCCCCAACACAGGAATGACATGGATCTGTTGGAGAGGGTCCAGAGGATGGCTACAAAGATGATCAGAGGACTGGAACACCTCACCTATGAGGATAGGATGAGGGAGTTGCATCTGATCAGCCTGGAGAAGAGAAGGCTCTGGGGACACCTTATAGCAGCCTTCTGGTACCTGAAGGGGGTCTACAGGAATGCTAGGGAGGGATTTTTTATAAGGGCATGTGGTGACAGGTCACGGGGCAATGGTTTTAAACTGAAGCTGGGTAGATATAGATTAGACATTAGGAAGAAGTTCTTTTCTCTGAGGATGGTGAGACACAGGGATGGTTTGCCTAGAGAAGCTGTGGATGCCTGATTCCTGGAAGTGTTTAAGACCAAGCTGAGAAGAAGCTTTGAGCAATCTGGTCTAGTGGGAGGTGTCCATACCCATGGCAGGGGGTTGAAACTAGGTGATCTTTAATGTCCCTTCCAACTCAAGCCATTCTATGACGATTCTGTGTACATATCATGATGTGCAGCTGATAACACTAAAATTAACTTTTGATTAAATCACTTTGCCTTCAGAGTAATAGAAAAGGGAATTACTGAATGCCTGTCTAGCTCATACACTGCAGAAACAGTTAGCATGCTCTCATCTAAGACATCAGTTTAACTTTAAAGTCTATAGGACAGGAGGTTTCTCTCCCAGCAGATTGTACGTCAGCCTTCACAACTGGGAAGTTTTGAGGCACAGAGTACTCAGCTCTACACAGGAAAGCACAAAGAAACTTGAAATGTTCTGCAGATATAACAAGTGACTTTTGAATATTAGTTTACATTTACTAAGTTGTTATTCTTAAACCTCTTAAAGATGGTGAAGATGCAGATGGATGAATGCTGCTTTTTTAATACTAAAAACTATGACAATCTTAAAATTAGAAAAATCTCATCCTGTATGTGCTGAAATTTGACATAATGCATTAGCTGAAGGTTAAATTACAACAAAGAACAGATGACAAATTACTTGTTCATAAAAGTAACTCTTCTCTAAAAAAATGTGCAAAATTACTTAATTCACTGCTGTACATGAATTCACATTCTGATTTCTGGGAGGAAAATTTTTTTTCACTGCCTGAACTACATCTTCAGAAGGAAGAACAAAAAGTTACTTTTAAAACTGTAGATGTTTGCAAAAGAGGGAAAATTCTGATTGATTTATGTTTGTTTGTGCCATGTATGACAGGAACTGAAGTAAGTTGGGGAGAGCATCAGGAATCCTGTACTAGAGAAGGTCAAGTTCTATTTTCAAATGTCTTAATTTTTCAGAAATTTAGGTTTCTCTCACACTTAATAGTTATGGCATTTGCTGTGTAAATTTCTAACTCAAATATATCAGCAGAAAGATGACCTTGCCAGATTGCAGAAATATGCTAAATATGAAATCCCTTAAGGCTTAGGCTTTGCTCACACATGCAAAGAAGTATCAAGAAATTATTATGAAATACAAATATGCATTACAGTTACACTGAACTTACATAATATCTTAAACAAGAAAGTAAAGCGTATAACAACTGAATTTTATATGTCACAGACACAGGAAAATGGGGGGGGGGGGCTGTGCCAGGGCGAAATATAAAGAAAAACCATA
>WUAM01000089.1:368514-389758 GCA_024336885.1 Actenoides hombroni
CCCATATAATGAATATGTAGCTAACTTTGTTAAATATGCATGCTTCGGTGTAATAAATACCTGCTTGATGGACACTTTGGTGTGCAAGTTAGGAGGAACAATCCCCCTTGCACCCAGCACCATAATAAACATACCTGCTTTATAACCTTTCACGGGTTGTAGAGTTTGATTTCCGCACATCACTACGAATACTCCCTAGAGCCCTTTCTAAAAATCTGTTACTAATTTGCCACCACCGATTCCCCTGGAATCGAGGCCAGCACGAGCAACAGGTTGAATAAGGCAGCCGTTGTGTCTGAGCTCCTCTACAAGATGTGGGTGATCCTCATCCAGTCTTGGCAAACTGTTATTACTAATTTTACCAGGTTGCTCCAAATTCTCTTCGACTGACATTTCAGTTTGATGATGCATTCCTCAGGTTGATGTATTACAAAACAAAGACCCTTGTTGTGGGAGCCTCTGCTCTGAGCATTAATGCAAGATTAATTTCTACTTTCAGCAAGACCTTCGCTTCCCCACTTCCCCACAATTCTCCAGTAGGCTACCAGCCTGAGGAGTATTTAAGAAGTTTCATTTATAACTCTGTGCCCTCAGCAAGCTGCAGGTTGGCTTTGGCTTGCCTTCCTGTGTTTAACTTGAAAGAATTCACAGCCTTTGCTGTTTTTCTCATTTGGGCATACTTGATGACGCTCCCTAATGGTGTTTCTTTACTTCTAATAGTCTCCTTTGCTGTTTACTTCTACAGGTTATTTTACGGTCCAGGCAACGATTTGAACAAAGGATTTCTAAGGCTCAGGCAATTGTTCTGATCATTCGACTGTAGGTTATTGTCTTTTGGGACAATCTTGACAGTAATTCGGAGCAGAAGCAGTATTGATGTGTCTGGGGAAGCTGTGGGTGTATGCGGTGGGAGCGATAAACTTGTTCCCAGCAAAATTACTGCTCTGGATGATCTTTCATGTTACCTACAGGAACTTTTGACTTATCAGCACAGGTATCCACCTGATTTAAATTTTGTTTTCCATGACTTGTTTACTTACTTAGGTAGTGTCAGTTAACTACTGAGCCAAGTGAGTGCCTGGAAGTTAAAAGACCCACATAATACCTGGAATGTTTAAATATCCTCTTTCACTCATCTTAGTAAAGATCCCAGTTGAATAAAACACCTTTCTTCACCTCAGCAATATCCAGATAAGTCTTTGAAAAGTATGAGTTAGTGGTAAGAAAGGAAATTAAAATCTGCCACCTTGGATATGAACAAATGATCAATGAAAAGCAAGACACAGGAGTAAGAAAGCTCTCCTCTCCTGGGAACATGATCTGAATCTGTGATGCAAACACATTTTCATAAAAAGGAAATTGCCTGACAGGGGCAGTCACAATTAATCCAAATTTCATGCCAGTTCACCATTTCCTCATTATGTTTCAGTGTATATTAAACTGTGTTTGTAAGATGCACTCTGAACTTCACATTAAAGAATAGCCCTGCTGCTGAAAAAGCCATAATTCATTTACTAACAGCCCTTCTTGCTGTGCTTCAATAATGTAATCGTCTTCTCTGTGTCCCAACCATATGATTATTCCTGTTGTGTAGGAAATTTAAGTCCAAGGAATGTCAGATCAAATATAAAAGACTAGTGCTTACCCATAGTTTTTATTCAATTAAGTAGCCATTACAGAGCTCATGCTATTTCAAATGACATAATGCAGAACACAAATGCAGTCTTTTATTACAGATATATGTTCATCTAAACAAAATGGCACCAACACAATCCAAACCCATTACAATCTTTAAATTATGCTAAATGATTATTATATGGTGAGCAGTCTCTGTAAAAGACAAGTGGGGAATCTGTGGCCTCCACAAACCACAGTTTGAGCACAGCAGCCATGTTATTTGGGGTTTATTTGTGAAATTTCTAAATGCAGAGAAACAACACTTCTAAAATATGCTCCTAGAGTGAAAGCACTGAACTGTAGCTTGGAGACCTCTGACTTTGCAGGTCATGTGTGGGTAAGTCATGCGAGGGCTGGGACCTGACCCAGACAGAGGTGCCTAAGGCAGAGTCTGGGCAGCATTTAGATGTTTATCCACAAACTAAGGTCTAAAAGCCCCTGTCCATTCCCACCCAGTCTTGATGTTCTCATTAAGGACCACACATGTTTTCTCTGCTCATGCCTTCTACATCGTCCACAGGATCCATAAAGCTTCCTCTGCTCAGCATCTCTGAGGGCTCCTCCTAACCAGCATGGTCCCAGAGCTCCTATCACCCACCATCAGGTTTGGACTCCTCACTGAATTGTTGCCCAGCACCACAAGTGTCTTAACCTGCATAGGGCTGAGGGCCTTTGCAGTCCTGCAGCCTGCCTTTCATGCACAGCTCTGCACCCCTTCACTATTGTTGCTGTGGTGGCTCTCATGGGAAGCAACTGCCACTAGTGACAGATCCTTCCATTCCCTCTATTCCTACCCCTTGCTTCTAGCTCTCTATTTACATTAGGGGACTAATGATATAGGTGTTCTTTGCCCTGGTGATCAGAATTCTCCTGTGGAAGGTAGGAAAGGAAGAAATTAATCCCTAGGCAGAGCTGGAAATTACACTGAATCTCTCACGCCTGAAGGAGTCCCAGCTCCAGGCTGTTCATTTAAAGGCAGGCAGGCTGTCACCACTCAGCATGCTTGCCTTTGTCAGTCTGGAGGTGAGGCTCACGCTGCCTTCTTGAAGAACCACTGCAAAGAGCAGTCCTTCTGAAAATGCTTCTGCCTCTAATTTCCCTAGAGACAAAGATGCCTACTGCAACCTCTAAATCTGCTGATGAAGCTAAGAAAAGGAAGAGATTTTTTTATGTGTCTCTGTATAGTGTGTGCCCCACTTGCTTAATCTAAATAGCCCCTTTTTCTGAGTACAAGGTACCTTTTCTGAACCTTCTGCATGCACTATATGGGCAGCCAGTCCTCAATCCATCCTGAAGCCAGGTAAGATCCTGACTTAGATCCAGCCTAAAACTGGTATGTTAGTGTTTTACAACAGGGAGAAAAAAGAAATACTTCCCAGTTTGACTTGATCATCTCAGAGGTCTTTTCCAGCCTCAGTAATTCAATTCTATTCTATTCTGCTTTGGCAGAGGGGTTGGACTAGATGATCTCCAGAGGTCCCTTCCAACCCCTATCATTCTGTGATTCTCTTTAAGGCAGACATTGTTGTAGCTGCTTTTTGTTCATTAAAACCTGGGCTAATATAGTGACAAAGAGGCTAATATAAAACTGAATAAAGAGCAGTGCAAATGAAAAGAGGGAGTCTACGATTTGCTCCTCAAACACTGAAAAATAATATGAAAGAGAGATGGCATAAAATAGTTATTGATTATGTAGAGAGTGAAAAGCTGCATCAGAAAGAGTGTTTAGAGGGTCAATTTCTATTTTTACAAATAAAACCTCCTACTTCCAAAGGTTTCTGGAATTGGGTTTTTTATTTTGTGTCTGAGTTGTTTGGGTTTTTTTTCCATAATAGTCAATGTGGTTCAAGCTGGATAATTCTGAACATTATCATGCAAAGAGGAAGGACAGGGACAATTTCCCCACTTAAGCCATTTTATTGGCATAATTACAAGACAAAAATAAACTGCTTGCTGCTTCCTACTCCTCATCCCCTCATGCCAGCTTCTGTCTGCAACTTTTTGCTTTCAGCTCATTAGAAGAAAGCAATTTTATTGTCACATTTGGCTGGCAGCTGGAATTCTCCAAATGAGGTAAGCAGGGATGAGATGCGTGCTCGCATCCCTCAGCAAAAACCTTGTAACATACGGTGCTGTTATGTCTCCAAGCTTTACATGAAGAGGAAAATAGGCATCTGGGCTGAGTTCATTTGTAACGCCGTGGTTGATGGATTAATATGAAAAGACAGATGAAGGCAGACACTTTAATTACTTCACCCTAACTTTTTATTATAACATCAAGTAAAATGGTGAGTTACAGAGGATAATGGGCGTGAAGCAACTGGGATAAAGTCACATACAAGCTTATAGTTTGTCATCTGCCAATAGAGTTTTAAATATTGATCATTTCTGTACATGCATCTTTGTGTTATTTCTGATTTTCTTGATATATCATTTCATGATAACTTTTTTTTAAGCTGTGAGGTAGCTACTAAGACTGGGACCCCGCTTTTTTCTTCTGGAATTTTCTGAACTGGGACTGTATTGCCACAGCCGCCCGCTCTGTCTCTGGCGCGTCCATGTCTATGTCAAAGTCCTCTTGAACCTTCTTCTGCCCATCTGCTCAAAGAAAACAAAACAAAACATCAACAGTTTATTTTTCAAACAGTGGTAATCACTGGACAGTGCAGTTGAAAAGTCCTGCCTCTCTCTCCTTCCCGGACACAGATGTGATGATGGGGAGCGTATTCAGAAAAATAATGGAATGCTGATCAAATCCCCCACCCCCTCTCAACGGCAGAGTCTGAGCCAGACCATTCTCAGCTAGGCACTGAGAAGTGACATCCAAATGGTGCTTGGCAGTCATGGAGTATCACCTTGATCACAGAATCACAGAATTGCCTAGATCAGAAAAGACCTTTAAGATCATCAAGTCCAATCATTAACGTAACACTGACAAGTCCTTGACTAAACCATATCCCTAAGAGCTACATCTACACAGCTCTTAAATACCTCCAAGGGTGTGGACTCCACTGTTGCCCTGAGCAAGCCATTCCATGCCTGATGTCTAAGCAAGTCCTCTGCTGCATGGGGAGCTAACAGTGAGGGGTTGGATGGACCTTCCTGTGCCACCCTGCAGATGGAAGTTACTCCTATCCCTGTATTTACTCTAAAACAAAGGTACCTTGAAACATTTTGTAGTGGGGATTAAGACCCTGTTCCTATCACACCTTCTGCATTAGAGGAAGAGGTAATACTTCCTAAGGCAAATTTTGATCCTTTTCACTTGTTTCCTGCTTCATCCCTTTCAAGATGTACTGCTCTTCCCCTCTGAATCATTTATGTTCAATCTCTCTGCCACCGTGCTGCTTCCCTCACTTCTTTCTGGGCTCTGTTGTTGCCTTTCAGCCTCAATCCTTGGCTCTTTGCCTTCCTTTATTCCCAGTCTTCAGCTTTTTGTTCAACTGCATTTGGCCTCCACATGGACAACCCAGCTGACTTCGCTGAACTCTGCTTCATCCACCTATGTGTTAAAAGTGCGGCCCTGGGAAAATTCCTACCCTCATTGCAAATATAACCTTAATCTGCCTGGACTAACAAAGTGAGAACATATATTCACCCCACTAACCGCATCATAACACCAAGTTTCTCTTCCCTATAAACTCGTTTGTTAAACTCACTAATGTAATTCTTGTGTTCCAGTCCTGCAGTGAACGTCACGCCAGGAGTCTGCAGACAGCTCTACTTAGAACAGCTGTGGGAATCCACCCATTTTGAATCACTTTGCTTTGTGTTCTTGAGATTAATACCTTCCAGGATGCTCATCCCCAAGTACTGTTAATGCAAATCATGGGAAACACTTTCAATGTATTATTAAAATGGAAAGAAACTTATTCCTCATTCTCTCTCTCCTTCTCAACTAGAAAACAGTGATACCATTTCACGATTTTAGAATGAGTCTTGCATATTTCTTGAATTTACTTCTTGTTCTTATTCAGATCTCAATTTTTGTGTCTATTTCCCGTGACCAGAATCCACTTTAAACTGGGCAAATATTTAAAGGAAAGGTTTTGGCATATTTCATGCTGATTTTAGTTTAACTGCAATAACCAGATAAATGCAGCTATGTTAACACAGAAGAATATTCACATACTTCTTTTTTTACTTAGAATGTTTAAGAAGAAAGATGAAAATGTAAGAAGAGAAAGAAAGTCTGGAGGAGAAGAATTGCTTGAGAGCTTACAGAAACTTTGATTATACAGTATAATGAAAAGATAGATTATCAAAATGAAGATTTTATGGAAGAAAATGAATTACACTACCATTACGCTACACTTCCACCACCATTAAATCCAATAATCTGCACAGTTTCTATAACTATTCAAGCAACAAAACTACCTTAAGTACAGAAATACAATTATTGCCTTGTTTTTCATGGGGAAAGGGAGGTGAAGGTCAGAAGTGACTTCCTTCCAACTGTGCTCATAAGTTGTTGCCACAGCAAAGGAGAAAACTGAACCCTCCAATTAATGCTTATATACTGAAACTACAAAGTGGCTTGTTAAAGAAACAGAAATTTCTGTACCAGTTCTAAACTAATAACTACAACAAAACAACAATTTGTGAGGATTTTCCTATTGCCAGATACCATCTTCTCCACATTGCTATGCACACAGCAGAGAAATGAAATTATTTTTTTTAAGCAAATTCCAAAAGGAATTATCATTTTCACAGTGACTTAGTACCATTTTGTTGGTAATTTGGGGGGTTGGTTTTGATGTAGTATTTACAATTAAAGGGAAATAAGAGGAGAAATCACAATGTTTTTATATGGAAACAAACCAAAAAAGGACTTTAAATCATCATGTAAAAAACTAAGAACATGTAAATATAGATTTTTATTTGAATTTTTTGAGTAAAACAAAATCAAAAGCCTGATCAGCTAGCTCTAACAGCCACCCTTTGTGATATCAGTAATAAGAAACTAAATAAAAACTGTTACTTGTCCATATGTCAGAATTTGTCCTCTGTTACTAGGGTCCTATTAACTTATTCTAAAGAGAAGAATATCACTTATGGAGAAATACTCTTATTCCTTATGGAGAAATATTTTATCAAAATGTTTATACTAGTAATGTAATAAGCATTTAATCAGCTTTGAAATTGATGAGACTAATATCTTCTCATTGCTTGATGATCTTCATTTTTGTTCTAACATTCTGAGTTTTCAGTTTCTCCCTAGACACCCATTAGACAGAGCTGTCAATCTTTACAGTAGTAAACAAAAGTGGAGTTTATGCATCAATTTTAGCTTTTCAGTATATAAATTGTCCCTTGGAAATGTCAATAGGGAAAGCCAGATGGATGGATGGATGAGTAGACACAACTGGTTTCATACCTCTTGATGAAATCTGGCTTGTACAACTCATTTCCTATTACAGACAAGTTTTAGCAGTATGTTAACTTGCAGTAGTGACTCAGCAATCTTACATTAAGATTTTACAGACTTAAGAAAATCCATCATTTAGTATATTTTGTTCTCTAGAATTTCCAGATCAGTTAATCTTTGCTTGATGGGAATCATCATCACTGCCTTAAAATCACATGTACTACAATAATTTACCATATCTTAAGAACTGACTTCCTTTTATTTTTTGACACACTCTTGTTGAAATCAAAACCAATTTTCCTAACAAAATTTTTCTGTACTTCTCTCTTTCCCATCACTAAGGAGAAATGGTAGGATAAGTTTTCAGCTGTGACTTAGACTTGTAGATTAAGAAATTGGAAGCATTCAAAAGGGCCAAGACACTTACATGGGTAATAAAGAAATTCATTATTGGCTTACAGATGGTATAGAAACATATATATATATGATTACACATATATGCATAATGTACATTATAAAACAACATGTATGTCATGTATATATAATGTATATGACATATCTGTGTTTTCTTTCTCCCTATGCCCATCTTTCTCTTTCTATATACATGTATAGTATATCCACATTTGAATATATAGAGAATATATATGAATATCTATAGAAAGGCACAGACATAACTGCTTAAAGAGTTTTAAGTCCTGTGTTAGACTGAAAAGAGCTGGATGAGGTATTTTCTAAATTATGGGAGTGGATTTTCTTGGAGTTCTCCCCAAAACATTTCCTGTTGACGAATGTCACAACACAGACACTTCAACAGATGGATTGTCAGTCTGAAGAATTAAGTGTTGTGCCTTCTCTGACTTTGTCTATGCTAAGGGAAAAAGATTTTAGCTTTTACCTTATATTGCATTACTAAAAGTAGCCTTATGATTTAAAATACACCACACCTCGCTAAGACACTGTTTGGTTTTACTGGTTATTTAGAGTTAAGAGCATGAGTTCCACCCCAGCCCATGTCAGGGGGGATTTGAGCTAGGTGATCTCTAAGGTCCCTGCCAATACACACCATTCTATAACTGTATGACTCTGTGAGTTAAGAATTGACCCACTTAATTACAGCGAAGACCCATCTGGGACCTGCACAGACTAGAGATGACCTCACTGCACCAACTGAAATGACTGAAAGCCTTTTTACATCTTTCCTACTCTATGTGCACCTACACCACACTATCTTTTACCTGTCAGTAGTAGCTCATACATCTCCAACATGCAGGCTATTAAGTTTCAGTGCTCAAATTATGAAATTTATGCAGAGAACTGAAAGCAAGCCCACAGAAATGTCCCTCTTTCATTCACTGTCTTTCACCCCTAGCTTCCCTTTCACAGGGATCACTAGCTTTGAAGCCTTCTGAAAACCCAAGAAATTTTCACTCTCAGCAGGCCAGAGCATAGATAAGTGCTTGCAAAGGCTTTACTCTTGGACTTGCTTTTTTCATTCTGTCTAGTCAGGGGCAACCATTCTCTCTGGTAACAAGCCACCTTTTTCTAAGCTACCTTTATGTAGCAATAAAGGTAGATCTGGATTCTCTTCCCATCCTCAGTCATACACACACGCTTGTGTTAATATCTACGCTTTCTAGACTATGTGCAGATTTCTTCCACATGGATATCTGAGGATCCCTGAACTACCACAGGCCCACATGAGGAAACCAAGAGGAACAAGACTGTTGTCAGTAGACTTTGAATCACAAGCTACTTGTGATTTTGAGGGATTCAGAAATCAAAAAGTATTGATAAGCACAGGCCTGCACTTTCTACTTTCTGAGGGGATTTGGTTTCATTAGCACTATAAAAAAGAACCCCCCTAACCTTTCTCGCTACACTCAGGCTTTCCCTGAAAAATTTCTTCATAGCTCGTGCAATTTCCCTCTCCTAGATAGTGACTCCCACTCTTCTTCTGAATATGCCATGACAAGCTGGAGGAGTCCGTAGATGTCCCTTCTGGGTTCTGATCATGGCCAACAGGGGAGTTGAACAGAACAATCCCATGTCAAGAGATATGGGTTGGTGATAACAAAAGTCTAGTAACTGATGAGTTTTTCAAAGGCATGTGTTGGAGCACAGCATCAACTGCTTGATAAGCCCCACCATTACAAGAAGCACTCCATGCCCCAGCACCAGCCTAGTGCCGCAGAATACTTTGCAGGGTAAGACTGAGGCAACTTGCAGGGTTCAGACTTTACTTCAGGATATGCAATAGTCATCCTAGCAGAAGAGCCTGAAACAGCATCTAATTAGCTGTTTTCCAAATCTAACATCCTGAAAGCTCATTTCACATCACTGCAATTGAAAAGATCTATTTATTCCATTTCCAGATGAAACATTAGAATGCTGTCTCAGTAATCTGCTACAGTGCCTCATAATCCATTGCAAACACTGGATGGATAATGAAGCTGCCTGGAACAAGGAAAACAATCAAATCTTACATACAAATCTACCCAGCAAACTCTCAAGTAATGCAGTGCAAGTGTAATTATTCACAAATATGCCTTCAGATATTTCTTTATTTCTCAACTATAATGAAAAATGAATTGTGACAAGACTGGAAAAAGGAAACACTGTTTATTCTATATGGGCCAAAAGCCTAAAGCAGCCTTTTGTGATCTTTGAACACAGGCTAAACAGACTACTCTTTCCTAAAAGTTTTCACAGAAGGGCAAAAGATGATGGGATGGACTTGGGGGAAAAGAGGACTCACTCTTTATTCTCAAGATTTCTCCATCCTCCAGATAAAATAGAGATTGCTTGTCACCTCCTAGAAAAACATGCAGCATGAAAAATTGCACGAGATGGAGCCTTTAAGTAGCACTTCATGTCTTAAGTGCCATCCTCCGCCCCTGCTCACCTGGCCCACATCCAACATGAATTACAGCACTATACTGAAGATGGAATATACTCATAAAAAGACTGCACTTTTCAGGGTCTAAACTGCAGCATTTGGAAAAAGACTAAATGAAGTGTGGGACAGAATCACAGTGCCCCATAACATGCTGGAAGCAGCATTTTGCTTCAGGCAGGATCATTACCTCCCACTGCTCAGAAGATTATTCAAGCTGTGACAGTCTTTATGCTACTTTGATCCCAAGCTATTACACCAGTCTGTCCAATGAGGCAGAACAGTCCCTAATTAAAGAGGACCAAAATGAGCAGGAATCTCACGGATGCTGACATTCATATGAAGCATTATCTTTATGTGATGGGAAGAGTCATTTTATCTGACTAGACTCCACAAAGCAACCATCCAGCTAAAGAAAACATATGGGTGCTTAGATGTATGGAGGCCAGATTTAACTCTTTACAGCACCAGTTTTGAAAGCCAAGAGTAATGTGGCCTTTCTTCCCCCTTCGTATTTAACTGAGGTGTGAGGAAGCAAAAGATAGGGTCTCATCTTCCCCTAGGAGAGTCAATCTATCTTTTTTCTTCTGTGTAAGATGAGATAAAATAAAGGAGACAGTCTACTTCTCAATAAAAACTCTCCAGTCAGAGCCAGGGCCACATTACCCAGCAGGCTGGCTCTTAGCCTTTGTTTTGGTCACCCTGCTGCTCCCCAGCAGACTTTCACTTCACAAGGCAGCTGAAAACATGGCAATGTTGGGGGGCTGGACGTTGCCCAAGCCTGAGAGAAGAAAGTAAGGTAGTACTGGCATGCAGAAGAGAGCCTTAAGTTGACCTAGCCTCCTTTTATTTATTTCCCAGTCTTTTTTTTTTTTTTTTTTCTTCTGAATAAAATGTCAAGTAGAGGCCTCACTGAAATCATCAGCTCAGCAATTACAGTTCTCAGCAACTACAGTTCGTAGCTTTCTGGGGTATCAAGAGTAAACATGTCCCAGAGCCTTAAGCATTACACCAGTTTTGCGCCCTCAGTAATGTAGTGTATACAGTTTGCAGCTGTGGTCTGGGGAGACAAGCTGTTGTGACGACAGCATAACACCTCAGCACCCCTCCAGTGACGGGATGATCCAGTGAGAATTGTTTGTATGAGGAGATTGTTACAGCACAGTGGGCTGATGAAAGTTCATTAGCGTTGTACCTATACATGTTTAGGGACAGACCTTCCATGTTATTGCTGATGTGATGCAATATTCCCATTGTTTAGAATGGCCTTACTGCATCAGGATATTATTTGACTTTCTCTTAGCTCTGTTTGCCTCCTGAATTAGTGTCTATGCAGAAACCACTTGGAGATTACTTTTTTCACATGCACGTTCCATGAAAATTCTATGAAATTTTGGTCTAGCTTTCCTAGATGGAGTAATTTAAAGTCATCGGTTATTGTGATATTACTGGCTAATCTCCAGTTTGGTGGCCATCTGCAAAAGACCTGAATCCCTGGGAGCCTTGTAATAACTTATTTTACCAACAGGCTAGCATAATTCTGTGGAATTACTTTAGTGTGTCAGTCTTGCAGCCTCATCACCTCCTTAGACACAAAAGGCACAATCCCTTCAGTCCTCTGAGTAGGGACCATGGTGCTACACAAGACAGAAATTCTGTCTTCTTCCCCTTCCTATCTGTATATGCAAAATGGGGTATCCCTATATGACTGTTATATAGATAACCCAACTCAAATGTTCAGCTATTTCATTTTTAAGGATATAAATTTTCTCTAATTGCCTTAAGAATAACACAATAATTTTCCTTCCTCTTCATTAAAAATGCTGCAGGGTGAGATACTCATTTTGTGACAAGGACTACAGCACTATATTTGTTCTTGTTTCTTCACTCCATAATGAACTCAGACATTCAAGGGCCACCTCCTGAAGTCAAAGGGTGTCTGTTCTGTTTGAATGTCAGTAGTCACACACTCAACGGTGGGGGAGGTTATGGCTTTATACGAGGGTATTTATTTTCCACAGTCAGTTATTTGAAAATAGTAGGTGCTGGAGAAGTGTAACTTTCACACAGCAACCATCTCTGAAACTGAAGAGCAAACCTTAGAGCTCAGCAGTCTCCCAAGATTTCAAAATCACAGTGTGAAGAGAAATAAAGGTTATCTTTAGTGATCAGATTAAATGTAACAGCTATTTTTATGTGAAACACACCAACTGGCCCCTTAATATCACTCAAACCAAGCCAAGAAAAGAATTAACATCTTCCAATTAGACTGTAAATTACAATTTGGCTTAAAGACAACTTCCTTAGGCAACCAGAATCCTTTCTTCTTAAGCTGACCTTTATTTATGTAATGCAGTATTGTTATCTCAAATTTGAAAAATTAGTTTTACTGTAGAAAATAGTAGTTGTTCTTCTACTATTTTAAATATATTATTTCAGCATGGGGCTCTTGAAGTGTCTGATTAATCTTTTTTTTTTCCTAGTTGTAATAACATTGGAGAGCGGCAATACTATTTCTGACATAAGATAAACGAAGTAGCACAAAATTATGTATATTGGGATAACATATAATGAAACAGAAAGGAACAGTAATAAAATTCAGCTGACAAAAATTGTATTTTCAGCTAATTCATAGCCAACCACAGATGAATTGATTTTGCTCAACAATTAAAACAGAGACAAATATTGTTTTTCTTTAAATGTTAATATTATTTAAGCAATCATTCCTCATCTCCAAAATAATTATTGTATCACAGACTTTTAAAATGGCTTACAAATGCATAACTGATGCATAGATGCAAGCACTAATGAGGATGTGTGAAGTATTCTGTGCACAAAAGAGGCCATAATTGTGGAGGCCAAGCTTTGTGGAAGCTTAACAAGGAACACAGGAAATTAAAATGTCCATCAGCTGTATAGTTTCATCTCTTACAAGCTAAGGCTGCACCTGAGGAGTGCCAGACTGACTGGCAAATTGAATGCAAGCCTCTGGGAGCTAAAAGGAAACAGTGCTGGGGTTCCAATGGTGCTGGTACAGTCAGGACCCCCTGTCATTGCAGAATGATGCCCCTCCAACAATGACAATACACTTAGCCTTAAGTCCCCTCCTCCATGAGAGAATGCCATAATCCTCCTGACAAATTCAGACCAAAGATATGGAAGACTTTTTCTGCAGCTGCATGCATGTGATCCCCAATGTCATAGACAAATTTTAAATGGGAATCATTATGATGTGTTTTAATTTCCTGTGCAATTTCCAATTCTCACTTCCTCAGTAAACACTGTAGCTTTAAACAGCTTTGCTGTTTCACTGTGGAAAGAGATGCACTTCAGCAGTGCATGAAGCAAGCCACCCTCTTGCCTCGCTAGTCAACTGCTTGATTAATATATGATCAGTTACCTTCCTATTATGGTAGCATTCAGGCGCTCCAAGTCATATCTGGGAACCCTAATGTGGTTACAAATGCAGAACAATAAATTCTTCCCCCTCCACCACCCTTCAGTACTATGACCTTTGCAAAAGTGTCTTCAGCAATAAAGTTTAAAATAACGACAGAACTTCCTCAAGGCTGCCTCCCAGGCTATTGCTACAGCAGCATACTACCCACAGCCAGGGCCCTCTCCACAGCTCCTCCAGAGCATGTAATAGTCTGTGCAGCCACTGGCATGCCAGCCAGCCCTCTGCCAGGCACTGCCTGGCTACTCTGGCCGCATAGCATAGCATGGCCAGGACCCTACCTTGCAGGCAGGGTGAATGAGAACACCCCGAGTTTTTGAGGGAGAGTTTAGCCCTATTGATTCAAGCCATATTGCACCACCCTGCACCAGAGAAAAGGCTCTAGTCCATCTATTTTCTAATAGAGGTGTAACCTCCAGCATTTCAAAACACTTTGTAGCTCTAGACTGTTAGGGAACTGACTCAATGAGTTGGCACTTACTATTACTCGTGAGATGACCAACAGTGCCTGGGAGCCCTTACAAGGAAAACATGAGAGAGGTTTTCCTCTTCCAAGGTGGTACTGCCTCCCTTGTGTTGCATAAGGGCTTCACTTTCAAGGAATGCTTCCCCCCCTCCTCATCCCCTCCCCAGCTCCTTCACAGTTTATAAGAGTAGCTAGGGAATAAGCTCAGAGAAATGGCAGTGATCACAATATGCCACACAGAAGTAGCAGAAAAGGGGGCTCAAATTCATGCACTGCCACAGTGAGATGAGCTGGGGAAGATGGCATAGGTTACAGAGGAAAACCTGTCAATCACAAAAAGGAGAGGAGTCAATCAAAAGAACTGTGATATGGAGTCAGAAAGTGTTTCTCTTCAGACACAAAATAAAGAAAACTAAGAGCAAAATTTTGCCCTGTTCATCTTCAAAGTGGAAAAGAAGGACAGTTTCTAGGTGTCATATACTGGCAGATCTCTGTTAGCAACTAAATGAGAGAACCATTTTAAGTTTTCACAGTAAATTTCATAAAAATTATCATCTTGGAACTTGGAAAGTCACAGTGACAAGATACTCTCCTCTTGCAAAATCCATCACCGGGTTTTAATTACAAAGTATCTAATTGCACAGTCAGCAGTGGACAGCAGAAAGTGTTGGAACTGAGCTTTGCCATTCAACATTACAGTCTTAAGCAAAGGAATAATTGTAGTACCTTCTATGCCTTATCACATAGTATCAAAAAATGCCTTGTAAATAAGATTATCTGTAAGAAGCATTTACTTTACTGCATAGATTAAATGCAAGAAACAAACTATGTCCAAAGACTGCAAGCTTTTTTTGCATGAATATGGGCACTGTTCTGTGCTGGTAATAAGCTAATTGGCACAATCCCACCATGAAAAAACCACTGCTTTAATACAGTTATGTATCGTGTTTTTTTTAACGTCTTGCACTGTGTGCCAGCCTGGGAGTGCTTGTGGATGTATCTGGGCCATTCTCAAAGTCTTGCAGATAAAAATGGAGTGTGTAATGTTAAAGATTCCCAAGGAAGCATCTGGAGTCCTTTAGAGATAGAACAAAATCATCATGGGGTACCTGATCCAGCCCACAGGCTGAGTTGAACAACCATGGTCTAAAAGATTCTTTTGGGAGTATATTTGGCTAAATAAACTTTGTCACCCCTCCATAAGACCAAATGCATCCCATCAGTATAGCCAAAGATGCAACGCATATGAAACCTAGGCTTCTGGAGCAGCTCCAAGATAGTTCAGTCACAGTTTGAGCAAAGACTAGAAAACTCTGATAGACATTGATTTACTATGAGACTTGGCCTGCCAGTAGATCTTAGATGCTCTGCATCAGTTGGCTTTGTAACTTCTGCTCCAGCATCCAAAAATGCAACCAGATGTAGTACTGAATTGCTGCAGTCTGGCCAACATTCTGTATAGTGAAATTCTCGCACAAAAGGTACAGAATCTTAATGTTTCTGAGTCCTGAAAGCAGTTACCCAGCAGTAGTTTTCCACCATAAAGCAAAGAAATTCTATGGCAGGAGGGTTCTAGGAAATTTCCACTGTGTTCCTTTGCTTGAGCTGTTATCCGAATAGAATAATTAATTTGAGTTTACCATGTCTCTATTGAGCACAAAAACCCCACGTTATATGTTTATTTCCCCTGCAGGCTGGTTTGCTTAACTTTCCTAGGAAGAGAGGAGCACCTTGGGAACACGCGTGATAGCACTGAAATAGCAGTAAGGGGGAGACAAATTATGATCGTGTAGCAATATGGCTTTGAAAGGAATTATATGCTGGAGGATGTTGTCAGTGTATTCCAGGTTGTCTTGCCCCACAGGCATTTGGAAAGCCATGTTACATGTTGCACAGAAGCTCATTAGGCCGAACTTTTGAAAAGTGGATTCTAGATGAAAAGCTCTATGCAATTCCTAAGAAAAAATCACCTAACATAACTTAGAATCATAGAATCATTTAGGTTGGAAAAGATCTTGAATATCATCAAGTCTAACCATAAAAAGCACCAACACATTTTCCAGGTGTTTACATCGGAGCTTATCATCATCTCACTGTAGAAAGAAAACAATGGAGAAAAATAGGTACTCTGAGAGTGCAATTCATCTGGCCTGCTTTAGGCAGATGTTTCAGGATAGCAGGAATCTCATTCTTGATTCACCTTCTGATATTGGCTATTTCTCTATTAGCTATAAAGGGAATTCTGGGTGACTAATTCAGATGTAGACGCTGATATTTAATCAAACAAAAAAACATTCCCTAAGCCTGAGTGGTGCCTGAATTACACATTGTAGAATCTCATATGAACACACTTACCTGCTATTTCATGTGAAATTCCTTCTCGACAAATAAATTACTTAGCCCTTATAAAAGGTACTCCACTGTAGAAGCTAAGAAATTTTATTTGCTTTAGGAAGGAAGAAAATAAAATGAGGCATACCTTCTCACACTATCTGTGTGCTTCCATCCCATTGCTAGCAAGGAAACAACAACTCACCTTCAACAGAGGATCAAAATGAACATTTGTTCCCTCTGCTGAGATTGCCAATGAAGCTGCCAGTTGTACAACTGATCTGGATCCTCTCATATTCCCTCAGGAGCTGACAGAACATTCTGCATACATTTCTCTTTTTATAGATATATAGTTGAACAGACAAAAAAAACCCTGCATCAGCACCTCTTGCTATCCTTTCAATTTAGTTCAAGGGTAGTGAATTTTTGTGCATATATGTGTGTCCACACGCTATAAAGAAACTATTTCATGCTCAAACCCCTTTTTTCTTTTTTAAGTGTACATCAGTAAGACTTCTTATATTTCCCTAATAAGGGATTACAGTTAAAACCACGACAAGCAATATCAAATGCTTCATATGAACAGGCAGTCAAATGACAGTTGTTGTGAGAACTGCAATTGAATTTGCAAGCTACTGCAAACACCAAATCTCTGCTCTGCTATTTAGCTAATAATGAGCCAGGTGATGGCTGCTGCCATTTTGCTGAAGAGGGGAGATGCTCGAAGGAACCTCATTGCACCTAGCATGTGTCAAAGGCAGCCATTTCTTGACTGCAGAACTGAGACTACATAAAGGAGAAGTCATAAAATGGGTGTGCCAGGTGTACCCAAAGAAGATAAGTACTTTTAAAAAGGCATTGATAGCCATGCTTCTCATTGCTGATCCAAGGCAAGGAAGGCCCCCATTGAGATGAGATCATAGCCTGCAGGAAGGGCACAGAAAGCCATAGTGACTACCTCCTAGTACTGTTCCCCAACATGAATCCCCTCTCTTTCCTTCCTGGGTCCTATGCAGCACCTGTGCGTAAGGAGGCGGCACAGCTTCTGCACTGAAATCTTAGCTGATATACATTCAACAGAAAATTCTGATTTTACAAGACAAGTATACGCACATGTTCTTTAAATGCCAACGCACACAAGTTACTGCTTCATCATTCCTTAATGGAAGAAATACAAAGCCCCCATACATTCTTGTAATCTTCTTTTTTTCTTTCCTCTCCCCTACTGTAGAAACTGATGCTCAGGTTAAAATGACTATTGGCTCTGAGACAGAACATGAGCATAATTCTACTCTTCCACAAATTTTCTCTCATGGAATAATAGAAAGACCTTAGTGGCACATAGGACAATTTACCGTTTAGCATAAGGGAGTAAAAAAAATGGCAATGAATACATTCTCTAAAAGACTGTGGAATGAATCCAAAAGGACAAGGCGTCCTTCTCAGCAGCTTGTTCATTACTTATAGACAGTTACTGTATGTGAGACTAAAATCTGGAATCCTAACAAGTCAATACCAAAGCTCTGTAGGATTTCTCATCCGTGACTTTAGCGTCTGTATTTATTGAGTGAGAACTGATGGTATAGGGTAATTTAATTTTCCAAGCCTTTTCAAAGTAGCAGAGATTAATGAGCAAGGTCAGACACCAAAGGCACTAGACAGTACTTCAAATCCCACTTTTTTTCCTTTTCCTCATCTCATAAAATAAAATTCCAAACTCTCTAGGTCCCAGGCACTCACTCAGCAGCATCCTCTTTTGAACTTGATGCTATTTCACATACAGGGTGGAGGGGTTGATCTTCCATAAGAATGCAGCCATATGTTCTCATAAGCATCTTACTAAAGTGTAGATCAAGAAGGCTAGGTTGCAGTAGGTTTATTCTTAAGTGCATAGCAAGAAGAAGCATCCACCTTTTATAGCCTATGTGTGATTAATCAATCACACCTATATATATTTTTTTTCAAATGTTGGTAAAAGCAAGCATGGTTTTCCAATAAAGTCTCACTGAAAGGAGAAGGTAGGCCCATATTCCTTGCTCTTTATATCAGGAGGTTATGGAGCAGGAAGGGAAAATCATCTCTATCCAACAGATGGTGCACTTGGCAAACTTGCACAGTACACTGAAGATGCAAAGAAATGTTGTACATGCTTGAATTGCAGTGCATTTGAAAGTGGTGGCCAAGTACCACACTGGCCCACCACCAAAGCTGCCTTCCAGCCCTCAGACCTGTAACAAACTACTTTTGTCACCTGGAGCATTCCCCGCCTATTGCTTCTCTGGAAGGAACAATCCTTCCTTTTCTTCCTGCCATTCTAGTTCAGCATCATCTCATTTTTGCTTAGCAATTCCACCTAATGGGTTCATGCACAACCACCCTTACTAAGGTACCCTCATAGTGCAGCCCATTTGCCTTTACAACGCACATGGTCTTGAGATGGAAGAACAAAAGAGTGAGAGAGGGCAATGGTGATCCATACGCAACAAATTACCCTGTATGTCTGTGACTGGCTTTGTCCTTCCATAGATCTCTGTCATGTGCTGAAAAGAGGTGATAGGTATGGTGAAACAGAGAGATATGGCATTGAGCTGTGCAGGCATTTTGGGAGGTGGTCACTATACCTGTTCATTCAGTTGTTGGCTGGTTTGTTTTTCTTTTGGTTTTTTGTGTGTTTGTTGAGTTTCTTGTTCGTTTGTTTTGTTTTTTATAATTAAAAAAGTAGGGTCTTTCATCTCAAGCAGAATTACAACACCCCTGTACAAACACACGCATTTCAAGCAATGAATTAGGAAGTGCTAGCACAGTAAACATCAGCAAGGTTGAAAAAGAAACTGTTTGCTACAAATTTATGGAAAATGTTTTGTATCCTTGCAGATTCACAATGCCTCACTGAAATTCAGGTGGTGGTGGAGTGGTTTGATTTTCAATATAAAATGCTTTAAATACAAAAAATGTAAAAACATTTTAAAAGAAAACAAAAAGGTTTTATTGATGTGAGGTTTTCTGGAAGAAAGGAAGGGTACTATTCATTCTATCTTTGCTTTCATCTCATGAAGTTTTCACCTGGAGCCTTTTAACAATGGCTATTTCAAAACAGTTTTAGCAAGAAGGGTGGGCATTGATTTAGCCAAGTGCTGCAATTGCAATTAAAGAGTTATTAAAGCCAGGGCCAGATAGTCTAATTGACATGAAAATCTAACTGAGGCCAGGGAATAAAGGCTTCCCTCCTGCTTCAGTTGTATGATTATTGCACACACAGAGCTATCTTAAAAGATTAAGGTTGCAAAGTTGAGCGTGAAAAAAATTATTAAATGACAAACTACATTGATACCATCATTCAATTAATTCCATTAGTTTTTCATAGACAAATTTAAATCCAGAAAATCCCATTTTAAATATTTGACATTCATAGTCTTTGGAGCACGTTGCGTTTCCTAGATTTAAAGAAAAGTATTACACTCTGCTACAACATATGGACACTCCCATGGCTCCCCAACATGACTGCTTGGAATTGTTTGATCCACCACATAAGACCCCTTGTTTTAATGAGGTAACTGATAGTGGTAGTAGGTTGTTGTCCTCTACTTAAATCAGCAGGAAATGGGATGACCTGCATGTTTTGCTAGTGGATTTCATAAAGCTGACAGGAAAAGAACAGTGAGACAGTGGAAGGTATGGGCTGCAGACTCAGGAACTCCATCACTCATTGATACCTTCAGATGTGGTAGCTATTTCTGTTACACCTTATCTGTATAAACTCAGGGTTAGCCCCATCTCTTCCCCAGCCTAGATCCTCATCATAGTTCCCAGCAGACCTCAACAATTCTGTTAGTTTACTTGGATAGTCCTAGTCCCCAAAACTGTACCAGGCAACACAACCCCAGAATTCTACCCCAGCCCCTTCCAGCCACTAACTGGATCCTGACCTTCTCTGGTTCTCTCATCCCAATTCTTATTCATCCCTCCCAGTCCAAATTTCCATTGAAAAGTATCAATCCTTCCTAATACTCTGTAGTTCTAGTTTCTTGATGAGACTTACTGAGGTCCTTTATCGTTCCATTCTTTGACCTCCCTGCTCCAGCTTCTATAACAACCTGATTCCAATGGAGGAGACATTTCCTCCTAAGTAATCATAGTGTCTTGGGAACACAGAAGGGGCATTGAAAGGCCCTACAAGAAAGGCAGAAAGGAGGATCCAAGTAACTATAGACCTGTTAGTCTGATCTCAGTACCAAGGAAGGTTATGGAGCAGATCATCTTGAGTGCTCTTACAAGCCATATAGAGGACAACCAGCAGATCAGGCCCAGGCAGCATGGGTTTAGGAAAGGCCTAACAAACCTGATCTCCTTCTATGACAAGATGACCCGACTACTGGACGAGGGAAAGGCTGTGGAAGTGGTCTACCTGGACTACAGGAAATCATTTGACACTGTTCCATAGATTTCTAATGGAAAAACTGTCTCCTTATGACCTGGATGAGAATACGATCTGCTGGATCAAGCACTGGCTAGATGGACGAGCCAAGAGAGTAGTGGCCAATGGTATTAAATCCAGCTAGCAGCAGGTCACAAGTGGTGTTCCTCAGGGCTCAGTGTTGGGACCGTTTCTGTTTCACATCTTTATTGTTGATCTTGATGAGGACAAAGTCTATCATCAGTAAATTCACAGATAACACCAAGTTAGGTGGGTGTGTCGATCTGCGTGAGGATAGGGAGGCTCTCCAGAGAGACTTAGATAGACTGAATCGTGGGCCACTGTTAATGGTATGAGTTTCAGTAAGGCCAAGTGCCAGGTCCTGCACTTGGGCCGCAGTAACCCCCTGCAATGCTACATGCTTGGGGAAGTGTGGTTGGAAAGCTGTCTCGTGGAGAGGGATCTGGGAGTTCTAATTGACAAGCAAATGAATACGAGCCAGCAGTGTGCCCAGGTGGCAAAGGCGGCCAACGGCATCCTGGCCTGTATTAGAAATAGTGGGACCAGCAGAAGTAGGGAGGTGATTGTCCCCCTGTACTCAGCACTGGTGAGGCCTCACCTTGAGTACTGTGTCCAGT
>WUAM01000089.1:389858-404498 GCA_024336885.1 Actenoides hombroni
GGGGATATGGTCTAGGGGTGAACTTGTAGAGTAGGGTTAATGGTTGGACACGATGATCCCAAGGGTCTTTTCCAACCAAATGATTCTGTAACTGACATTCTCTTACCTTCAGTTCATGGACAAAGTGTAGTTCACTGAAACATGCAGCAGCGATTACAGAAAACTATTAATTTTCTTAAGCCTTGCATAGACAGTGTTGGTTCAGTTGTTTTAATGCTTACTATTTGGCACAGTGATGTTGAATTTTCATTAAAAAAATTGACTGCTTCACAGAACACACTCTAAATGTAAGACTTGTCTTTCTAAACATTTATAATTTGGCCAATTTTGAAAAGTCATATCCCAGATTGCAAATCTTACATTTCTGTTCAAAATGACAAAGGTTCAAAACAGTCAAAAGAAAAAAAGGCCACCAGAAATTGTTTTTAATTGCTAGACATGCTAGCATTTTGTTCAAGCTTCATTTCTGGAAACCAATGGAATGACTTTGCTGAACCCTTCCAAAATAATTCTGCTTGAGGCAAGCAATCGACACAAATTTCAGACTAAGCAACTGGATTTTGGCAAGACTGTGTACAACTGAAAAGGGAGTTCTTAACCAGCAGAGTACAGCAGCTCTGTTAACTGGCCTTGCCACCAGTTCAGACTGTAATAAAAAAAGTGCATGTAATACTAGTCAAAGAATGTAAACTAAATGAAATAAGTGTTATGGATAGCTGGAAAATCTTTAAAAGGGGTCCAAAAAAAGAGTGTCCTATGCTGGTGTTTTGAGATTTCTTGAAGTTCTAACCTCAAAAAAAATCATAAAAATATTTGAGTCATTTACAATTATTACATAGACAACAAAAATTAATCAAAGGTCTCCCTTACATTCAGTGTTTGAAAATTCCTCTAGCACTTAACTCTGCTACTCATTTAAAACTTCTTTAGAAAACAGTTTTCCCTGTACGAATTTAAGCTTTGACATCCCTTTTAAGTTCTGTTTGGATTTACAGACTTGTCATGCTGTCAAAAAAATCTGATCAGAAATTACATCTTAGCTGACACAGTTGACCAGCTTTAGATCATTATTCCAGACTGTTTTCTAGTCTATATAGATTCATTTTTCCTCCCCCTATTTCTGAAAATTGCAAGCCCCATGAGCTTACAAAGTTAGTATCTAGAAGGAGGACTAGAAATTGCATGTGTTTCCTCTGCATCAGAAAATGCAAGCTGGGTTACTGCAATGAAGGATTTCAGTTAGGTCTTAAATCCATAACTGATACCACAAGTGTTGGCATATGCAAAATGTACATTATACAGAACATTCCAGAACTAGTATCTGTTGCACTAAAAACACACCTCATTTTCTTCACTGCTCAAATTTCAGAACTGAATGTAAACAAAACCAATTAAATATTTTTTCTTCTATTTTGCTCAGGAAACCCAGTATTTACTCCTTCCTTCCTTCAGCAGACAGAGAGAACAATTAAAAGCCTTCTTGCTTCCAGTTGTGATATTTTAAAGGCTGCTTTGTCTCTTAAATGTGGTGATGCTCTTCCAGATGTTTCTTTGCTGCCTACTCACCTGGCCCTTGCTTAAATCTGGTCTGGGAAACAGGAAGTGGTTTATTGAGACTAGAGAGAAATGAGAGATTTTGGGTAAGGGTCAACCATGACTCCAAATTAGAGTAATAGTCATTAACCTTCTTTTAATGAATGTATATTCTTTTCTAAAGAGCCAGACCAGAACTTCACCTGAGAAAATAAGAGGGAAAATTAGGCAGCTAGAGAGAGTACTACTTGACCTAGCTGTGTTAGAAACATGAAGTTCTCTGGAGGAGGAGAAAGAATGTGGAGTGCAACAGAAACACAGCATGAGGGAGACAGTAAGAAAGCAAGAGAAGAAACTGCTATGAAGATGGCAAGACAGTAAGGGATAACTAATGACCCATTGTAGCAGCCTAGCCTGCCTAGCAGATAGCACCAGTAGCTGGGAATCACCCTAGAGCACCCCACTGAATCACATGCTTCAGGCCAGTCTTGAAGGCACACTGAATAAGGGGTCTCACTGGCAGAAAGCTACTTATACAAGACAATGACTGGTTAAAAGCTTCAGCACAGTGAATGCCTCTTGGGCCTTGCATAAAACAGCAGAAATTGCTGCCAGAATAGCTAAGGCAATCTGCACGAACTGAGGATCTCAGTCTGTTATCTGCTGCTTACCACAGTAAGTACAACTTCTGGCTAACAATAACCAGAACAATTATATTTATTTATTTACTAACCAAATCAACCAGACTTTCTCCAGAAACAATGCACAGAGAAGGTGGAACACCTTTTTTGAACTGCCTGAAATAAGTCTCTACATTGCTTTTTGTTTTGTATTCTGGCACACTTGATCAAGCTTATCAACTGTTTTGTTACATCCAGACAGCATCACTTACAACAACAAAAGGTCTTCTTGGAAGAGGCGGCTGGCAGCTCTAGGCTGGATCACTCACTATCTCAGCAATTATACTGAAATGTTAAGCTGTGATGAACAGAAATGGAAGCTGTACTACGTCTCTTGCTGCTAGGCCAGAAATCTCACAAACAGACCAGAACAGAAGCAGCTACTACCTCAGCTCAGGTTAATTAGATGCTAGTTTCCTATTCTACAAGTTCAATCAAGATACCTGCCCCTAAATATACTTCATGGTACTACATAACCCTGGAGAAAACTCCTTACGGGCATAGAAAATTACTGTGATGTCCTAAGAGCTGTGTGAGGCTTGAAGCTATGGTCAGTTTTATGGTTGTTATAAAACCTTTCCATGCCAAGATTCAAGTAAATTTGGATCTACGTATACTTTGGAAAGGAAACCAGTTAACTTAGTGATCTTGCATAGTACCCACTCCAAAAATAATGACAGTTGTAGATATGCTTATGTTTAGGTTCTTTAAAGCTAAAACCTAAGAGCCAAATGGAGTGGGAGTAACAAGCTCACACAAACCAATACATGGAGGAGAAATTACAAAAAAAGCACTATACCTTGCTGTAGCTTCCTTCACTGATTTTGTGTGTGCAGTATCTTATACCGCAAGAAGAAAAAGAACTAAAAAAAAGAAAGTATTCTAATTCCAACTCACTCTGGACCTCAGCCAGTCCACCATGTAACAGAGAAAACGCTAATGTTAGCAGCAGTAATCTTCTTGAGTTGATGAATAAAGACCAAAAATCTACACTAATTTTGCTGCTTCTGAGAGTAGCATCTAAATTGTGTTTTTCAGAAAGTCTGCCTGTGGCATGGGATGAATGCAGGGAATAGCAAAAAATCAGTTCAGTTGTGATGTTCTTCCACAATGGAATGGCTTTTAGCTGAGAGACCTCCAGGGGACTCCATATCATGACCCAGTGTCTTTCTTTTTACTTATGTGGGCCCTCATCTTAAAAAACATAAATACTTAAACAACAGTTGTGCCACTTTTCTCTGGCATAGGCCCAGAGTTTCAAAGAGGTCTAACAGTGCGGACAAAAATCCAACAAACCTCCTGGACATGGGGGCAGAACACCTCCAAGTCTTGCACCTGGTCCCACTGAACATACGACACGGGCCTGTCTGCCAGTGTGCTAAACTTATACAGTATTGTTCATGGATCTTTAATCTGCAGATTTCTTTCCACAGCAGTCTAGCAGAGCTCGCTCTCTGTCTCGAATCTGACAGAAAACAAAAGCTTAAGTTTTTCTGAAATAAGACAAAGTGATGCTGATGGCTAGAATGATTCATCATGACTAACTGGCAAAACTTGCGTCTGTGCCCTCTGCTGACAGCATCTATCACCTATTGATAAAAAGGTCCAAAATCACATCTTCCGTTTGTCTTCTTACCTTCTTGGCTAAAAAGCCAGGAATGTTTCTTTTCCAGCTTCCCTTAGGTAGCACAACATGTCTTTGCCTCTCAGAGGCAGACTTCACAAGAGATACAGCATTTAGTTGCAAATAGATTAATTGTGTCACCATAACATTTTTGCTAGTGAAAAATACAGCTGTCTGCTTTATGAACAAAATCATTAGATGAGATCATAATACACCTGTGCTTTACACTGTCTGCTAGTAATTAGTCTGCTGGCTCCTAGACCAAGAGGTAGCTGCTTCAGGATGTCAAACAGCTTTGAATCCAGCTGCCTCAGCTCTGTCTAAATGTCCCTACTTCTGTGGGTTCTTTGAGGTGAAAAGAAGTGGGGTATCCAATTCTCATCTGTGCAGCGTGAACAGCCACCTGTATAAGCCAGGATGGGGGTATATGCACTCCCACCATACTCTGAGATGGGGCCTTAAAACATAACATGTGCATCCACATCTTTTCTCAAAGATACCACACCTGATAACTTACATTTAATGTGATGAAACCAGTCTAAGACCAGAGGAATAAACATATCTTCAAGTTTTATTAATCTCTCCCCTCCTAACCTTCTGTTTAGCTGTACCACATCTGCCAGAAGAAGAATCCAGACAGGATGTTTTTACCATAGCCAGTTCTTGCTTCCTGTCAGAAACTTGGGTCAGAAACCCTGCAGTCTCTATAGGGACCTCATCCCCAAATTCTTAAGGCATTACCAATTATAATGATAACTAAATTATTTTATGAACACTGAAACAGAAAATTATTATTAAAAATCATTTACATAATAGTGCAGCACTTTAGCTGGAGAAAAAAGTGCCTATACACACAGGCAGAAAAAACAGAACAAGCCCTTAACATAAACCATATAAAAGTAAAGGAAATGGCTGATCAAGGCTAATCTAAGCTTTAAATTATACAGTACCAAAGCCACAACCTATTGGAAGTTAACACACCACCACTGTGCAATAGAATTAAAGACGTTCAGATGAGGGACTCTGTCCTACATACTGTGCTTCAAAGAGAGCTGTTGCAACATTCTCAGAAAGGATTGCTTCTGGAGAACCTACGAAAGTAGAAATGAATTGGAGTAAAAAGGCCATTAGCAATTCAAAAGGCTAACTCTTAGCTGTCTGGCTATCAGTACCAGCTCCGTAACTTAGATTAGAAACTGAATAGCTAGGATAGTTACTGTTGGATTAGTACAGACATAATGAATTCCAAAATCTTAAAATAATGTATTCTTTTTCTGTCTATTAGGCTGAATTTTAATTAGTTGTGTTAATGAATACATTTTTACATGTTCATTTATTATTGGCAGCTTTTAGAGAAGCTAGTAAATTGGTCACTGTGGAATGCCGGTGTTTACCTACCAAATAATTACTGCTTTCTTCACCTAGAGTCAACCAGCAGTCTCAGGGGTTTTTAGTTATAAATTAGAATGAAATATGAGATACTCAAAATACAGTTAGAGTACTCATTCATCAACCGTGATTAAATACTGTTACTGTGAGACCCTAGAAAAGTGCTGAGAGCCGAGTTCAAGTCTCTGGACTACCCACAGTATCTCCCAGGAGATGGAAGAGCACCCTACCCTATTCTCCACTGTGACTCTTGAAAGGCCTTCTCTACATCTAGTGCTAACCAAGTTTCTTCTTTTCTTGAGAATTCCTCCTTGGAAAATATGTATGTTTCTCAGTCCTTTCTATTCATAACCCACTGTGGTCTGGGGGAGAAGCGGGGAAGGGGAACACCATTACCAAGTGTACTTGACCAAAGCAAAAGCTTTCATGAGATCCAGTATCCTAGCTAACAAAGACTTCAAGCCAGGAATATATTTGGATGTTTTCACATCCAGATTTCCATAGAGAAAATGGCTGGAAGAGCTGACATAAGGTGGCCAGGATCAACAAGATCTAAATAACAGTGGAGTTGCTTGTGATAGGTGAAAAATAATTAACTAATTAAGGTGAAATTAAATGCCCAGGTCCAAAATTGACATTCTGAAACACCCTGTTGAGCATCCATTTAACTCCAGAGATGTATAGGCTCTAGATTGCTATTTTAGTATTACCCACAGATTCCTCAGCCTGAGCAAGTCAGAAGCTGTTTTATATCTAAATCAGATAATGATCTATAAACACCAGGCTTGCCAGAGAAGCTCATTCTGGTAAGTGTCATGTCACAAAGAGTACATTCCTCTCTGTTGACAGTAAATGGAGGTTTAAGTCTCTCACGCAGATGTAGACTGATACAACCAGGCAAGAAAAAATTTACCCCTAACCTGTAGAAGGACAGAGTTTACTATTATTAATCCTAACAGATCCTGTTCAGTATAGGAACACACATGGGTCGATGTTCCACTTTGAGAAGTTCTTCTCTTACATTGCACAGGCAATCTAAGCACTTTACATAAACTCCTGAAATCTACTCAGAGTATTGGAACTGAAGGCACAGTGTTGCACTAGTTCAAGTTGTAGCACTTAATTCCTTTTAGCAGCCTTAACTGCTCTTTCTTCTGGTCACTTGTCAGCTAAAGATCAAATTCTCATCACATCTGTAGCACTCCCACTGTTCTAAATTCTGGTACCCACTTACACAAGGGACCTTGATAACACCAAATTACAATCTAATTTTGGAGCATCAAGCTAAGTGTATTAAGACACCTGTGTGCTATAAATTAAAATCTCAAAAAATATTCAGGAAAAGGAAAGAAGAGATTAATCACTTACAAAATTACTAGCAAACAAGGAACTTAAGTGGAAAAACATTTTCATTTTCATTTGCAAAACCAAGTCTTTTGGAAAAGAAAACCAACAGAACAAAACCAAAAGCCTACTCTATGAAGAAGGCAGATAGTGTTACAATCAAAAAGAAAAGTAATGTTTTCACAGCAGTAAATCCTACTAAGCACTGTTGTGCGTTGATTATGTTCCCCTTATTTTTCACTTCCAATAAATTTTAAAAAACAACAAAACAAACATTCTGCTGAGCTATATCCACCTCTTCTAGCCCTTTAATATTTTATTGTTAGTGTCTGAGAACATGCAGAGATAGATCTGCAACTTGTGCAAGTCAGTCCATATTCATGAAGTACCAGGGTAAATACACTAGCTTTCATATGCCATTGCTGTAGTCCTGATACAGTCTCAAACCATTCTTGATGATATAGGGATGGATTCATTTCAGAGGTGACATTATTGGTTTTACTATGGTTATCTAGAGACTGCCTTGACCTGTGTCCTTTGTTTAGCTTCCTACCAACAGCAAAGCAGAACTAAGTGTTCCTTTTCTTAGAGTATTGACGACAGCATGTTTTTCAAATGAGTGTACGTTTGTGGAAGCAAGCCTGTGTGTAAGCTACGTGCCAGTCATGGAAAGAAGTCTCGTTCTCCCTGGTGCATAGGCAAGGCAGCACACTGATAATTACAAACTGATTTCCAGAAGAAATATGGCACTTGTCAAAGGCATAATTTCAGTTTTGCCTTTCCTCATTAACACTTGACAGGAACTCCAGCATATTTATAAGTCATCTAAAAGGCAAAAACCACCAGCATCTCTGAAGTTGTTTGTTTCTTTTAAATTTACAACTGATTTTTTTCCTAATGACCTAGCCTGATCCTTACAGACCAGCTTCTCAGACAGGATATGGGCTCCTACCACCTTTCAGGTAGTCAAACACCCACTGAATTAGGAACCTCCTAAGCATCAGGATCCCAATGCTGCAAAAAGCCGAATCCAAGTGACATTGGTGTTGTTGAAAGGACAAAAACTGAGACAAAAATCTTACCAAACAGGGAAGTAGTGGCTGTCAGCTAAGGGCATTAACTAGGAGTCAAAAAGGCCAAATCCAGAGTGTAACAGATCACAGTCAGTGTAAATAGTTAAAAAACAAACAAAAACCCAAAACCACACACACAAAACCAAAACAAAACCACAACAACAAAAAACCAACAGGACATAAGAGCATATCAAGATCCTTATGAGTATCCTGAAGAGGCTCGGATCTCAGACTTAAATGGTCATCTTTTGACATTTAGTTTTACAGACTATTCTTTCAGGCAATTTCACTGTTCCTCGTTTGTCTGACAATACAGCAAGCATTTGGAGTGCTGTGGAGCAATATGCACACCATCTAATGCAACAGGGCTGAGATACTCTCAACTACTGAAACTAAGTTACAAGTGAGCATAATTTATGATGACTCCCTTGGGCTGCTTCTCATCTCAATACTGCAGGAATTCTGCAGGCTTAATTTCTACCTCCTGCAAAGGAGCAGACTATATGAGTAAGCATAGTTAAGTATATATACACATGTGTTCCTTTCTCACAATTTTAGAAACGCAGCTAAAATTTTGGGTGCACTTAGTTTGAGAGCATCCCATGTAAGCAGGCACACAATCTTCCAAAGTTATATTCGGGCACCATGTGCAAAACAAAGATCCCATAAATTAATTCTCATAGCGAGCTGCAAACAAAGAGATGGACTGGAGAAAATATTGTTATTGTTATCTCTATTTTTAAATACTTGGAAGACACTCAGTTACTATGATGGTGAGGACCATATAAGTACCTAGACAGATGCATCTGTAGCAGGAGTTTAAGTGTGAGGGTTTTTCCGTGTCAAAGGTGCCAGCTAGCAGAACCTTTCCCTCTAAAGGAAAGAGGGAGAAATACATTTTGAAATCATTTCATATTTAAGTCCTTGAAAAGCAAGTTTAAAAAGCTGAAATCATTCTTCTGTGACTGTGCTGTTCTGCTTGTTTTTCCCCTCTGGGACTTCTGCACTTAATCTGCTTTCTTGTTACTCTTCCATGAGATAGGAAACCATTCTTTTCCTCTCCAGTGCAGTTCCAGGGAGGAAAAAATCCGTAACATGCAAGAAAAAGCACCATAATTAACATTGTATCAACACACACAGATATCCTTCATGTGCATAATGCTGTATTCTTTGTGGAAGTAAATGGTTTTATTTGGTAGTCATGAGTAATTATGATACACAAAATGAAAACTTAGGGGGAATTCCAAAGCCAAGACATTGGCCAGACTACATGAGTACTGCTGGCTCTGGTAACTGATAAAACTTTTATTACAATGCTTTTCTTTTTTTAAAGATGCTTCTGCCTAAACATTTAAAAGCAAACACTTCTTGTTACCAGATGAAAGTCAGCAGTAATTCACAGTATCAAATCCAACTTGTGAGATCAGATACTTCTGTTATTTGACAAGTATTACTTCAAGTTTAGCTTACTATATTCATTAAACTTCACCAGAGGATCCTCTCCATGAAGCCAGATGGCCACTGCACATGCACAGACATTTGTGGGGGGTGGTGAAATTCAGTACAGAAGGTATCTACTTTATCTCAAACAAACAAAAAGTATTGCTTTAAAAGTTTGTTGCTAGATAAACATCAGAAGTTGTTGATTTTTTTTTGTGAAGAATCCTTTGTTGTTATCATTGCCCCAAATAAATAAGCACACAGTATTCCTCTGGAGAGGGCTTACACTCATCCTTGGCCTCCAGAAATGGAAATTCACCTAGGAGAGGAAAAGAAGTTCATGTATAGTTCCCCTCCCTTCCAGCATCCTCTCTAGGTATGATCTGTGAACAATATGAGAGCCTTGTTATTAAAGGTCTGATCTGTCTTTAGTTGAGACATGCTGGCTGGCTGAAGAGATGAACAGAATCCTTGATAGAGACTAGTCTGGGCAAAAAGAGAGATACAGGTCAGAGGAGGACCTGAAGATATATTTGGTTTGATTCTGGGTAAACTTCATGCAGCTGTGCCCAGAGAAAGTGCCTGAAATGAAACTCAGCAGATAAGGTTGACTGCGGTGTTTTTGCCATACATAACTATGCCTTGAGGTGGGATTCATCTCGAACTGTTTACTTCAAATTTTTCTTATAACTCATTTGAAACACTCAGCTACAGATCATGATGTTGAGTTCACACAGAAGTTTTATATGTTCCTCTGAGCTTAAGCGATCTGTACATGACCAATACAGTATAACAATGCTGAGGGTTCAAACACTTCTGTATTTAGGCTTTGTGAAGGTGTCACGTTATTTGATAGTTGCATACACAACTAGGAATGTTGCTGAGACAGACTTCCTATTTTAGAAGATGGGGATGAAGTACATCAAATTATTCTCATCTAGCTTTCTAAATTCCCACTAATACCATCTAGGTTGTATGAGATAGGCCAGAATTTAGCTCTGGATATACAAGAAAAGAAGTGGAAGAGAGACTGCATTACTAACTAGGAGATCATATTCTGTGAAGCTCCATTTTAAAAGGACAACGGAATTTTAGTAGAACACCACAGTGAAGAGACAAGAGGGTAAGGTAATATTCCTCCCAACACTGATCTAATACCCAGGAAAACTCAGTATTAATTAGTTTCATACAATACTCCCCGCTAACTTTTGATGAGTGCAGTGGGAGTGAAATACCAGAGAGAAGCAGTCTGAAAAGGTTGTTTGTTTTGTTGTTTTGGGTTTTTTTCAACATTGAATCAGCAGTTGATTGCAAAACCTATTTCATCTTTTGCTACACAAGCAATGTTTTGTGGGAAAGAAAATGCAGAAGGCATTGCAATGCTACAGCTCAGTCACTGTCCTTTCCTGTGACTAAAGAAAGTGACCTCTAGATCCAGGCAGATACAGTAAACCATGTTCCATGAGATCCTTTGAATATTTATACAAACTAGCCTCATGTATTCCCTCCCTTTTTGAAATCTTTTTTCCACAAGTTTATTTGTAGGGCTAGTCCCCAAACCAGTACATTTTTACGTAGTCATTGAAGAATATTAATGTAAAATTAGTTTCAAGTTCTTAAACAGATATTTATATTAGACCATACCACAATAATGATCCTGGCCTCTAGCCAGGAATTAAAGCTCTGTTAAGCTAAGCACTCTACATAAATAACTATGAAGATGATTATTCACTCTGTTGGACCTAGCAAGATTCATTATTCCTAAGTGCAATGTGCACAGAGTGCAGAATTTCCCAAATTCCTTGACTAGATGAAGTGGGTGAATGGACTGTGGTAACACTTCAACATACATATCCATCTAGCAGGAAAGCTTACTAGAGGGGTACCTCTATTCTACCATGCATGATTGTTTCACAATTCTTTACCATTACTGTTAATGTTTTCTAGAAGCATTCGGATTTAAGCAAGTTTAGATCATTCCATCTCAGATGTAAGAGATAAAAATTTATTAACTCTGTTTCTTTATCCTTATTCAGAAGCATCCTACGGTGTACAGTATTGAGAGGAAGAAATGCAGAGCATTTATTCTTTACAGTTTCTAACCACCCCAAAGCACAGATCATACACTGACAAAAACGTTTTAAAATAAGCAGAAATTGAAAAGAAGGGCTTCACTTCAGTACAACTGACCATTTTGCCATGACCTTGGAGGCCTAATTCACCATGACATGCAAGTTCACACAAAACCTACTCAGCTTCGTTTCACTCAGACGCAAGTAGTTACAGAATACATGAAAATATGTATTGTGTTATTATATTCATATTTCTGAATGAGAAATATGTTATCTCAAGAAAATTAACAAATACCAATTAATAATCAAATGCCTTGTGTGAAAGCATGAGATCTATTTTATTGATAGAACAATGAGTGATTCTAAATTCTAAGCAAAACAGATAAAAATAATTGGTTCTGATGCAATTATTTCCCTGCCAGTTGTGCTAGGCTATGAAGAATAGCTAATATGATACCAGCTTTCAAATTACATAGCAAAAAAACACTACACAGTAAAGTGAAACAGAATGAGACATGACAAGTGTTAACCAACAAAGGAACTTCATGACATAGCCAAGGTAGTAAGAAAAATGGAGTAGGAACATCCTATTTTCATTTAGGATGCATTTGCAAACATGATAGGCCAGATTAATCAAACCAGGTGAGCAAAAAGGAAATTAAAGCTTCTTATCCCACATTGACTATTAGATCAAGTCAGAATGGGGATAGTGCTACTGTCTTGCCTTAGGATTTTCTACTATAGAGAAGAGCACTAGATAGAGTTTACAGGTTAAGTTTGGAATGGCATACACAAATAAGTCTGTCTTAGCTTTCAGGCAGACTGAGGTCCTTCAAGATCCTATGAGGTTACAGCACCTACAGGGACATGGTTCCTACATAAATCAAGCTGTACATATAGTATTACTGCTAATTATTAGGGTGGTGTTTCTTCAAAAATAGCCCTTTAACCAGTTTTCACACGAAAAAACTAGTTTATGTAATTTACTCCCAATAATATTGTTGTTCTTCCCATTCTGACAATAAAATGAAATTACATAGATCATCCCCAACAGCAATATAGTACCTTTTGGATGAAAAAGCTACTCAGTATTGTACAGTGCTCACTGAAGCTATCAGGAGCTCTTTCCATTGCCATTTCCATTCACTAGCCACTGGTGGACTATGAGAGCACACTAATGCAATAGTCACTCTTCCTTAGAAAGACATGAATCACCATCTGATTTTGATTATAACCTGTAAAAGGACAAACAACAACTTGTTTAAAAGGTCAAGATAGACATATGTCATCTTGGGCTTCCCCTGCATCCAGTGAGGTCACTGAAATTTAACAGCAAGACTCCAGTTTGAGTAAAAGTTACTCCAAGAAGAATTATTCAGTATTTATAATACTAATACAGCTTGACAACTACCAGGCTTGTGGCTGCACAAAACACAAGACAATACAGTGGTTTATATATTAGATGAAATACAGTGGAGAGGAATCCTGTCTGCTAATGATCAGTGTTCTGAAAGAAAAGAGGGACCTCTGTCACCCACAAATTACCACCAAGCAGTTTGGAAGACTATTGAAGAAGGCACCTGAGGGAGCTGACGAATGAAGGTCCCATGTAGGTACAACAGTTCATTCATCAACATGACAACCAGTACAGTTTGTATATAGGATTTTCTTCTCCCATTATCACAAACTTGTACTGTGGTCTATCACTGCTCCACACTACTGGCTTTTCTGAAGTTCAGTCTTTTCCACTGCTCACCTCTCCGAGCCAAAAATCAAGGCTACTAGAACAAGGCAGTGCCAGTTCAGTAGACATTGTGACGGCCTACATTTTGTGTGCGATGAAATCCCCCACTGGAAGGGAGGCTAGCAAGAGACCACTGCTGTGGTGGTAGGAACTAAATACAACTAAGGATATAATGTTGCTGTCTGATGAAGGTCAAAAAAAGAACAAATATCTCTAAGTGTCTACCAAAACTATCACTACTGTAATATAAATCTTCAGAGATTAAATTTCCCTGAAAGCTTTACAGGGATAACGACACCATATATGTCTTCAAAGAGGGGGAATGCTGATTGACATGGTTTTATTTTCTCCAGTTTTGAGTCAGCCTAGAGACAGGCCCAAAATTTATTTTCTATAAACAATGCACAAACAAAATTTGACCCATAGCAGTGTCTTTGCTGTACAAATCAAAACATCTGAAAATAGCTTTATTTGTTGTTAGGGCTAGTCTTCAGTTGCTTTTCCAGATCTTGTAATGAAGAGCAAGGACAGTGACCAGATTAGTTTGCCTTTGCAAACATTTTCATAGCATGACTTTGTTCTTAAAAAGATGCAAGGTTTGTTTTCTCACTCCTCCCTTTTCAACAAGGGGGAAAGAAATATCTGAACAAGAGGCCCATAACAGTCACAATGAAAATTTAAGACATGAACATGCTACAGACTTCTGGCGAAAAAACATAAGAGGATTTATATTGTGTATGTAGGTATACAGCACACCCCATTTTTCAGAGGAATAAATCACTTCTGCTTGAGTTTTAACTACAGAAAGCTAATAAGGTTTATCCAGATATACATTTCTGCTTCTTTGATTTAAAATTCAATCTCAGGTTCAAAGTTCTGGTTTATTTTCATGCACATATATGGACTGAGGAGATCAGAGGACTATTCCATCCCCCCTGCTGCTCCTCTATTTCATATAAGTGACAGGTTTTTTGTTGTAATTTCATTACAAAAAGTAATTGGTATAAATAGATAGGATTATAAATAGTCTAGGATTAACAGCACATCTGTCTATTTATATTATACCAAAAACTAAGCTACAACTAGAATCGTATATATTTGTGAATTAATGATACAGCCATTTCTCACTCAAAATTCCCTTTGAGAAAAAAAAATTGCTTTAAAAAGGCTGCAGGACCAGTAAATCTAAGCTCAACTTGATAACAGTACAATTTGATTTGGTAAGAAATTCAAGGCAAATGAGCTCAGTTCATAATGTGCTCAAACAGTAAAGAGAAAAACATGCTTTCCATGCTGCCCAAATGGCTGACATAATTTTGCTTGATTTCCTTTCCTGTTAACTTGAGAATGCAAATGGCTTTGCTGTCAGGGTACATTTGTTCCCACTAATTCAAGACACTACACCAAGCCAAAATATGTATTTCTTTTTTTCCCCACTCTCATTTGTGTTTTATCATATTGGAAACACCATCTATGGATTTCATTTACTGTAACTTTATGTAAACATCCCCTATGGCAAAGTCACCTCTCCGATAGAAAAACTAAGCATAAAAGCTCTTAATGCTTTAGGATCTGTTGCCTCAAAGCCCCCCTCCCGCCCCCCCCAAAAAAACAACCCAACCAAACCAAAAAACCAGTCTGGTCCCACCAACACAAAGGGAATGCATAACTAAAATAAATGCTCAAAAATCCTCTCTCAGAAAAACCTTGGCTTTTTCAAGACCTACACTCTTTCTGCTTT
>WUAM01000089.1:411404-426688 GCA_024336885.1 Actenoides hombroni
AACTGCGCCGGCCCGTCTTTATGCTCTTTAACATGTCCTCTCATGCCCCCCCCCCCCCCCCCATTCTTATAGATGGGGTACTGAATATTTGTGAGATGAAAGTGTCCTTTAAAGCCCGCATTTAAGGTAACTGCATCAGGTACAGAACTTCCAGCCAGTATTTTGTCTGAATGATAAGTGAAATTGATAATATGTCTGTTACTTTTTTCTTAGAGAGTGGAATGGTTTGGAAGGGACCTTAAAGATCACCTAGTTCCAGCCCCCTGCTATTAGCAGGGACATCTTCCACTAGATCAAATTGCCCAAAGTCCCATCCAACCTGCCCTTGAACAGCATCCACAACTTCTCCAGGCAACCTCACTCCAGTCTCTAACCACCTTACACATCATTGTAAGACATCACTGACCACATTTTCTGGGCACTTGACAAAGGAAAAAATATCTATCAACATCTATTTGAGTAGAAAGGAGTCTACTCCTGGTTATGACCAAGCTTACATCTCTGGTAGAAGCAACTTTTCCCTGGATGCTCTCACCCTACTATCTCAGCTCCTTAGGATACAGCCTCTACTCTCACCTATGTAACACCTTCTCTGCACGCTCCTTTACACAAAGGGAGTTTTCTACAGGTAGTTTTCTGTCTGTCTTGTGTTGCTGAGGCAGGATAATATTACCAGAGAAAAAGTGCCAGAAACCTTTCAACATTGGCTGTCAAAATTAAACAACCCCTGTCACTCTGATGATTTCTGCAGTTATCTTCATGGGTTAAGCAGTGTTCTACTTGACTAGCTCTTGATTTTCCTTAATTTTAATCAAGGTTCTCCTATCCTATAGCTATTTTAATAAATTAAAACTCCACAGGTGGGCTGAGGTGAACCAAGGGGATTCAAACTGCAGGAGCTAAAAGTTGGCACAGTTACTAGCACTGGTTTTCTATGACTTTGGTAGTCACTAAAAGCACGAGTGCACATTTGTCATTGTAGAAACCACAGTTATATTTGGCAAAAATTAACAAGACTGCAAATAACTAGGGATTATTTTCCATCTAGACACTTTTGGCAGTACCTAGCTATTGCTATTACAATGATCATGTCAAGATACAATGTCTTCACAATTTCCTTTTATCTTTCTAGAGAGGACACAACCTGGGCCTCAACAGTCATATCCTTGCATCTTTGACAGTCATTTACACCAGTGCAAATTAGATCTCAAACAATACTTTCAAACACAGATGGAAGGCATTATATTCAAGGTATAGCTGCCCATACAAGCAGCAGCTTGTGTGAAAAGCAGACAATTTACCAGGCTGACTGCTTACACACTAGTTTCTGCATTTCACCAGGAAGGCAGGCATACAGGATTACATACTGTTTACTCAGTGAACCCACAACTCCCATGAGAGCGCACAGTGAGGCATGCTGGCAAAAAGCTCTGGCCTTCCTGTTGATCCACTGGACAATGAGGTACAGAAAAAGCAATGGGAACTGAAAGAGTAACCTTGGAGCTGAGGCCTCTCAGGGTAGTTGAAAGACAAGGCTGCAGTTCCTGCTCTTGAGTTCTGTTGTTTGCAATGTGGTCACTGTTCATGTAAAACACGTCTGTGTGATATGCATAGTCCACACAATGAGTAGTCTTAACAACAGGTTTGCTTGCAGAGTTAGGTTAGGGCATTTCACTCAATTTAAGAGGCTTGATTTGTACACTGTCATCCAGACAGGGTTTTTGGCTTGAGGTAAATCCTCAGAACAGGCACTTCTGAGTGTACACAAACAGAGCTTCAGCACCCAGCACACTTTCAAGCTAAATAAGGAAGCACCTGATGAAAATGGGTGGAGAGAAATCACTGTGTGGAATATAAGAACCCACTTTACAGTGCTTTTTTTCAATATGCTAATTGCACAGAGAACTACTTTCACTGTGCCCCACTTTTGCCAGTGCTGGGCTGTAATTTATAAATCACCACAGTGAGAACCTGCTGATTTTACATTCAGATTCAATATAATGTTCTAAACAGAATATTTACACCAACACCAGATGTAATCAACATAATTAGCACAAACAGTAGCTTACTTAATATTTAGGTCATTAGCATATTTTGAATTAGAACATTATTAAGCAGATATTTCTCCAAAAACATTGTAATCACAATTTTTTTTTCTTTTTTTTTTTCCCCTGAGACAGGGATTAATGGAATCTTTGAAGTTAATTTTGAAAGCAGCTGCAAGAATGTATTTCCCAAATCCTGTTAATTACCATGCACGCCATGAGAAGTAATCCCTCTTTCTGCAGGAAATGGAGGATTTGATCCTGCAAGGCTTATTTACAGGGGTAACTCATATGTGGACAAGTAGTTGTCTTCTATTCAGCAGAATTACTCAAATGCGTAGAGCTGGAACCTCAATGTAGTACTGTGGAATTTCTCTGAACTGCATATTAGGTTGTTTATCAAAGGACAAAAAGGATAAAATCAACTACAGAATAAGTCTTCCCACACCACTTGCCAAAAAATTACCTCAGCTCTCATTTGGACATGGATGGTACAGCCCATATGCTAATTACACTGGAAATTGATAAAGAGGAAATACTAAGGTGACTCAAGATGACTATTTCAATTCATTAAAATTGATTAAGCTAGATGGCATAAATGAAAAATGACTGAGGTTAAGGTGGTCTCTTCCTTTTTTCTTCTATTATTTCTTGTCTATTGGTAGCATGAGAGCTGGCACTACAGTTTCATGGCATTTTGGGGGAGGAAACCTGCCTTAAGAACTACTTCCCAGTCTAGCCCAATCTAGCCACACCTTGCCATCTCCAGGGACTCATTTGTTTGGGTACAATTGTTTGCACGATCATACAGAAAATAGAAGCACTAAAATTATTCAAGTTAAAAATAATCCTTCATCAGAGCTCTGTTGAAAATAAACACTGAAATGATCCAGCTAAAAAAATACACAGTTTAATTGTTTGTTGAACATTTCAATAATGTAGTTGATGTCTCTGATCCATAAACAGTTGTACCAGGGCAACCGAATGGGCAACAGACAATACCATGGGGAGGAGGCACTACATTTTTTTCCTGGGAACTGAAAATCAGAGGAAGTCAGTGCTTTATACCACAAAACATAGCATGCTGTTATCTCCCTGTGATGTTGCATTACTTCCTAGTAATCTTTACTCCACGAGAGAGCAAAAGGTGGACCAACACGGGTACATCCCTGCAGCCTAAGCTATAAGCCTTGGCCACCTGTACAGGCAATACAAACAGTTAAAGGCCATTGAATGTGGCATCTGATTCAAAGCAAAAGAGATCCTTGAGGATCTGGGAAAAGCATTTGGATTCAGACAGTATCTTAGGTATCCTTTAATATTAGGATCCCCTGATAGGAAGAGTACCCTAAGCCAATTAAGGGGTCAGTGTCCTTGACTAGGCATAACAACTGATTATGGATGATGGTTTTGTAATAAATATTTACTTTATATTTCATTCTTCCAAACCCTTCTGAAGTTCAGAGTAATTTAATTGGCTGAGATACAAACCCAGCTGCAATTGAGTTAGAGGCTGTCTTCAAGGGACAGCCTCAGTTATTAATAGCAAGTCTGCACTGACAAATTGCCTCATATCTGATCATATTGGCAATTACTAAAACAGGCTGCTTATTCCCAGACAGCAAAAATTCTGGTGCTTTTTCTGTTGACATTTTTGGTTCTATTTCCAGTTGTCCAATTAAAAATTGTTCTTACTTTCTTCCTATTTCCCTACATATTTCAGAGGTAAACAGATGTTATTACAGTCTGTTACACTGCACTAGTAACTGGCCAGTCAGGTTTTTAAAAGGTATTAATTATGGCAGTTTCAAGTTGTCATGCAAAGGAACTTTCTGCCTTCACCCTAAGGCAAAGCCTTTTTGATTTCCAAGACTAGAGAAAGATGAAGCGGCAACAACGTTTATGCATCACTTACTCTGCTCCTCAAACACCCAGGCAGACAGTCTGGTCACAGAGAGTGACTCTGAGCAGCCCTCCAGCCATCTGCAGTTCTGACAGTAACTTCTTTAGGGCTATTCCAGTAGCAGGGGAATCACTGAACTGAGAGCGTGCTGCAGCCTTGGCAACACACCCTGCCCAGGGGCTGCACAGAGATGACGCAAACCTGTTATCTCTGGCACTGGGCCATGAGGAGATTCATAGAGGGGAACTCTAAATTGGCTGCTGAAGCTGCCTTCAAATGGGGCCTTTCTTGACAGGGGATTTGTCCTGCATTGTTCAAATCTGTATCAGAAATTACCCACTGAGACTTTGGAGGAGCCGTGTTGTTTAAAGTGTGATGCAGTTCAGAGCAAAGCTATCTTGGCACTATGAGTCTAATCCACAGCCAAACTATTAGAAACAATCCCACCCTACTAAAAAGTAAAAAGGATAGGGTGATGCATGAGGTCACCTTGATTGCCAGGAATCAAGGACAGCAGTCAAATACACTCACATATAGCAAGCAGAAAAGCCAGGTCACTAGGTCTGTCCAAGAGCTGGCCAAAAAATACGGATTTCCACAAATCAGAAACTCCCAGGACCCTGCAGCTGCTCAGTGAAATTGATGCTGCTATCAGCTTCATTGTTATTAGCAGCAGAGAAGGTAAGAAAGCAATTTTCACTGAGCAGCTGTATTAGTTCCAGGGTACCTGGCCCCAGGACAGACCCACCAGGTTACCTACCCTAAGAGTAAATTTTCTACAATTCCTGTAGTTACTAGCCCTAGCTATGGAATAAGCCCAGGGGAAACATGGTCAGGTAGATTCAGCAAAAGCTCCCCCACATCGTTTCAAACACTCTCCCTCCACAGAACTGTTTTGCAATTCAAGTTCAATGAAAACTTGCAAGTTTCTCCACTCCAAGTAGCCAGTCATTCCTTCTGTCTTCACTCTCCCATTACGAATTGGGCTCCATACTGTACTTTGTGCCTTGCATACGAAGTGAACGAAAAGTGGTACCCAACTAGAGATTTTCACCTCATTCATGCGTGAGCATGGCAAACCATCATGCAGTGCCATTAAAAAGGACCCTAATGTACGCCTCCAGAAAAGTCATGCGGTCATTTTGTTAATGCACCCATGCTGTAAATAGAAAGAAAATAGCTCCTTAGAAGTTTCATGAGGAAAGCAGACAATAACATTCGCTTAGATCCAGCTGTGTGCTGCCCAACACAGTGCAGTCAGACAAAAACATCTATTAAAGACTTACGTGGTATAACTACAAGAGATATTGCTAGAATTTAGATAATTTTCAACTTGATTTTTTTTCACGTTACAGTATTTGCCACCAATGTTTCTGCATCTGCAGATCCATCCCATAAATCCAGTTCCAAGATGGAAATGCACCAAGCTTTTAGTTCAAGCAAAGAATATAAAGCAGCACTCAGAGTAAAAGCTCTGTGAAACAAAGAGAGGATGTCCTATAATCTAACTCGAGAGGTTCATTCAGCTTGGCTTGGATGCTAATGTTGTCCAGTAGCTTACAAAATATGCTGAGGGAAAAAAGTGATAGCTAGCCAAGTCTGGCTGGCAAATTAAAATTGGCATGAAGCTGGCCTGCTTAGTCATTTGGCTGCCCTGCTTAAACTGTGGCACATGTGTGCTGGCACATGCATTTTAAAGTGTGCCAAGCCAACAATGTGTTTGCTCACTTTTCTAGTGTTGAGCATGTATCTGTCAGATCTGAGTGGAGAAGCAATATGTATAAAGCAGTTATAAAGCCACGTCTCATTTTTGCCACCATGTGATCTGCAGAACTGCCTGTCTAGCATCCCCCTCTTGTCTAGTATGCTATTCCTCCTCCTTCCTATCAAGTTAATCCTTTTAATTTGTAGCAGTTTCTATCATCTGTCTCCTGTTACCTCACATTTTACTAATACATGTTTGGATTCAAGGAACCAGATTTCAATGTCATTCATATTTCCTTCCTGAACACCACATACTATCTCTTAAGTTCAAATAAAAGGCATTCTTCAGAGTATTTCAGTTTGCATTGAAATTGTGCTTAAAAGGGTCAACATCCAGAGTATTCACGATTTTGAAATAAAACCAATTTAATCCTGAGGATTTCAGAGAATCATATTCTCTACAAGAGAAAGACAGCAAGAATCCCATTACTTGAAACATTCAACCTAGAGAATGAAAAGCCCTAAAATTCAAATAGAATTACATGCTTGTGGTTTCTATGGGAATTATTTTTCTGTCCCTACCTCTCCCCTGCTGCCCCATACAAACTTGGACTTCAGCATTTTCAAACATATTTTCATGTTTGGTTAGGCATTACACTATAGTTCATCTCAGACAGCCTTCTCTTCTTCACTAGATTTACTGCATCTGTCTGATGAAGTCTGCACTCACCTTGTTTGGTTCTTTTCAAAGAGAAGTTCACCTTGGATATCTAAAGCCCAACTCCCTCATCCCCTGCTAGAAGAGGGCACTCATCTGACCAACCCAACCTCACACTACTGCCTATTGAGGACTTTGCTGAAACACACCCAGTAGAGATGCAAAAGTACACTAGAATGTAGGTACTGATACCCATCAAGGATGGAGTAGTTGAGTAAGTCTGGATCAGAAACACCAATTCATTAAAGCCAAACTTTTTGTGGGAAGGTGGTATGATGATAAATACATTCTCACAAATCACTGGTCTTCTTTCATACCCTGAATGTCACCAGGAAAAGGTCTAATATCACCAGAATCCTCAAGAAATCAAAGATGTCCTCAGATTCACATTTGCTTCATCTACTACTTAGTTACCTAAGTAACTAAGTTGCACCAGTTTAGGAGTTACCATGTTCCTGAGCCTTTTCCTTGAAACGTATCTTCTCCTGTAGGCAGAATGCTGTCAACTACCATTTCAATGCTTGGTAATCCCTCTAGTGTTAGACTGATAGAGAACAATGTATCACCAAGGCAGACTGACAGCCAGGTGCCCAGACTAGTGGTACTTGCTGGGTAGCACATCTTTTGTAGGTCACAGAAGACAGAGATGCAAATCATGCCCAGGCACTGCAATGGGTACTGTCTGCTTTCCAGAACTCTGCCCAGTAATTCTGAAGATGTGGAGATCTCTAATTTCCTTGAAAGTTCTCCTCTACCCCCTACAAAACAAAGACACTCTGAGAAAATAGCTTTTCATGTGCAATCCTACTAGTTCCTACTGCAGATGTGGCTTGACAGAACTGTTCCAGCTGTCTCACTGATTCCAGAAGAGCCTGCTAACTCTTGTGAAGCTTAACAAGCTTTAGCATAACACAGAATTGCCCTGTTTCCAGGGATAGCCCCAGTCAGTGTTGGCTTGGGTATTTCTGAAGTTTGCTTCATCATTCTCAGAAAAGGTGCACCTAAAAATCCCTACATATATATCTACACCAGTGTGTAGAGCTGGCCAGGATCCCTACAAGTCTCCCCTCTTACTCAATTTTAGGAGACTAGTGTTGTGATCCAACAGCCTTCCCCTGCTGTCCTGGTTTGAGTGAGAACAGAACTAATTCTGTTCAGTGGTTTTACTTTTCAGCTCAGTTCTTGTAACTAACTGCACTTTCTCAAGTTAGCAGCCTGTTCTCACAGGCAGTGTCTACTTCTGGCAGTGATAACACCCAATGCTTATACCAAGGATTGGTGTGCAGACTAAGGCCACTGCTGGATATTGTGTAACATTTTGGGGGGGTGCAGAAAGCAAAAGGTCACACCTGCAGGGAGTAGCAGACAGGACAGGTGACCCTAAACTGACCAACGAAGTATCCCATCCCATATACATCATACTCTGTATAAAGCTGAGGGATCATGAGAGTCTTGTCCCTCTTGGCGCGCTTTGCTCAGGTCCTCCTCCAGTTTCTTCCTCAGAGCATCTGAGGAGGACTCTGTCCATTCTGCCTTCAATCCTGATCTGTGTGTTCCTGAATTCGGTGCCAGAATCCAGCTACTGAACACAGTTCCCATCTGTGGATGGGCCCAGCCTAGGACTCTCCCAGTGCCTGCTCCACAGCATCAGTGGTGACAGTGATGTAATTACCACTGGGGGGGAGGTTGGGTTCATACTGGTTTTATATATTTGTATATTTTCCTTTTTTTATTATTATTTTAATTTAAGCTGTCATAGTTTCCTTTCCTAATTGCTATGTTTCTCTCCCTTATTCCATTTCTCTTCCCCTTTGGGGGGGGGGAGTTTACCAGAGAGCATCTGTTAGAAGTTAGAGGGGCTGCGCTGACCCTAAACCATGACACCCTGCTCAAGTGCACAACAGTGCATGCACCTTCCAAGTTTAAACCATTATATCCTGAACATTTTGTTCAGGTTTCTCTGGTTCTACTACAGAAGCTTTCTAGTCCTGCTGGCACTATCTGGCAGGTTGCTCCACAACATAGCTAGAATCAAACCTGCCAGCCATGGTACACCAAATAAGGTTGGTGACAGAACAGGTCAGAACTTTCTGTCAGGCATTTGGACACTAATACTCTGTTAGACACTAAACATACACTTGAATACATTTTGCCATTGTTAGAGCTCTTTCTCTCCACACATTGGAAAACCTGAAGCCCTCATACCTGGTGCCACCCTTCTCACCAGCTTGCTGTCTCAGTGCAGGAATATTTGAAGTAGCCCAAGTTAGACAGAAGGACATCACCCTTCACAGTTGGTTCCACCACCACCCGACCCTGTTGTTTCTTACTTTCAGCTTTAACAAGAGATTTCTAACAATGTTACGTCTACTATCACAGTAGTCACTATCAGCTGCACCACTGGTTAAAATCATGTTTCATACACTGTATACTAAGGTGATAATGTAAGAAAATTCTATGTCTGTAAAATTGTACTTTTCTCTTTAGGAGGAAAAACAATTCAGCTGTAACTAATATTCAAAGCATGTAGGCAGACAATTTTCATTTCTTCTGACTAAACTTGTTCTTCTTCCTCTAAGTTCCATATTAGTGCATAAATAAGGCTATATCCACTTGCATGATTTGATCAGATGAGATCGCATCAGCCAAAGACCTGGCCTATGTGACACCTGCCCAATTTACCTACAAGTAAACTATACTGGTCTCAGAGGGAGCAGACATGAAGAATGGGGATAAATTGACCTCAAATCCTGTCATTAGCAATAAGTTTCACAATTGCAACTCTTCTGCAGCTGCTTGCTCTTACTATATCCCATCAAGATTGCCATTTATTTTCATATTGAGAAAGGTAGCCCATGTAGTCTGTTTTTTCCATCTCTTTCCATAAGAGAAATAAATACTGATTTCCTTAATTAAAAGTAGAGAAAGAAGGGGGAAAGGGATTTGTTACTTATGATTTCCCCTGGTTTCTATTTATCTACCATGTCTTTTTTTATTTAGAAGCCAAATGTCCAAACAATTGAAGAAAAAGAAACAGAACACTCTAAGAAAGAGGTACAACATATGTTATTCATCTTCATTAGACAACCCATTGCCTTGCAGAGAAGAAAGCATTACATGGCTTGGTGAATTTAAGGCTCTGTGGCAACTGACAGGATGAAGAAAGGTATTGCTTTCCTCTGATGCACACAACCTCTTTCTCCCAAATCTCTTCAGCCAAGAAGTGGGTGCATCATGATTTACATACTCAGTGTCTGGGCCTAGCCATGCTATTACAAGCAATTCTGCAGCAAAGTTACAAAGAATAGGTAAAACATGTAACCAGTAAGACACTTTTTTTAGGGATGACTTGGAAAGACAGACAATAGTAAACAGTGGCCCGGAAATCAAATATTTTCTTCAAATCAATCAATAAATGACCAGCAAGCTTTGAAGAGGCCACTACTGATCCTGTTGAAGTTAACTGCTACTATACACATTTCATCATGAGCATGACCTAGTTAATGTAGAAACTGGTGGAAGGTGACCCTTTGAAGCTTGCCATTACAAATGTAGGGGTATTGGACTAGAAACTAATATTTGCAACCTGAAATTATATTCTATTATCAAGTACTGCAGTATGAAGGTTGGTGTTTTCCTGGTTTACAAATGGAGGAGTTTTTGCTCAGTTACTCTTGCAGGGAAACGTGACACTACTACAGGGAAACGTACTACTAAAGCTAACTGTCCTTTATTAAAAGTGCTGTTTGAATCTGTTGTCCTTCTACACACCGAAGAAAACCAGTGTGTTTGTTTCTAAACATTATATCTGCCAGTTTCACCAAAATAAGAACGATTTCAAACCTCACTTCTAAGTGCTACTTTAGAAAATGCCTGAAACCACACTGATGGAGGGAGTAGGCAAAGTGACAGATCTAAAACTTACTGTTCTCCCTTCTTCCTCCTCTTTTGAGCTGCAATTTACCACCCAGCTAATAAAAAGATGTGAGTTAAAATTATAAAATGATGTTCATGTGCCTTATCTGTCCCACCCCCATCCTGTAACAGCTGCAGAATTTCCTCCTCCACCTTGCCATGTTCTTGCTGCACTTTTTATATCTTTAGTTTTGTACCTATTGTGGGTATAACCTTAGTGAAGCTGATAATTAACAGTTGAGGGTCATGGCAGTATCTGAAAAAGTGCATCCAGAAGAGCCCCCTTAAGACAACTGGCTAGCTCAAACATTCCCCTGGACTGCTAGCACCACACAAGAAAACAGGAGCTCCTCTGAACAAATACGGCATGTTTTTCTCCCTGCAAACAGCAGCTCTTTGATTTAGTGCCATCAGGATTATTGGTGTACAATCTTCACTTCAGTGTTTAAATACATCTGCTTCTAAGACCTTACATGCCATTTTGGTGGAAGAGATTCAAGTGAATTCAGTGGAGCAACCCTTGAGAGAACCCCAGTTTTCCCATTTAACTACCTGAAGCAGCTACAGTTTCAGGCAGAAGCTTCCACATATGCTTAATGTTTCACACTTGGCCATGTCCCCATCCTTCTCTAACAGCCTCTTGGTGACCACACTTGTTCAGAGTGATAGAGATATGTTCCAGGTTCTCCCTCAGCCTGGAGGGAAGTGGACACTATCTATTACTCTGCCAGCTTAGGGACATGCCCACACCACCAAGCCATGTGGTATTACCAGTTTTGAAAATAGCTCTAGCAGACAGTGCCTTGGTGATCAGCATCTTCCCCACAGACACACCACTCCAAGGGCTGGTGAAGTTCAAACTTCAGAAAAAATCTTTGACCCCAGTGTTAGGCCATTCACCTTTCTAGTGAAACTCATCTTTGCTTAGCTGGCTGCCTGGGTACCTCCTGCTGAAGGTGATCTGAGCTCCAAAAATAAGGTTCAGTACTCCAGGCTGCAGAGGAGAGGAGGAGAGCTGTCTGGATGAGCGTGCCCCACATGACAGCTCATCCCCCATGAATGCCCTACACACCCCTATTACAGGTCACAAAACACCAATCATGATCCTTTTGAAGGTGGACACAACATAGCAGTTGCTGCAGGATTCAAGAGCCCAGAGGCAACATAAGGCAAAAGTAAAGAGCTTGCTGTAGCTCAAGGAGGAAAGACGAGTTCGTGGTCTTTGTATTCAAAGCCTGAGGAAAACTCCCTACATTTACACAGAGATCAAGTCCCCAGCTCTTAGCCTCCCCAGCTAAGAGACCTAAGCACTCTACAGATTCAAACCCTTAAGAGCTCTCCTTTTATGTTATGAATGTCATGTGCCTGGTCATTTGATGCCTGTTTCAAAAGGCAAGATAGAACATTCTTGCTACTGTCTGGTAGCTAGGCTGTTTCTCAAATATATAAAGCTGCTGGCTCAAACCCTTCCTTAAATGGTTTGCAGCAGCACCCCAGCAATCAATATAGCACTTCACTCACATTGTGCAACACTCTTCCAGAGTTAAGTTCTTCTCTTAAATCACAGATGCCTCAGGGATGTGGGATCATGAAGTAGATCTGGATGGCTTTCTCCGAGTCAGACACTTAAATAACACATGTTAAAGATTAACTCCTCCCTTACACTAGTAATACCACTCTGACCATTTAATATCCAAATGGCAAACACTTCTAACAATGCAATCTGTATTAATGCTGTTTTAAGCTCCAACTCCTTATACATGTGCTTCACCCCGAATCACTGAACAGCATCTATGGCTGTAACACCATACTGTTCAAGTGCACCCCTTCCCAAGTCCAGACCTGATTCCCAATGACGACCAGAATCACTCACAGAAGGCAAGAGCAACAGTGAATGTCAAAAATGTTTGTGTAATGAAGTGCTTCTTGCCAGGGAGCACCTGGTACCTTTGTGCCGGGGGAAACTGTCACCATGACCAGACATTATCTGCAACATGTCAGATAGGTAAATGATTGCTAAGATAACAGGATACCCTGTGGTGAATCAAGTTTATGCCAGTTGTGAGTCTAGAGGCTCACTGGTAAAACCACTGGCTGTGAACAGCAATTTGGCATTGGTTTATGAGCCCATTTCCCAAGATTACTTACCCCAGTTCATGCTATATGACCAGAGATCTTTAATGGAAGAAGGGCTGCATCTCATGGGTGCTCACTGACTGTAGCTGATGTTTTACAGCGTTGCTCTTCTCTCTAGGCTCATTAAAAAATAACCAAAAACACCTACAGACCTGAAAAGGCTCCTCAGCTATTTGAGGACAAACTTTCAAAGCTACTTCAACACATGAAAATGCATTCCACTATATAGTGACTTTCCCAAAAAGTTCCCCGTACAGCTAAGTGATCTATCTCCACTAAAACCAAGCAGCAGGAAGTACCAACTGTGTTCGCAATGTTACTTGGTAAACACATACACTACAAGTTCCCTGTAAGTAGTTACAGGACCAGGCGTGCCCAGAAGACCAAGCACCTCAAACACATTTTCAGACAAATAGTAGAGGAAGAAGTGTAGGCTTTTCCAGTAGAAAAGATCTTCATACTTCCTAAAAAAATAAGTTCGCTGCTAGAAAATAGAAAAGTACTATGGTCAGATGAATGGCTGCTTCCTGTTCGGCTTTCCCCACCAGGAGACTCAATCACTGCCCATAAACAGGCAATAAATTAATTCTGCTTGAAACCCTAAAATAAGAATCCATGCAACGTGAAAGTTTTCTTCAGATATTTCTACAACCGCACTTCAAACTCCACTCAAATCCTGACAATTGTTAACACGAAGCAAAAAAACCCTCCCATCCTCCCAACATCATTAGATTTGGGATAATCTTTTGATGGTTCTAGTTGAGCCTCTTTCCAATCACTCTGTCCTCAGATTTTCCAGCAGATTAAACCAAAGAAAATAAAAATATTTTTCAGTTACAGCATTGCAAGCAAAATCCACCAAGACTCCCATTCAAATACAGCAAACAGATGTCTAAAGAGCTTGCTTTCTGCTAATCTTTTCTGTATAATTTTTTTAACTGTCTTTTGCAGTAAGGTGGTTTGGGGTGGTCCAGTTGCTTTTGTCTGCCTTTGAGTAATAGTTCACAGGCACATAACAGCAAGGAAGCTTTTCTTCACTGGAGCTGTGAGTGATAAACACTCCAACACTGCCAGCTGAATGACAGCAACAGTAGCACTGAAGACACTGAGTGCAGTGCTAAGTGCCACACGTACCAGGCTTAGTTCTGCACCAGTCTTCCAGCACTGAGGGCTTACTAGGAATAGCATTTAGCAAGGCACAATGTATTATGTACGAATAGAAAACCCCTATGCTGGTCTTAGTATTAGGTATCATCTTGGTGTTCATCAGGACTTGTAAAATCCAAAAAGCAAGCAATCTAGTTCAAACTGTGAAGGGGTCACAAATACAACCCCGCACAGGGCTGTAACAAAAGAGTGCCTTGTACAGTTACAATTAAATACAGCAGTATCACCTAATCATTAATCCTCACTAGAAACTTTTTTTGTTTTCTTTTTTTACCCCAAATGCTATCTTTAAGGAATAGAATTGTCTTATTACATCTCACAGAATACTCCAGCTAGCCCAGGTGGACAAGGGACAGCAACAGCCAAAAAATCTCCTCACTGCATGAGTTCTACCCAGCTGATAAAATGAAGGCAGCATCTGAGGTCACAGAGCCTGGTGCATGCATTACACCTGGACTGCCTGATCTCTGCAAGCAGCAGAAAAGCACAATGAGGATTTACTCTGCTTTCCCCATTTGGCCTGATCCACAAGCCTTGATGTCAGCTGCTCACAAATCCCTCCACCAGAGACCATGCCACTACACTGCTTTTTGTCTCAGATTTACACCTCAACTAAAAATACAGCTAAGTGTAACACCTACACAACAGCTAATCAAAACTTACTTGTTGTCATTTTTAATTTTACTCTTGCTGGTAAGAAAGGAATATGCATTTGTTAACAAAGCATCGGGTCTTTTGTAACAGGCAATAGCCTCCAAAAATAGGTGCTGGGTAAGGCATAGTTACGGATATCTCTACTGATACCCAAGGAAAGAGTGGCTGGATCTACCAGCTGAACCTGCCCAGCATTTGACTAAACTATAAAGAAGTCATCACGCCTGACAATTCTCTTAATAAAAATACTAGTTTGCCCTAGAGAACTTTTCCACAAAAAAGACACAAGCAAAAATTTTCAGCTTATTTATTTACAAAGGTACAAGTGACCCTTACATGTTTGGTACTATTTACATTTTCTCCTTAATTGTAATCCTTCCCAGGACACTATTTATAAAGTTTAAATCGGCATCCAACTACAAACAAGGCATTTTTTTCTATGAGCTCTAGCAGATAACTTTCACACAGCTTACTAAATCCTTCCTTCTACATAGCAAAATATTCAAAACATCTACTTTCTTTCTTTTTGCACAGGGGGGATGCAATAAATGATTCTCCACCGGTGCACATGGTCCTTCAAAGGGCAAAATATTGCCTTGTTTCATGCTTTGAAGGAGTATACACACTCGTGATGACCCGTTTGTCAGAAGACAGGGTTTAACAGAAACTACGTATTTCAGACTCCCCACCCAGCAGAGTCCATCTCTCAGGTCCACCACCTCTGCCGGGAGGTACAGCAGAGCCTCGCTGGGCTCCCAGCCCGGGAAGCATCCGTCCCTTCCCAGTTACCCTGTCGAAAAGCGAAGGTTACCTTCAACGCCAAGCGCTTCCCACGCTCCAGACTGCCGAGTAGCTTTCCAGTGCCCTGAGGGGCTGCGGCTGCACCCCTTCCCTCCCCTCCCCTCCAAGCTCCGCTCCCCAACGGCCGCCCTCCCACCCAACAGCCGCTCACCTCGCTCATGTCTCGCGGCAGCCCGGCTCGTAGCAGCCCGCCCGGCACAAGCGCTCCCGGCGCCCCGCGCCGCCCGTTAAGAAGCGGCGC
>WUAM01000089.1:434645-458708 GCA_024336885.1 Actenoides hombroni
AGAGCTGCCAGGCAGAGAAGGACCTGGGGGTGTTGATTGACAGCCGGCTGAACATGAGCCAGCAGTGTGCCCAGGTGTCCAAGAAGGCCAATGGCATCCTGGCCTGGATCAGGAATAGTGTAGTCAGCAGGAGCAGGGAGGTGATCATTCCTCTGTACTCAGCTCTGGTGAGGCTGCACCTCGAATACTGTGTCCAGTTTTGGGCCCTTATCTACAAGAAGGACGTTGAGGTGCTGGAGAGGGTACAGAGGTGGACTACAAAACTAGTAAGGGGTTTGGAGTATGTGTCTTATGAGGAAAGGCTGAAGGACCTGGGGCTGTTTAGCCTTGAGAAAAGAAGGCTGAAAGAAGACCTTATTGCCCTCTACAACTACCTGAAGGAAAGTTGTAGTGAGGCGGGAGTTGGTCTGTTTTCCCTGGTGACAAGTGACAGAACAAGAGGAAATGGCCTGAAGTTGAACCAGAGGAGGTTCAGACTGGATATTAGGAACCATTTCTTTATAGAAAGGGTTGTCAGACATTGGAATGGCCTGCCCAGGGAGGTGGTGGAGTCACCATCCCTGAAGTGTTCAAGAGACGATTAGGTGGTGTGCTTTAGTGGTTTTTGATAGGGCTAAGAGTAAGGTTGGACTTGATGATCTTGAAGGTCTCTTCCAGCCAAAAATATTCTATGATAATTCTATGATTCTATGAAGGGTAGTGCTATAAGACCCCTTCCACTATGCACCAGCTGGCTGTGCTGCTGTGACTGCTGAAGCTGCTTGGGTTTTTTCTCTTGGTCTCTATAACAGCCTAAAGCTGACATTGAAAAGACTTTCTGTCCTGTTTGCTTTTCATCTTTAGACAGATGGGAGGCTTCAAAATAACCTCTGATTTTTGTGTCTTAGCCCTCCAAAATTTTGCCAGGGATTTTACAGGAAAAACTAAAAAATCAAGACCTTTTTTAACACCCTTTTTTTCCACTTAGCCCAGAAACCTTTTTAGTGCTGTATTGATAGTAACTGCACATAACATATTCCAGTAAAAGGAAGTTAAACTCGCCAGGTCAAGTGACCCATAATCAGCAGATGCCAAAATGAGGATAGCAGTGTGAACACACTTCATCTCTGCTCTTCCCTCATGCAAGTATGTGTTGGGATTATTCACTTTTTCAGAGGGTAGAAACCTGTCTCTGTTGCACAGATTAGACCAGGTTAGGCATGAATCAAGACAGAGCAGTTAGCTGGAGAGGGAAAACCTTGTCAAAGTTAGGACTCACGTATAGCAAGGTAAATAAAAAAGATGATTCAGCTCTATTGCTAAATATCTTAATTTAAATATATTTATGAATTTATATGTGAAGCTTTGGACTTCTCAACCACAGCTTCTGGGGCCTTTTGACCCTTACATACCTGGGGTTTTTTTAAATTGAGATGGTTAAAATTAACATTACATACAATGCTGGCTGGAGGTAGGAAGCACAGTATGGGCTCGATACTTCAAGAGGTCCATCTAGGCCTATTTTTTTATTTAGTTTATTCACAAAATGAGATATCTCCCACTTATCAAGGTAAAGATATTTACTTAACATTCATAAATTGAGCTAGTCAAGCAAAATGTAAGATAAGCACTTTTTAATTTCTGAGCTGTGAAGTGCAACAACAGACTGGGACAGAATGTGCTGACTTCTAGAAATACCCATTTAGTAATGGGCGCGCTCAGAGACCCAAAACCAGGCACTTTAACTCAGCCTGTTCTGTGCCACTGAGGTGAATCTCTCCTTTTAGCAATAGTTAATTTGCTGAGAGGAGTATGAGGCATGGAAAGTAAAGGAGACAGGAAGTATGAGAGAAAAAATTGGCTATGTGTGTTCAGCATCTAAAGACCTACACTGATGAACAGGTATAGCTAATTTAGCAGAATCTTTTTACATGAAATTATTTGTATTTTTTATGTTAAGAAATGGGTATGGATATAAAAGCAACTCCCAGATGACTGATAGGAATGAATGACCCCCTCACTAAAAGTACCTTACTTTTAACAGAAATAAATATTTAGTTCTGTTTCTTTCATGTTTCTTCTACAATATCTGTGTTACCAATAATAACACCTTGTTAGCTATTTCCTATGGGCTAACAGTGACATTTCAGCTCAATAGTCTATGAGTTTTCTGAGGACCCTGTCTACTTTCTATCTTTGCTAGAAAGCATTCTCCCTCTGACCCAGTATCTTTAATTGAGGTGTTATTAAGTAAAGGTTTTTGTAAAGGTCAATATAACTCTAAAATAGATTCATGAACACAAAAGAGACATGGTTCTCTGTCCTGACTCACTGCAGTGCCATTTTATTCAGAACAGAGTTTTCCTTGGTGGTATTTCTAAAGCACCATCAAGAATGGCTGGGCTCTCAGGGATATCTCTGCAGACCATGAAAGGACAAGTTTTCTCTGATGGAACTGTAGGACATAATTGACCACCAGGATTTGTGTCTTGGAAAAGCATCTCTCTCTCCCTCTCTCATTCTCCCTCTCTTTTAACTTGATAGTTAGATGAGGAAAAGGAAAGCACACAAATATATTTTTAGCCGTTGTGGATATACCGAAGGACTGGTGCAGAAACTCTTCCTCTAAAATCACAGAATCATAGAATGGTAGGGGTTGGAAAGGACTTCTGAGGATCATCGAGTCCAACCTCCCTGCCAAAGCAGATTGGCCTAGGTCAGGTTGCACAGGCACATGTCCAAGCAGACACTTTGAAAGTCTCCAGAGAAGGAGATTCCACAAACTCTCTGGACAGCCTGTTCCAGTGCTCCATCATCCTCACAGTAAAGAAGTTTTTCCTTATGTTTAGCTGAAATTTCCTGTGCCCTAGTTTGTGCCCCTTTTACTGTCACCGAGCACCACTGGAAAGAGTCTGGCCCCATCTTCTTGACACCTGCCCTTTAGATACTTATAAGCATTGATAAGATCCCCCCTTAGTCTTCTCTTCTCCAGGCTAAACAGCCCCAGGTCTCTCAGCCTTTTCTCGTAAGAGAGATGTTCCAGTCCTCTCATCAGTATCCTCCACTGGACCGTCTCCAGTAGTTCCCTGTCTCTCTTGAGAGTCTCTCTGGAACTGGAGAGTCCAGAACTGGGAACAGCACTCCAGATATGGCCTCACTAGGGCACAGTAGAGGGGGAGAAGAACCTCCCTCAACCTGCTGGTCACACTCTTCTTCTTCACACTCACCTTCTAAAAGAGGCAAGTCTTCTATGTATGCCAATGGAGGAAGATAAGAGCAGGGCCAAACTGTGGGATCCCCCAATTCACAGGCTGTGTGTCTGATACTGTGCAGTTTCTGAATTATTTTTTTTTTTTCCTACCTTCCCTCTTTAAAATGCAAGCTAGGTCACACAGAGCTTGTTTAATACTTCCTGCTGCACAGAAGTTAAAAATAGATGCATCATTGTTACTTAGGACCAGAAAAAAAGCACAGTTAGATTTAATGCATTCTTGTGGAATTGGTTTGTCCCTGTGCAACCTTAGTGCAATGAAGCCTTGAGGGTTCTAGCATTTACCCTGTTACACTATGGTTTGACCAAAACAAAAGTCTAGTACATACTACCTCAAAAGATCAGAAAGAAAATAATTTTGAGTTAATTTGAAGCAGCTCAAGCACTACAGTGGACTTGGCAGCATGATGGAGGACTGCTAGTTATGGCCCTAATGGGCTAACAAGCTCTGATCTCAGCTGAAAAATTCAGCAGTAGTCCTGGATTTACATTTTTTTTCAGGCATTTTGTTTTTATGAATAATAAGTAGGTTCATTTATATAAATTACTTGAAGGAGTTTGTGAAGGTCAGTGCATCTAATCCCAGGTTCTCTTAAATATTTAGCTTATCATCTCTTTGTATTTAAAGTTTCAGAAACTGAAACTTTAATGATGTTATGCAACCGTAAACAAAGATTTCACCTGATACTGAGGAAGGGAAGGGTATTAAATAACATACCTCTTATCCAGGAAAGTCTAAAAACTTGCTAGATTATTTTACAGAGAGCATTGCCATTTTCTTGAGCTTTTGTTTACCTTGTTTCATGTTTCAAACAGATTCATAGAATAAAAGAATAATTTATGTCAAAAGGGATCCCTGGAGGTCATCAGGTTCCCCAGCTCAGTCCAGGGGCAGCATCAGTGAGATCTTTATGTTGCCCCAGGAACAGCTATGAAATAGAGTCCACATAAGGAAACGTAGTGCAACCATTTGGTATAAACTTCTGGATGCCATGTGCGTGCAAGAGATTCTGACCTAGAGCCTGGAAATTTTATGTTTGTGTGTGTGCATTAGCCTTGTCAATAATGCATTGTTATATTGCCAGGTGGCATGGAATTAGATACGCAGAAATCTTTTTATACAAATTTCAGATGAGTAAACAGGGCTTCTGTGTGTACAATAAATTCACTGCAGTTGTAGGAATGCCTCAGTGGTCCACATACATGCTGTGAGGGTTCCCGCTGCCATCTGTTCATGCGTTGTTCCTTGAGTGGAGGAGCAGCCTCTGTAGTTGCTTGATTGTGGAATTAAATTAGAATATGGCTGTCTTTTTATGGTCCACAGAGAGATCTCCCCCTACATGTGCCTCTTAATGGTGTGTTTCTAGAGGCCACAGCGCTTCTTGGGCTTTGAAGTATACCCAAGTTTTCTGAGAGACAGAAAACCTTCAAATCCAGGGCCTGAGGGCTGCCTAGCACTGGACCTCTCTTACACTGATGCAGGAGGAAAACTCTGCCAGTCCTGCACTAGCCTCTACAAGTGACTCAGGAACTTTAATGAATTCCAAAACTTTACTTCCTAATGGGATTGTTTGTTGTTGTTTGCTCTTGAGAGCTCAATTTGATGAGGCACTGATCAGGGCAAGGACTGAGAAGTAGGTGAAAGTATATTGTATACCTATCCTCAAGCTCTTGGGTGATACTAATACAGGACAGTTAATTACACTCTCAGTACTGCATCTGTAAACAGTTTGCTACTTATCTACTTAGACCACATTTAAATACAGTATTAAAAAGCAGTGCCAAACTGCTGTATCTGTAACCTATACACCAAATATCATCAATATATGGGCTTCAGTAAGAAAAGGCAGTTATGATCAGTATAAAACTGGAAAACAAGTCATGCATGATTTGACTCCTGGGAGAGCTGTTAGCAGAATAGGTCAGTATCTTGCCTCAGTCATTCCAGATGATCTTCAATGTAGTGTCTTTAAACAAAGTAGCTTCAAGTGAATGAGTTTTGGTTTACAACAGCAGAGAAGACCTGAGAGTCAGCTTCTTCCTGCTTTCTACTGCTGAAAAGTGCCTTTCCCTCCCTGTCTTTCTTAGCCTTCCTCCCTCACTGATGTGAAAGAGGGGGAACTGTTTTGGACTGTGACCAAGAGCTTTGCCAGCATATGTTTCTTTCTAGTTTCAATTAATATAATGCAAAAAGATGGGCAAGCACATAAACATCCCAACTCATGTTCATTTCCATATTAGACGTTTATTCCCCTTGTTCCATTATACATATTTCTAATTTAAAGGAGGACATGACTGATGCCTAGAGAACGAGGTAATTATTATGTTCTTTAGAGTTTTTGTATTATAAATTATCATGGCAATAATGTACATTTAAAATTGTACCTAGCTATTGAGAATCACCATACTCTGCATACTGAAATGCTAATTCTAGCCCAGGGGATAGGAATCATTAATAAGGTAATGAAATTGAAAACATGATAATAGATTGATTACTTATATTGTTGATTATGCCAATTGACCTTTTAGTCAGATCTTTAAGCCTTCATAAAGTCCTCTTGCTCCCTGACAGGAAAAAACCAACAACCCGGTGCCAGCAATTATATTCACTTGACAGCTCTGTTTGTGAAGCAGAAAACACAGCAAACAGAGCAAAGTGAGTTCAATGAACTTTTACCTATGATGTTTCCAGCATAACATCAACTCAGGCAGCGTGAGCTGAATACTCCATACTGTGCACCTGCAGTAGGAAAAACCGTATAGTTACAGCCTGGCACTTACATGTAAATTGTTGCAATTCCAGGCTCTTCAGGTGATGTTTTTGAGTTAACTTGGTCGATGACCCAGGAGTCTGAAGACAGTGCTTCCCTGGGAGATAAACACACAGAAAATGAGAGATGGTGTGCACTGTCACTCACTTGTCCACTGTGAACTTTTAACATTAAGCAGCTATAAAGGGCACAAAGGACATGGGTGTCTGCTACACAAATCTCACCCAGCAGCAAAATTAACACGTACAAGCAAAGGAGGGACTTAAGCAACGTAACATTGGTAACCCTAGCTCATGGCTCTTCTTGCAGTTCCCCTTTCAAAGCACCATCAATAACTTCATAATCATCTGACATTAACTGTATCTACCTCTTCCCTATCAAAATGGTTTAGCAGTTGAAATTAAGGAAACTAAGGCTTTATTACTTATTAGCTATGAAGCTGCTTCTCTTGCAATATAGCAAGAGAAGAAAGAAAACCTTCCTAGTTTGGTAGATGATCTTAGAAAGACTTTATTAACTATATCTGATTGTGTTCATTGCAATAATTGAATTGTATCTGCAGCACAGGGCAAAATTTGTCAGCAGTTTGGCCACTGACTGTAAAGGGATATAGATTTCCTTCCTTATTATTTCTGCCGTGCCATGTGGCTATTTCTGGAGCTTCACAGCCAGCTCAGGAGTCAAGGCACCTGCTTTGAGGCATTTGAGTTCCTAATTAAAAAAGTAAATCTGTGTTAGATGACAACAAACAGAGGGCAGGGGGGAAGAAAAGAAGCTTCTGCAAAGAAGAGAAAAAAGAACATTTTTTTTTTTTTTTAGGGAATAAAACATTATTTGCCCGTAGCTTGGGCATGCATAGTTCAGAGGTGACTGTTGCAGCTACTCAGCAGGAAAGCAGTTGCACTGAAAAGGTTTCTGGACATAGAAGTGATTTGCTTTAGGTGTCTGCTTGGGGGCAGCACCACGGTGCTCAGTACCACAGAGGTGAGTGGCTCTGACCTTCCTATAATGGTAAGCGCTGGTTGCTCAGTAAGCACAGATTGATAAAGAGAGGTGGCTTGTCTCCCTTTTCTCTGTACTACCACTTGTAGACTATTTGTGCCCTCATGTTATGTGGCAAAGTGACTGACTGCCCAGCTTCTCCGTTTGGGTAAAGGATGCTCACACCCTGTGTCCTGTAGGGCAGTGACAGTGCTGTGTCATTAAAGAAAGAGAGCCCCTGAGGCAGGACAACCCAAGGGCGATGATGTGCCTCCCTGCCCCGTGGTGGGATTGCACTTAAATCTGGAAATAACTCTGTTCCTGAATGTGTGGACAGGGACCCCCACTGTAATGTGCAACCAGTGGGAAACTATGGAATATGTACTAACCACTTAGTTTATGTTGTCTGTAAAAATAACTTTTAAGTACTCCCTTAAAATAATTTTTCTTACAACCTGAGGAATCTCTACAGCTGTTTACCTAGAGATTGAGAACTCCTATGCAGCTCAGAAAGGCACCAGCAGCAGCACATGGTGTCAGGAGCAGCAACATGGGGCCGCTCCACCAGACAGGCATCCTGTGAGCTGCTGGGGACATCAGGGTAGGCAAGGGCCAGGTCCTCATGGCAAGGTGCGCAGCCCCAGGGGACACAGGGATAAAGCGCAGAGCAACTCCAGTGACCGTCACCAGGTCAGTCAAAAGCCCTTGTGGCCACACAGGTCCGTAGTGGAAGCAGGTTCAAGGTCCTGCCAGTAAGTGAAGCCAGAGCAGGCCCAGTGAGGTGGAAGGTTCTGGGCAGCTTGCCTGCCTGTGGGTTGCATAACTGAGCTCCCACACCAGGGAGCGCAGGGTGCATGAGCAAAGGCCGCAGATAAGGCTTCTCACTGCTCTTTCTCACAACCTAGCTGTTTTCACAGAAGATTGATGGAAGGTTATATTACATCACCATATACGAGCAGAGCTCAGACACAAGCAGCTAAACCCTTAGATGTGTGGGGTGGAAGAGGCTGCAGAGCAGAATTACGGAGAAAATGGCTATGAAGTCTGTTGGCATACTCAGGGCCCTGACAAGCTTCTTATGAATGCTGTCAAAATTGCATATGAAAGCTGTCATTTCATTAGATCACCCCAAATCTCAATTATTAGGTATCAGCTCAGAGCAGTGGAAATATATATGTTACGACAGCTTCCTCCTCCTCCTTTACCTTGTATTTTCCAGCCCCTGTACATCCCAATGTTGCATCCTCTTTAGTACATGTATCTTGTAAACACATTTAATACATGCAGCTAATCTTTATACCTTTGGAAAAACAAACAAACAAACAAACAAGTAAAATATGGAAGCCTTGCAAAGAATATGTTTATTTGTAACTCTGGACAGTCCAACTGAATAAGAAAAGTCTTTTACTTTTAAAATAGACTTACCCCACTGAAATCAGCAAAGATTTTACATGAACAAAGGGAGCAGAATCTTGACTTGTGATTTAATACAAAATTATAAGATTTCCTCAAATTTGATTGCATAGTACAATACAGAATGTTACAATTCTTTGCAGGATCCTAAAGCAAAAGGTAATAAAAAATTAGGTCTCCTGTTCATAATGCTGATATGAATATCATCAACAGATTATATTCAGGTGACGTTTCTTCACCAAAACACTATGGCACTGTGCCACAGGAGCAGTGCCATAGTAAAACCTTGCCTCACGCTTTAAAGCATTGCAACATTCAGCTATAGTCCCAGTATGACACAATCCATGATGTAACCATCACATTAATTTTAGGGGAAAAAGGGTTAATTTTACTTTCATCCATTTTGCAGTTACAGCTGTTCTTCAGAGTATATTGTTCTGTTCCTACTCAGAGTGCAGCACACTGTCCCACCACCAGGTGTGAGGACTCCTGGTGATCACCAGTCCCATCCTTGTCACTCCCCTGCATTTGTCCCTCCTCTGGCAATGGATAAAAGGATTAGAGGAACGTAACTGTTCCTCTGCCAGCTCAAATGCCTCCCCAGCGAGTTGTGATGGCTCAGCATAAACACTGCATCTCTCTTTGTCTTCTTTGAGTTGTTCATTTCACAAATGGAGACTATGAAGCAGAGATCAAATTTAAAGTCATTTCTGAGCTCAGACTCAGGGACCACCTCCTCACAGGCAGCATCAAAGGGCTTGGCCGATAACGTAGATCTTAACAAGGATGTCTTTATAGGATCAGGGAGCAGCCTTGCAAATTTCCAAGGTGCAGATCTCCACAAACATGGATGCTAAATTTGCTTGTATTTTAACAGAACAGTCTCTGTTATGCATGGTTTGAGTGTATCTAACTGCTCTATACTGAAACATATTGCAACCCAGGGTATGTAAGGCTAATCTTCAAGCAGGAATTGCTGACTTACCACTGATTTGATGGGGAACAGCAATCATCATTACTGGCCTCTGCATAGGTGCTGCGACATGCAAGAGAAATGCTGAGACAAACCTAAAGGGCATGGTATTATTTTGATATATTGTATGGCTTTGTAGTAAAACCAAACAAATGTATTTCCTCCTCAAGGGCAATTTGTTTCCTGTCCTTTTGAAGGACAGTAGGGTAATATCTAAATGAAATTTAGTGTCTCTGAAGAGTGGTATGGAACAGTCGCAGCATCTGGCAGCTCACAGCACCTTGTGAATCCTTACTCTGCTGTTAATGAAAAATACAGTCTGCCACCATCTCTGAAGAACTGTCAGCTGTGGGGCAGGATGTCTGACTCGCAAGACTCCCTTCATTCTTTCACAGTAGGCCAAAAATGGGTGGTAGCAACATGGGTGTTTGCAGCAGGGAGACCCAGGGTGCATGAACACATGGTACAAGCAAGTGGAGCTAAGATCATAGCATCAGTATCTGACTGGAAAGTCATTGGGACTAAGGAGAGCAATAGCACAGATAAGCTGATCCAAGGTCAGAGCAGCCCCTGGGCTTTTTGTGATAGGAAGCTAATGAGTTGGAGGCAGAGCTGAGATGGATCTGGTTGGCGTCTCTCATAAAAACATCTCAGTATTATTTTCCCTGGATTTTGGCATTCTTTTCCCAAAACCCAGAGTATTTTGCTGGAACATGGTTTTTAAAAAAAGCACTTAGTGTAAACCTCATTTGAGGGAGTGATCATACCACAGTAGAAAATAAACAATATAAATAATATCTGCGTGACATGAGTTCTGCTATGAGAGCTAATGCTGAATGACACTGAAAGCCTCCAGACGTTAATTCTCTGAGCTGAGAAGGAATAGCATATTGCAATATTCCTCTGAGCCAGCAAATATCCATATTCATTTAAATAACTATCTGTGCTAATCTATCATAAATAATCCATGATTTCTAGGATAATGTAAAGGAGTTGTTACCAACCTGCACCTCCCAAAGAACAGAAAGCAGGGTGAGGGATGGGTAAAACTGAATTCCCCAGGTCAGTTTGGCAGGAACCTCATTCAGAGCTACAGACTGCAGCAATGCAGAGTGCTCCTATCAAATCCCACCTTCACAACAACACAGATAACTTTTCCACTGGCGAAGGAGGTTTGGTGCAGATGTATTAGTGTAGACCCTACTTGGCTTCTCTTTCTTTCTCCAATTTTTATCACCAGCAGTTCAGGAAGGTCAGCTAACCCTTGCCTAGTGTCCTCCTGAAGTCCCAGTAGGTGGGATTATGGAAATACACAGCTATCAGTGTGAGTGTGTAGGCTGGACAAAGTTTACAGGTAGAGGTAGTACCTTTTACTGGATCAGCTGGTATTGCTGGAAATATCAGGCAAACTTTAAGGTATGCAAGCCCTTATTCAGGTCTGAAATAGAAGCATCACTTTTCAGAGATAAATATATGCCAAGAACAAACTCTCAGATGTTAATTGGGTACGTTATCAATTAGGCCTTTGTTTAAAGAAAAGGTATTTGGTAGCTGTGGAGAAGAAAAGATGGTAAAGAGGGAGGAGTGTGAGAGACAGAGAAAGTTGAAGTTAAATGAAGCTGCTTGTCACCTAGGGGGAAGAAGAAACAGGTAGTTTATAGCCTGGGGAACAAGAGTCGATCGTGGTGAGTAGGAGGAAAGTCTAATCATAAAAGTCACATCTACCGAGAGCGTGCTCCTCCATATCAAGTGACTTTATGAATTTCAATTCTCAACCTCATCTTTAGAAGGGGTTTTGGAGGTTGCTCTGAATAAGAGTATTAAGATGCCAAAGGTGGTTTGGAAGAAATGTTCCCCTATTGGCAGATAGTTTTGGGGTTTTTTTTTTATTGTGGTTTGACCATGTGAGACCAGTTTGGTGCACACTGATTGCTTCATTTTAATTACAAAGTTACCATGAGGCCACTGGATTAATTTTATTGTATTTCTGGGAATGTGGATGTCAGAGAAACTTGGGGAAGGAGAGTTGGGAGTGGGCCGCATTTTAGATGGGTGAGATCTATTTGGGTGGAGAGGAAAGGGTAGTGAGTTATCTGCAATGCTTTGAGGGTTTTACAGGAGCTTCTGCTGGGGAAGCTGGTAGGCAGCTTTGTCCTTCCTTCCTCATGCAGGATCCTTTTAAGGAAAGTAAGAGTGAGGTCAGCAACCAAAGAATTCCCATCTCTGTTGCTGGGAGGCCCCAATACTTGAGAATGTTGTATTTTAGGTTAGCAGCACCATGTACTATATATTCTAGCAAATAAATATTAAAAATACAGGTTTTATTCAATCAAGTCAGTAAGAACCCAAATATTTAGTCAATATTGTGAGTACCCTTCAGTAAGAGTTCATCTGTTGATTCTGCTCAGCCCACACAAATTTGAGGTGCTTTTTTATTGTGAAAAGAAATCTCCACAGGAAGCCAGAGTTATTTTTAAGTGACTTCTTATTAAAGGTAGCCTGAAATTTTCTGGGAAGTATAAGAACAGTGAGACAACATTAGGAAACGTTACTCTAGAATGAAGTACTGTTTATCTCCAATGCAGTTTTCCCCCACATATACATGGATGGAACTGAAATTGGAACATTTTATAAGGAAATGTGGAAGGTTTTTATACTACTAAACTGTGCACAGTCTGTGAGTAGTAAAAAAACTAGATACTTCTAGATTACTGAAATGTCCCTTGAGTCATAAGTCAATATGCACGTGTACAAAAGATTGGTGTCTCAATAAAGTGCCTGAAATTCAATATTTTTAGTCTACTTTGTCTTCTGAAAGTGTCTGCATATTTTGTATTCCCTATGTGCTAAAAATTGTCTCTGTTCTTTATGTATTGTTGTTTGTGAAGCTCTATTTGCAAACATAAGTAACAGCTAGTACTGGAGATGATATACAGTCTGTATAACATGCCCAAAGTAAACAAATCTGGAAGTACACAAATGCCCCTAACTATAAATTTCAAGAACACCATAAGAATTCTTCACCTGATGCTAATGCTGTTAAGAGTATACCATAGTTGTGTGGGATACATTCTTGAAACTGGCAGGGAGGAAAATTGCTTCAGACCCTGGTTAATGTGCATGTTTCCATGGTTGTGGCACCTTTTTGTGCAGAAAACCTTCATTTGTTCAAGTCAGTGGGATGGGCAGTCAGTGGGGTGTAATGCCTACTGCTGCTGTGTGTTATCCGCTGGCAATCATCTGCTAGCAAGTGGCCCCCAGGGTAAGAGTGGCATGCTGGAACACTGTCCAGCTCCAAGGCAAGATGCACAGTAGGAGGGTGACCTGGCTGTATGCCCCTATGTCTGACTGCTACAGCCTGAAGCTGTCATCAGGGAAAGGGTCGTCCACACAGTTCCCAGATTAGGCATGTCACATCAGCTCATTCATTCAACAGCAATGCCGGGAGGTGCTTTTGCCCAGCCACATTGAAAACCAATTTATGAAGCACTACTGGTGTCCTCTGAAGAGCCTCAAACACCAATGTGGAAATCTCAGTGAAGGTTCCTCAGCATGGAAGGCATCATATTGCTGATACCAGAGTCTGTCTTTTGGCTCAGAGCATGTGTCCTCTTGCCTGTCACCTCAACACAGCAATGTTTTTGATTAATGTGGAAGGACATAGATTAATTGGAGAAAAGGTTTTCTCCAGTTCTAGGTTGGCTGCCTTAGTATGATACTAAATAATACTAAAGTTAAGCTTGAAATAAAAGGCTTTGAGATAAACAATGCAGTATAGTCTGATTACATTTTAAGATACATTCTAATGAATCAATATTTTCCGCTGGGCAACTACTACCTCCATGCAGTTTGCACTTTTGTAGTGCAGGATTACATTTCTGACAACCTGAAGGCTTGCTAATCATGCACATGCACAGAAAGCCGAAGGTACATGGTTTTTATCCCTGAGTCATAGTCTGGTGTTAGTCTGGGCCTCTCTCTCTCATGCAATGGACACTCCTCTAATAAAGCAGAATTTTTGTGTGTTTAGGTTGCTACAGTAGTAGGAGGTGTCAGTAATAGCAATACCTGTATCAGAATAAGGCAGATGTTTCTCTCAGTGCATAATCATTTAAAGGAAACAATAACACAGATATTCCACGGTGTAAATTGCTTGTATTTTCTCTGTATAACACTATATCTATTCACATGGCATGTTGTTGGTACAATTGCATTTGATGGGAATGCATTTCAAAGCTCCTCCTTAACCAGACATGACAGGAAGAGTGTAGATGGTCAGAATCTGAAACAGCTTTGTATGCAATTGCACGTGGCAGATCCTGAGATGGTCACAGCACTTGTTCTGACAGGCTGACTGAAAATGCAACTAGCAGTGCAAAATGTGTCCCAATTTAATGAGATGCTAACTGCTAAACATGCAAAATGTTTTTTCCTTAGAAATTGCAAATTTCTTGGTTTTGTTGCACAGATTATCATTGAAAGTAATTATACGTAGTGGCTTCTTCAGCACTCAAAGAGCACCTGCATTGGTTCATACAAAAGATTAACATGCAAAACACTGAATAATTCAGCTTTGAGTGGGTAGAAAGACGAGTACACTGAAAGTAACTTGTTTTTCTGGAAGAAGTTTGCCTTTTTGTAAAAATTGATAAGCTTGAACTTTTTATTAGGAAGTACAGAATTTCAGACAACACATTTCAGCTAGAAATCACATCTTTTAGGTTGTAAAGGCACATATAGGGTCCATGTGCCAGATCTGGTCCACTGACAAGGTTGCCTTGCTAAAGTGCATTTCTCATGTTTGTTACCAACTCTAGCCCTGATGAAACAACAGGGTCCAGCATGAATATCAACAGCCACCATTTGCTGTGACCCAGGTCATTTGGCTGCCAAACTTAGCCTACAAGTAGAACAGAGACATAAAGCACTCAAGCAACAAGTCTTAAAAGTCAGGATTTTCAAATCCATATTTTTCAGCTTAAAGCTTTTGCATTTAAATCAAAATAGGACTTCTTTGGCACATGGGTGATTGCTTTTTATTTAAAACTGGAACATAAGATTTAAGACAAATACCTTTTAACAAAAGATTATATTGAAATGAAATAAATTTATTTCTGATCCAAAGATAATTTTGTTAGAAATTTTGAAACAGCCCTCATGAAAACTTCCCTTGATATTATTACATAAATTAAAAAATGTTGATCTATATGCTCAAGATGATCAGTACATGAAAAAAACGAAGTAGGTATTTTATTAAACAGTATTATTATTAACAAGTTCTTCTGAACTAATAAGTCCCTTGCAGTTCTAGTCCTTGATCGTGCTGTGTATAAACTAAGATTTCTGTCTGATAGGAGTTTTGCTGATTACCTTGGGAACCAAAGAACGGCTTCTTTTTCTTGTAGAGTCCCATGAAATTCATTGTCTCTGAAGATAAAGCTGTCATTTATGTCCATTATTTTGCTATCATATGCTACATTATAAATGTTGCTGTTTTATTTCATTACATGAGGAAAAAAATTAAAATCACTTATATCTTAAACAGAGAACCGGTGTTACCCTTTCTTTGTTACAGGAAGCCATCCAAAAGTGCAAAGTGCAACCGATAGGGAAATTTCCTGGGGAGGTACATCCTAAACAAGTGTCACGTTTCTAATTTTCTTTGGGCTGATCGGATGATCAGTACGTCTTTGAGGTCGCACCTGTGGGAGAGTAAAAGCAGTTATAGAACTAAAAGAAATCCTAGAAAAGCAGTCTCGCGATGGTTCACATCAGGTTACGTGCCGAACCCTCAGCCCAAAATATTACACTGAAATGAAATCTATCATCAGCAACCCACTCAAAATCTAAATACAAAAGAAAGGATGAATAGCAGAACAAAACAAAAGCTTTGCATGCCAGACAATGATGGCAGTCCTGAGAATTCATTAACTGCTCTTATGCTCTCTGAGAAATGCTTGTGGACTCTGCAGTCTGTATTCTTTTAAGCAAAACATGATATTGGGCATTTCTCCTCCGGTTCTCTTAAAGAATCTACCTGTTCAGCTGTAAGAAAAACTTAAAATCTGACATTGCTTTCCAGCTACATTAGAAATGGCCACAATAAGCACGCCAGTATCATGTATCTGAAAGATCGCTCTCAACACCTCAGTGTTTATTCAAGGCAGGTTTTTTTTTTCAAGTTCCCATGACTAGCATGATTCCACTTTTACCCACAGCAATTTGTTATCAAATTGACCCAAGTGAAATAAGTTCAGGGCAAATGCTCCTTAGCAATTTGAAAAGGCTACCCTCATTTGTAATCAGTGCAGTGGATTTCCAGTCCTAATTACTTATGTGTTTTTACGAAATACCATTGCAGAGGAAAGACGGAGAAAAATGCATCCAAGAAACATACACTTCGGATATTTAAACATAGTAGTGAGACCTCACATAGATAATTACAAAACAGCTCTAAGGAATGAAAATCTCTTCCATAGTTATGAACACGTATCTTCAGATTGTTTCCTAAATTAAACATTACAGTTGAATGAGTTGCTTCAGTGAGCCTCGGTGATGGTTTTGTCTACCTCCAAGCAGATGCTATCTGCTGGCTATTGTTCCTTCCATCTTTTTCACCTGGTCTCAAGCCCTTGGAAATTAATGGAAATTTGACTGTTATTTCCAATGGAATTTTTAACAAGCCCAAGCTGGTTCCTCACTATTAACCAATCTTCTTGTTTCTGGAGCATTAATCATACACAGCCTGTATCATCTAGGTATTCTTCCAGTACTTAATATCTTAAATAATATATTTGGTACATGTTTATCATTGAATAAGCCATAGAGGAAAATGTTAGATAACAAAAGTGGACAACATATCCCTGGTATTTAGTGCATCCCAGCACCTCAAGGAAAACCATGGGATAAATATATAACTATCCCAGAAACATTTCATAAGACAACTGCCTTCTGTTTTAATCACAACTCTCTTTCTCCCACTCTCCCCTCTTCCCATCCTTTTTTGTTGCTAGAAGATACTGCTGTTTTCTAAATTTATCCTTCTCCACTGTTTATTTCTGTAGGGAGGAGTGGTGCTCTGGGAAGTAACAGAATTGCCTGTCTCTGCTCAAGAGACTTTTTCCAAGATCTCTCTGCTGCACTTAATTTCTTGCAGTTCAGGCCAAAGACCTTGCTGGTGCTCAGAAGCAACATCACTCATTCATTTCCAGAGCACATCATAAATTTCCTCTGGTCTGTATTACCCTGGAGATTAATATATTATGAGATTTGCTCCATTTATGGCAGAATAGTTATTTGACATCTCCTGGTCAGTCAATTACAGGTCTGTTATAGCAGGCCTTCTCACTAGGACAGAGGTTTTGAAAGGCTCTCTACTACTGCTCCACCCAAAAACAATAAACCTATAAGTAGAGTGGAAAAAAAACCAAAACAACACAAAACTGAAAAAAGCTGAAGGCACTTGGTATGACTGTGGAAAACAAGTATTCCCAGACACTGACAACTGTCCTTTGAGTATAAAGTATACCGAATTAGCTAGCATACTGAGTAACCAGGAAATTTCAGAAGGGGTCTGAAAGCACCTCACTGAACACTGTCAATTAAACTTCCTGAAACAGGTCATTATTTGAATCCCATGCTTAGCAAAATACTGGGGTAGGAATATTTCCCAGAACTTGTTGCACAAAAAACCCTATATTGCACCCAGATTTACTAAAGCAAAAAAACCCCAAAACATTAATCAGAAAAGTCATCAAGTCATGTTGTCAAAAGAGGCAGTGTTTATGGCCATTAGCAGGCAACACTACAGAAGATTTTGGTTTGCATGTGATTTTGAATAGGAGGGAGCCTGAGGACTTGCACCAGCTAGATCTAAACTGCCCTATACTCCCCTGACAGCAGTGGGGAAAATGTAACCCAAGCATGCCTCTTTTGCTTTAAAAATCTCATCTGGAAGAATGACCCATCCAGTCCTTGCCTTGTCATGACATTTCTCCTCACCACCAAAAGAGGAACTGAGCAGTAAGTTTGCTCCTGGGGTGGGGACTGTGCCCACGATGGTTCACCGCTGCCCTGCTGCATCTTTCATAGTCATTTGCTTTAGAGCAAATGTCCTGGGTTACTTATATTTTATTCTCACTCTGCTCTGATATCAATTAATGAATAATTTCATGAATTTCAATCAACTCATGCTGTGTACTGGCCCATTTTCTGTAAAGCTTTCTCTGAAGTAGCACAGCCTCACTGAGGTTGCAGCTTACTGGATATAACTTCACTGAAATGGGGGCTGCTGGCTGCTGGGCAGTGACCTAAAACTCATTTTCCAATGCTGTAGAAGATCTCATACAATAGGTAAATGTAAAATGCAGAGGAGTAGGGCCACAACAGCCATTTCATATTTAGACTGTGATACGCTACAGCTGCTAGAGTTTTGATATGAAACATGTTTCTTCTTCAGATTAATTCAGTGCTCTCCTCCTAGTCCTGTCAGTCCTAGTCTGAGAAAAAATGACTTCATTATTCATTACATCCTACACATTGAAGGGTAAAAAAAGACAGCTCCAGTGGTTTGCTGCACAGCCCAGCATTACAGGAGTGAGTTTCTAAGGTGGTCCCGTCTATCAGTAAGGATGCAATATCATCAGCAGTTCTCTTACATAGATTTAAATCTCTTTGTGCTGTCAGTTTGGCATCTAGTTAGCCATGGATATTTGACAGTCACATGTTTCAAAGCCTGTTTGTTGACTTATCTGCCCTGGATGCCTTTTTATAGGGGTTACTATAAAGGGGCTATTATACTGGGAAAAGCTTTGCATAGTTTGTTGATTTGTTCAGTGAAACAGATGCCCAAATCTTTCCATCTTTTCCAGCCAGACAAAAAGAGAGCTAGCAATAACCGGATGAATCAGAAGGTAAAATGAGTGTGCGCATCCTCCGATTTCAGGGTTGAATCCTTCAGTGATATTTTGAATACTGATCTTCAGTCAATGAAAGAAGGACTTCTGCTTTTACAAGCATGTTGTAGTCGCTTCTGCAACCCATATGACATCAGTGATATGAATGATGAACACACATCTGGCATTATGAAACAGGGCTCTGGTCTTTAAATTGATTTGACAGATGGCAGCTCCTCAGACACTGGAAATGTTGTGGAAATGTATGATAAGATGAAGGCTTTGCCTGTTATTAGCCAGCAAAAAAAATCTAAGTCTAAATGCATTAGAACAAATTGCTGAAATTAAAGTGGTAGGAGTACTTCCAAATGCGTCTGCGTGCATCACATATTTGGTTAACTCTTAGAACAAAAACTCCTGGAGGCACAGCTTTCTGTTTCAGAAGGTTATTTTTCACCTGCCCTCAGTTTTTAATTCTCATTCCAAGTTCACTTCAGTTACAGGAGAACACCTGCCCAAAAGTTCTGGATACCCTCAAAATAATTCAGATACACTACTGCTTCAAATAGCGAACCAGTTCAATCCTGACAGCTTTTCGTACGCTCAGCACATCTCCCCGTCCATCAACAGACATACAGCCTGGAAATTCCTCCTCATTTCTTAATGGGTTAAACTCACCTACAAAACTGCAGTCCTTCCCTTCTTCCACAGACACTTGGAAAAATTATACTATAAACTGCACCTGCCTTTTCTATATCTGTATCATCAAAATTTATTACTCTCTTTAGCAAGATATGCTGACCAATGACTATCATAACATGACATACTCTATAGTACATTTCATCAGTAGGGATAAAATCATTTGCTGTCATCAGTTTGTATTTCTATTTTATTGACCTTCTAATTTGATTTTGATAGCTTAATTTTTCTTTTCAAACAATCCTCAGAGTCAGAGCAGTTATATACAGTGCAATAAATGGAGCTACGAGTCATCATTCTTTTCCTTCCCAGTATAAAACCACAACCACAACTAAATAATATTTCCAGTTTATAGAGTGCCATTTGGAGTAGTTAAGAAGAAAAATAGATCCTTCCCCATTAAGGGAATCATGACTCACTTTGGATTGGCAAGGAGGAGTGTGGGTCTGATGGCAAGTGCAAGCCTCCTGTAGCTGTGCTGAAGCCAGCTGAATTACATCAGGGATGAATCTGGCCCACTGTGAATGAGTACTCCCTGTTATGAAATGGTCTTCTGATTTACGATAGAGACACTTAGGGCATAGTAAATGGACTAATTATGAAGCTTGTGTGGAAGACTGTCCAGTCCTGCAAGATGTCGAGTCCTTAGAGCTCCTTTTGTACCAGTGGCACTTGAAAAAATGCAGTTCCTTGGAGGTAACTCTCAGGACCTGGCAGCACTGGCCCTAAGGCCTTTGTTTGGGCTAAGCTCTCTGTGAGACTGCCACAAAATCTGCTAGAGCCAAGGTGAGGGATGCTCCTCATTGTACTTGGGTTTTGGAAGGAGCTCTGCACAAGGGGCCGGGGTGTGGAAAACAGCCCCTTAGATGGGACCTTGGTCCCTAACACCTGTTTGTCCTGCAGCTCAGCCCTGGGACTAGGAGCGAGGCTCTCTCTCCTCTCATCATGACAGTAACAAAATACGCAATTAAACATAAGCCGGTAACTCTACTCTTCATTTGACCTTTTCTTGGGTAATGTAATCAGAATGAAGACCTTTCAGCACCCCTGAATGAAGCTCCTACCCTCCTCTTCCTGCAGCTGGTAATTTTTTTCTGAGCTCAATAATTTAGTTCGATATTCATCATTTTTTAAATGTCTCGCACACATTTCCCCCCCCTTCTTCTTCGCTGAGGTATTACTTTTCCCTAAGATGACTTGCAAAATCTTTTGTTCATGTTGTGAATTGATCAGTGCAATGGCTGGGGTCCATTTATCTTCTGTGGACATTTTGCATTAGTTTCTGATTCAAAGTGTTTGAATGGCCAGTAGCTGACCTAAGTGATTTTCTCTTGTCACCTTTTACAATGAGACCCACCAGGTATTTCAAGCTTTGTACCTGGTTGGGTCAATGGGCAAGGACTTCTGAGGAAGTAAAATCTGTAATAACACGTCTCCCTTCATCTCTCAAATCATTTTAAAATGTATCTTTTTAGATATGGAACAGAAGGGATCAAATTTGAAGCTGATACCCTCAGAGAAGCAGGGAGACTGCTTAATGCCTCCCACCTGTGCTGAAAATTTTCATTCCATTTTCTCCTGGGAGTGGGAGGAATGGGCTGTGCAGCAGGTACCATCCTTCTCCTCTCTCCAGGCAAAATGCTGACTTGAAAAATCTTCATTCACTACAATTGCTCTGTTTTTCATCTCGTCCCCACATCCATGAGCTTCTTTTAATTTTAAAATTATCTGTTCAGATTCTGCCCATATAGACCTATTTTCTGGCCTTGTTGCTGTGGTTAATCCTGATCCCATAAGGTGACAAGGAAGCCAACCATGGAAATCTTAGCTTTGAAGAGGTGGAGAGAAAAGGCTTTAGGTCTTCATTCTGACTCTTTCCACCAGTAAATGGGTTTGTCATTCCTTCCCCACTCTGCTCCTGAGGGAGGACTTGGGTTCTTCACACCTTCTTGACCTCCGTAGAAGCACTGCAAGGACATTTGTTCTTTTTTCTTGATTATCCAGGGAGAGAGAGGCAATTTGCCTGAGTCCACCCCTTTATGACCTCCTTAACCATGGAAAAAATTTCTGGACCACTTCTCTTCCTCCTGCTTTTTTTTACCTCTTATTTCTTATTATAAACTTCAGAAGAATATAAAGATGAAAAACCTTTGGGAATGTTTCCAGTATCCAGGCAGAGAAAGCCAACAGAGAAACACAACTTTCTGTGCTTAGAAAATACAGTGGCAGGTACGCAGGTGATTTCTGAAGAAGTTGCTTGACTCATCACTAATCAGCAAACAGTTAAATGGTTTTCCATATGATTTCTCCTACTTGACAAGAAATATATTATAATGAAAGAGCAGCACAATGTTTATTATGCAATATATAGGCAACAGTGGTGATTGAACATTATTAGAATGCATCCAATGACACTTCTTTTTAGAAAACCTCTATTATGCAATTAACAGAGAAGGTTATGAACATTAAAATACCCACTACTTTTTTTTGTCCAGGAAATGTTTTACTATGTTTGTATGGAAAGTCATAAATTTAAATCATGGACTGAAAATCCACAATTTAAGGTAAACCTTCATCAACCTTATCAGTTCCTGCATATACAAGATGGGACCACCACAGTATACTGAGAAGTCCTGTTCAAACTGGTTTGTCTGTCAATGTGTGTCAAGATGTTTTGTCTGCACAATCCATTTTTAATTGACTAAATAGTCCTCCAACACACAGAAAACAGTTATAAATTATTTTTGCCTCTAGATTATCTTTTGATAGTTTTCAAAAATGTGTGTGCAGTTATTGGTTCACCTAGAAGCCACTGTAACAGATTTGTACCACATATTGTTCAGGGACAGCCAGTTTAACAGAAACATTTCAACTTTATGTTGCATGCCTGTGATGGATTTCAATGTTTCCCTAGCCACTGGGATGTAAGAGACCCCCTAGGCTATCTAATCTGGCCTTTGACATGTTGCTCTGCACCTACATTCATGTTTCAGTTTGAATCAGGAACATGAAGCCAGTGCTTGTGAACCAGCCTCCTAATGGTCCCCACTCACACCACTATCATTGTCACCGTGGAGCTGTCTCAGAGCACCCAAACTGGACAACTTTCATGTCATACCAAGTGGCTTAATGTCATTACAGTGCACAACAAGTGCACATCAACCATCAGTGAGTGTCCATTCACTGGGAAACAGCTACAGCTAACTGAAGTTATTGCCTCCCTCTGAAATGTGTGGGTGGGTACATGGTCCTCAGCACAAACTCTTTTGCTTCTCGACTGCAATGTGCCACACACCTTGTGCACATAGACATAGACAGTGCCTTATAATCCTCTTGATAAAGGTATCAGACACTGTTGCTCAGGGTTATAGATCCTCACTGAACCCGCAGCTGTTTTGTACAAGCTTTTCAGCTTTGCTTTAATAGTATTTTGACAATTAATGTCAAACATAATACTACCAGCCACAAATACATCACTATCATTGCTTTTATTTTTACTGTTATTATTTTGATCAGTTTTAATCACTGATTGAGTGCTTCCTAAATTTCACTGTGTGCCAAAAGAACTAGACACACTCTGCTATGATTTATATGCAATGTCATCCCAAGACAGTTTTCTGCATTGTACATGTTGAAGCAGCTCTTTGAAAATAAATGAGTTATCACTATGTCGAGGAGTGAACTTCGTACCACATCACCGCCACTTTCCCCAGAGAATATTGGCAAGAAACATCACGGAGCTTCTAAATGTATTTACAAATATATGGCATAAATTACGATCCACATTGCTGCTGTGCTAGAAGCTAAGAGAGTCCAGCACCACCCTTCAGAATGGATGTAGCTAAGAGGAATGAACATTAAGCCCCACTTCTTTATGTGTTAGCTACGTAGAAACCCTGGGGGCAAAGCCGTAAGGTGGAGTGGGTGTTACCCGTGTGCTTTCCCTTCCACCATTTAGAGCTGAGATACCAAAGGTCTCTAAGATCAGAATGAAAATTCCTGACTGAAGCAACTTCTGCAATGTGGAAGTGTAATTGGAAAATACAAACAAGAAATGGTCCAGAGAAAATGCACATTAATTTAGTGTATCTGCACTGGATTTTGTTTGTAAAGGATCCTCAAACTCTGCCTTCAAGAGTGCCTCCATCTTGTATAAACATCTCCTCCAGTCTGGCAACTGGGGAGAACAACAAAAACATTGCAGACCTCTCCTTTGGCAAAAGCATTTATATAACAGCTGTCCAGAATTATTACACGTGCAGAACAAAGCAAACCTTCACACTACAATTGTTTAATGCATAATATATACAGAGGTGAATTCTCAAAAGCCAAGGCAGAGCTACTCTGGCTGGCCAGGCTGAAGGAATCAATTAGTGGTAATGAACTTGTGGAGAGAGAGAAGGAGACTTTTTAGTACCAGAAATGATGAAAAGACAGTTGGCTTTACCTATGGGAAATCTGTCCCAGCCAGGGCAGAACTGGGTCCCATCCAGCAGACAGATATAGCTGGCATTTAGAGGACAAAAGATATGAAAAACAATGGAAAGAGCAGACACTGACTGAGTGCCTGACATTGTTCAGGGAGCATCTGGATCATGCTCTTAGTCATATGTTTTAGTTTTAGGTAGTCCTGCTAGGATCAGGGAGTTGGTCTTGGTGATCTTTATGGGTCCCTTTTAACTTAAGATACTCTATGATTCTATGAGAGAGAGTCTGCGACTTTCTAACTTTAGCCTGAGAGGTGGGGAGAAAGATGTAGCAGGGTGCTGAGGGGAACAGATGTGACAAAAGCCTTATTAGGCATTTATTCCAAATATCAAGGGTGGTTGTTTCTCTCTCACCTCCCATCCCACCTTCAAGTTAATATAAATCTAACACCCAGGGCACTTATCCTTATAAATCAAATATTCAAAAATGCTGAAGGGACTGTCCACTTACCCAATTAGAGATTTAATTGACTTACAAATGTCTACCTACACCTGAAATCTATGTTTGGATACAGGATGATATACACTGGGGGGGGGGGGGGGGGAGGGAAAAAAACAAAAAAAAAAAAAAAAGGAAAACAAAAAAAAAAAAATA